>QANY01003934.1:273601-695306 GCA_003255025.1 Datisca glomerata
TTAAAGAACAATTCGGTTAGATTTTTAAAAATCTAAAGATTACTTGTAGATGATTCAAGACTATTTTTAATCATTTATTTAATATATAATAAATATATTAATATTAATTGTCTTAGAGAATGGTGGAGTGAGAATACAAAGTTATGGTCAAACTAACTTGGTTATTAACTTAATTATTTTTAAAAATGGCTAAAAAAACTATAACACCCTGCTAGAATGGTTAAATGCTATAACTTCTGTTGACAAAGTTGGCATTGAAACTAGTAAACAAACACGGACCATCATGTTTATACTTCATATTTTTTTGTTACACCGATGATCTGAAGTTTTTTAGCTCTAACTAATCTGGTGATTACATAAATATTCAGTATGCAAGAGGTTTAACTAATGTTACATTGATCTAGCTTGGCTGAGATCGAGATGTGCAAGCCGCCTTCGTGGACCATGCACACCACCTTGTAATACATCCCTCATAAAAGTGCTTTACCGTCCTTGTAGTGCCTCCATCATATGAGCGCTTGCCACCATTGTGCTGCTTCCATAATTGAAGTGTTTGCCGCCCTTGTAATGACTCTGTCTTAGGAGTGCTAGCCTACATCACACTTCATGCTTACCGCCCTTATGATGCATATCTTATAGGAAGTTGTGGAACACTACGAAGGCTGTGGTCTGGTAGAATTAGGGGCGAGTGTACGCCATATAAGAAAAGGCATACCTTATCCAATATGACCACTTTAAATATTGAGCTTATGCTACATTCTTACCTTGTGAAAATGCTTTGAGTGAATGTCACCCTCGAGCCTTAACAGTAAGGTACATTCTCCTGAAGCTACACTGGATCCTGACCACCATGCTAACCCACAATGTGTCCATGGTTAGGCGCACATGAGATCTTCATTGAGAGTCCAAGGTGTCACCTTTCATCTCCAGACTGTTCTCTCACGCATTTTTCTGGTGACATGTTTAGGAACATATCATTCATGTATTCACACCTAAGCTCAACCCCTTACATTTATATTTGACGACTCCACTAGAGAGTGATATGTCTGTTTAGGAAGTTCTTCTAGCAAATCACCATGGATGGACGTGAAATATGAAGAGTAGCTCTGTCATGCACGGAAGGTAACGATGGCTTGCCGTTTCTCAACGTTAATTAAGAGCAAGAGGAGGAGGATACCTCCTATGAACAACTACTAGTAGTCGCACCTGGGAAAGCACAAGACCAATATGAAGCCATTTGGAAACTCCAAGCATCTAACACTAAGATAAGAAGGATCATTGATAGTCTAATTTGTTATATTAATGCTTCTTCTTCATAAAACCTCTACCATTACTACCATCTCAACCTTAGGTGCTCAGCGGTAGACCCTTACCCAAAACCAAACTCAATTTAACCTTAGACCAATGCACAAATCTTCAAATCCACTCCCACCATCGCCTTATTCGTTGGGCTGTCACATGCTCAACTTACTCCTAACACCAAAAACATCCTTGTTTGTATCAAGTTCCTTTATCACTCATAAGGAACTTCAGAAAATACTCCTAGAGGAAAAGGTAAAAGCATCAATGAATGAGTTTGTTGTGGATTTCATACCACCGTACTTACATGAGCCGGTCATAAGACACTACCCAAAGCGCATCCAAAGTTTCACAAGTATAATAGCAAGAATGAGTGTGTTAAGAAGCATGTTATATGCTTCAGTGCTGGCACGAGAAACTACGACTATGATAACTTTATGTGCATGAGAGAATGCTCCAAGTCCGGAATACACTTGGTATGTGAACCTAGCACATGTGTCAATTTTGACATGGACAAAGATGGTATCCACCTTCTTAGTAAACTTCTTTGTTATAGAAGAAAAAAACTAGCATCCTAGACCTTGAGAGGAAAAAACCTAGTGATGCGTTGGCAGCCTGTGTCAACTATTCAAGGAAAAAGCCATGGATGGATGTGTATCGGTGGATGTTGGATGACTATAGAGTCTACCTTGGGAATTTGGGAATTGTTACCTTTGTCGGCTTGGTGAAGGCCTCAAACAATATAAGCGCCTCTATATGTAGGCCATGACACCCGGCGATAAATTACCACAATCACCACTCTTAGAAATCGTATTATCACTAATCTCCTCACGTAGCAGTAGTATAACCATAAAAGTAGGGCCGTAAGAGAAGCAGAGAATGGAGGGGCAAGCCACCACCATTCTCGTGCCCCGTGAACAAAGTAGAAGCTTTATTAGACATATGGATTAAGGAAGGAAAGATTGAGTTACCCTAGGTCAATGTTTTACCACAAGACAGGAGAAAGAGTATATGGACTTTGCACTACCATCGCACCGTAGATCATCTTACTAAAGAGTGTAAGATTCTAAGGGGGTTCTTTGATGATAAGATGAAGAAAGGGGATTTTACTAAAGACAATGAGCCTATGGGACAGTAGCCTCTTCGCCATCATGCCAACATTAACATGACCAGTGCCAGCGAGAGCAAGTCCACCTTTTATGTCAGCATGACAAAGGATGTAAACGATGACACATTAATTGTACTCTTTTAAGATTTTATTATTACATGAAAATCAATCTAACTAGGCAGTTGAACTAGTCAGTCAACTTTTTAAAAGAAAACATTTAAAGCATAAGGAATTCCATGACATTCTGCCCATACTCTATACCACAAAACATTGCTACTAAATTAGCTTTCACGCTGCCTCTAAGTATACACGTGATAACAACAAAATTAACATGCTTGGTGCCTCAAATGGGATTTCTCACCGCTTATAACCACAACCGTGGTAACGAAAAATTACCACACTTGGTAGCACAAATGGGCTTTCACGCTGCTTCAGCGGCGGAGTCCGTGTTAAGAAGTGGAGTCACTATGTAATTATTAAAGTTTAATATGGATTTTTTTATTTAAACATTTTTTTCTGACCCTACAAAATTTTCAATTGTGACCTACTAAATTTCTTAAGTTTTAGTTTTTTTTTCAATTTTAACCTTAATAATTTTTATTTTTAACCTTTAATCTAAAAAACCCTAAAATCTCCAAATGCCCTCAAATCTCACCCATCTAGCCATCCTCCCCAACCAAGCTCCTGAGTCTTGAGTGACTGAACTAGAGACTCTATCGTCCGTCTGACTAAATCGACGACAAGTCAGGCACCGTTCACCGTGCAACTTTCTCTCTCTCTCTCTTGTGTAGAAATGACTTTCTTATTCAGTGTCTAACTGGATATATATGCAGAAATTAGAATAAAATTTCTCTTCGCTCATGGCTAGGATCTGGAAGTTCAACCATTTAAAGCATTGACTATTGAGTTTTGTTGATGAGCATAATCTGATAATGTTAATTATTGTAAATAAGTTTTCAATGCATTTATAGCTAAATTCTCGTGCAATTAATTATAATACTTTTGATTTGGGCCCCTTTTATTAATGAATCTCTTCTAGAATATGGTGAGGCCAGGTCTTTGTTCCTGAAAGTATCATGCAAGTTGTTACTCGAGTTGTTGGTAGTGGTAGAGATTCAGATAGTGTCCAAACTCTAAAAGCTGAAGATGAAAGGATAAAGTATGTTGGCTTTCACGGTTTAATATCACATCAGATATATGTTAATGTTGATTTGTGGTTACATTTGATAATTGATAGCATTAAGAATCTAATTTGCGGTTGAATATTTATTAGAATATGATTTGTGCTAGAATGAAAAAAAAAATTCAAAAGAAAAAATATATATATATATATATATTAGAATAATATAAAAGACACCGTAAACAGGGCCCGAGCCAATGACTCCACTAAAGCCGAGTCCTGGCTCTGGCCCTATGCTACTTGATTCTTAAAATGGGCTTTCACTGTGATCTTAAGTACACATGTGGTATCATACATTTTTTAGTATGACTACTTTGAATACTGAGGGTGTGCTACATTCCCACCTTAAAAAGGAATTTGGTCTTAGGACTCCCTTGAGGGAGGTTTTGGGTGAACGCCACCCTCGAGTCCTAACAACAAGGTGCATTCTCCCCAAGCCACCCTGGATCGTGGCCACCATGCGAGGCTCACGATGCGTCCAAGGTTGGGCGCAAGTGAGATCTTCCGCTTTCCACCTCAACAAATTCTGATAAGATTTGATGTCAGAATCTATTCCTTCCTAGATGACCTTAGCAAGATTAGTTGATGTGGTTATATTTAACTAGCCATTTTATAACTAATCAAGAGATTAGTTATAGTGTTCCAGCACATGTCATCCATATAATAAGGTATTTCTACTCATTTACAAGGATGAAAAACTTTTGTGGCATAAGTACTCACTCATTTCCATAACATATCAGACCATTTTGTCACTGTTCTTGAGTGTTCAAGGCGCCCACCATTCACCTCCCCATCATTCTCCCACGTGTTCTCATGCGTTGTTCCGGTGATTTGTCTATGGAGTAGATCTCTTGTAACTTATAGGGCAATTAAATTCCATCAGTCCAATGGTCCCACGAGCTTAAATGGAGATTCAAACACAAGACGTTCGGGTCACAGTTCTCCCCATCGTACTTCCTCAACCACGCTATGCTAACTATCTAGGGTTGTTCCAACTTTTTTTATCATAAGTAAACGAAGAATTTATTGAGATTGAATCTCATATTAGGGACAATCTATTTTATAAAACTAAACGAGATCTATGTATATATAACAATGTTACAAAATGTGTAAAACTACCGAAAGTCTACTATTTGCCCCATTCCATTAGCAAAATTACATATTCATATATTATTTGCCATCTCTGAATTTATAAATTTATAAATCTATAAAATCGTATACTGTTTATCTTTTTTAAGTTTATTATACAACTAAATTATCTGCTATTTGTCTGGTTCAAATTTTTAGAAATATCAAATTAAATAAAATACTTCTATTATTTATTACTATTTCAAATTACATAGCGTTTGAAATTCTTTTACCCCCTTATATGTCCCTGTATCTAGATAAATAATCCAGCAGTTTTTTTGACAAAGGAAAAAGGAAAAAACATTCAACATTTCTCCCCTAGAGCTACCAACTCCAATCTAAAATGTAAAATGCTTTGCACGACTACTTGATTTTGCCATAAATGTATACAGCTAATAACTATTATTGTAATTGTTGTGGAAAAAACTAACCAACTATTATTGCTTCTGCCAGCTTTGCCGTCCCCGTCCTCTTGTACAGCGACCCCAAGTCAATGACAAACTTTCCAATCCTGTATTTCCCAATTTGTCCTCTGAGTGTAGACTCGTTTTGCATTATTTCAAGGAAATATAGAAACTCAAGTAAAGGTTAATATTCAATTTCTGTTTTCCTTTGTATAGTATTTGTTGCACTTGGTCAGTTCGTCTTGTTCAGATAAAATACATAGATTAAGTGTTTATAGGCTAAATTGCAGACCATTCCCTACCCTTTGGCTGTTTTGCAATAGCACAAGCTATACAGGATCTCTATTGTTCGTCTGATAAAAGAGAACCCATGTCCGTATTTATATAATTTTTGTAAAAAAATCAGTATTTTAGTTCATTGAGTTCCTAGACTTCAAAGTTTTTAAAATAAATGTTTGATTTGCTTCCAAACATCGTTTGATTCCAAATCATTTGAAATAATATTGAATAGTGGCTTTATAGTGCAGAATAATAGGCTATTAGTTATTTATCGCCAAAACTTAATCTAGTTGACATATGACGTCAATATTTATCATGAGAAGTTCATTGAAAAACAAAAAATAAATTGTGAATATGAAAATATGTGTAAATAGAATGCATAAAACGATAACGTTAATAGAATTTACGTAACCTGAGACACAACTGCAAAATTATTAAATGCGGGTACGGATATGAGATATAATTTTGAAAATAGATAAAATGCATGGTCTGTTTTTTATTTTTGAAAAAAAAAGTAAATTTCTATATATGAGGGAGAAAGTGAGAAGAAAGAAATACAATTTCTTTTTTATTTTCTATAAAATTGGACACATGCAAAAAGAGTTTGGTTATAAAAAATGACACTAACTATTATAAGGGTAGAATTAATTAGAGAGTCAAATTTAACTCTTGCTACATTTTAGAAGCCTCATCTATCGTTCTCACTTTTTAACCTAATTTAACTCTAATGTCAGTGAAGGGATAACGGTAAAATTTTCATATTAGTCTTGCAAAGAGCTCCAAGTGTCTGACTATGGTAATTATAATCTAGTTTAGAGCTTAAATATAATTAATTCTTTACACAAATCAATAAATATTTTTGCATTATCTTTCACATATGAGCATTACACAATCAATAAATATTTATACATTATCTTCCACATATCAACATATGCTCACAAAATAATACATTTCAACGGTGGTTACGATTAAATCTGATTACGAATTATTGTTTATAATTAAAAAGCAGGATGATTCTTCATTATTTAGTCTCATCATGAAAATTCATTTTCAACTAGTCTGAACTTAACTTTTCTTCACGATCTATAATAGTTCTCATTTTTGAAGTTTTATCATACGAAAACGTGATTTGCTAAACAAGAGAGAAACTTTAACCGAGTTCAACTTTGTATTGTAATGTTGTGATTTAAAAATGACTTTTTAGAAAAAAAATGAAAATAATATAAACAATCTTGTTTTCTAAACTTTTTTAAATATCTGAAAACTTGTTATAGTCGAGAAGTGTTTTGGTTTAAATTTTATAATTTAATTTAATTTACACTCATAAACTCTTTTTCATTGGCAAATGTGCACCTATAAATTTTCAAATTGCCAACATTACGCCATGATCTTTTAAAATACGCAAGTTGGTCATCTGTGCCTTATTTTTTGTCCAGTGCAAAAGATTCGCTTTACGCGAGGTGGAGCACGATTATTGGTGGCAGTGTTTTAAATAAAAACTTGCTTAAAAACATATCATTTTAGCAACGGGTTTCATATCAGGTAAAATTATAAAAAACGCAAAATTTGATGAACTTGTTTTTGGGATGAGCCAATCTATATGGTTCGGTATGGATATGAGCTGCTATATGGTTTGCTATGGATATGAGCCACTCTATTTGTAAGAAGATGAATGATTACTTTATTAACAATAAACAATGTTTTACATAAAATGTACAGAATACAGAAAATTAAGATTACACAGAAAATTTAGATTGAAATTTACAAATTGCGCAATGGGTTTAAAACAGTAACGTCCACGCAGATGGTGCTCCCAATCTTGGACATCTGTTTTCATGATACAACGATCTCGTAGGAAGCATTAAGTAGCACAATAATACTCTCTCCCTTAGTGAACCAGAAAATGTTTGTCTCAGATTTTTTGCTTTTGACGAAATGAATTTTTTTTCCTCTTACAATGATGCCCACAAAATTGCTTTATATAGAAGCAATTTAAACAGTCACAAATGTTGGAATTGTGACTGTCCAGAACAATCACAAGTAGAATTACAAAACTGTCACTATGATGCATCTACAAAGGCACCTTCATGAAGACACCTCTTGAAGATATCTGAAAACTAAAATACAAAAAAACGGTCTAGGAAAATCAAGCCCAAGAGACCCAAGTCCCTAAAGCCCCATCAAAGACTCTTAAATTTAATATGTCAAGGTTTGGGTTTGAAGCCATGACTTCAAAGTTTTATACAAAACCTTTACCACTAAGCTACTAAGCAACATATATCCATTCACTACAAAATAAATATAACACTCCTCCACATGAATGGACAACCAAAATGCATTTTCATCTGAACACAGCAGGAATGATACTGATCGGTAGTGGTAGCTTTTGACTTTGAACCATCCTTAGTAAAACTCTATTGTGATTACTTGGTTGATAAGTGAACGTGATGTCTTGAACTCATCAACCGATGATGTAATCATTAACAATAGATGTTGTTACACAGCTCACTTCTTAACACGTTTTGTTCTAATGGTTGTGTTCCTTTTGGCCATGTACAAATCCTGATTTAATGAGTGCTATAGAGATTTTTCCTTATTAAATCTCATAGAAGCGGCCTCACTTCTCAGTCACATAGGTGACCACTTATCAAAAGTATCATGTCATACTCAACTAGTTACAAGCTATAAGTGTCATTAGATGCTTAGCCTTTCTATTCTCTACAGGCAACACCTATTACATCTTAGGAATGGGTAGGAGATAATTTCTCCTTAGGTGCTCCTGGTGAGTTAAGCACAACTAATTTTCCTATTGAACCTAGTCCATGGGATCTCCAATTTCTAGGTTAGGTTTCCATTGAGCTAACTCGTTGATAAAGGCCTTAGCCCCATCCCCCTCAACATTTTCTTTACTCACTCTCTAGATAATCCTTTGGTGAGCGGATCCACCGGATTTTCTTTTTAATTTTCACAAAGTCAACAGAATATAACTCCTGTAGAGAGAAAATGTTTAAAAATATTATGTCGTCGACGTATATGACGTGACTTACGATTATATTTCTTGTTGTGTTCCTTAGCTATTGCAGCTTGGCAATCACAGTGTATACATATGGCTGCCACTGGTTTCAGTCATATATGAATATCTTCTACAAAATTTCTTATCCATTCAGCTTCTTCTCCTACTTTATCTAAAGCAATGAACTCTGACTCCATAGTCGATCGAGCTATGCAAGTTTGTTTAGAGGATTTCCAAGACACTGCACCTCCACTAAGTGTAAAAACATATCCACTTGTGGACTTTGATTCCTCAGAATTTGATATCCAATTTGTATCGTTGTAACCTTCAATTACAACAGGATACAAGGTATAATGTAACCCATAGTCTAAAGTGTACTTCAAGTACCTCAAGACTCTGAGTAAATCATTCACGGGTTACATGTATACCGATTTAACCGACTGACAGAATAAGCAATGTTTGGTCTCGTACAATTGGTTATATACATGAGACAACTAATTATTTGTGAGTACTCTAATTGTGAGACACTATCTCCAACATTCTTCTTCAATGTAGATTTGACATTATATGGTGTTTGAGCAAATTTACATTCATGTTGATTATGTCGAGGCTTGGGTTTGAACCCATGACCTCAAGATTTTACACAAAAACCTTTACCACTAAGTTACTAACCAACATATGTTCATTCACTGCAAAATAAATATAACACTATTTTCATACTCGGTTATGTTTATTGTATCCATTTTATACTTGAACATGTGGGAAATCCCCACTATGTCACGTGGACAGGAAGAACCAATCAAGAGGCAATGAGAAGATCTCCATTGTGCGAGAATCGAAAGAAGGAGACCGAGATCGTGAGATGGATCATGTGGTTATGATTATTTTGGCAGTTGAAAGACAAGACAATATGATAGTTAAAGGGAACAGACAAAAGTATGAGAGTCCATGCCTGTGAAGATCACATAAGCATGGGAGCGATCCTAGGGGCATGAGGAAGCTCCCGAAAACACAGGGGTATGGTGATCATTCCGCCCTTTTTATTGTTACTATTATTATTAATTTGTCAACATCTTAAATAAGGTCTATATATATAAAATCTCATGTCATAAATGGGAGAGCCAATTCAACTCAATCCAACGAAATATTTACTTAGAGCATTTACCTCTCTCTCTCTCTCTCTCTCTCTCCCTCTCTCTCTCTTCACTGATCGTTATCGTAACCTTATTAGTGTGGAGGGAACATTCTTTTACATTTTGGTACTTTCATTGAGAGATGAGAGAAAAGCTCGAGAAACCCACACCAGAATCACTAAGTATGCCTAGAACCAGATCGAACGCAGCCCTGAATGAGGGCAACCGGACTAGAAACGGAGACGATCATGCCGATCAACCAACTCCATCGACAGAAATACTACAGAAAATCCTAAACGGGATGTAGGAAACTAAAAGAAGAAACACGGAGGAGTTGCGCAGTTCATGGCGGACCGTGCATGACCAAATCAACACGTTTCAGCAAGAGCTGGCAAGGAAACGCACCGAAGTCAGTCAAAGGGTGAATAATGAGAAAAGGGAAAATCCACTCGGGGGGCAGTGGGCAAGATTTAAGACAGGAGAACCATGAGAACATCATAAGTGTACAATAGGAGGAGATAGAATCCAATCCTTAAACCACGTGAAAGAGGATATGGGAGAAGCTCGTCCCAGGTCATAACGAAAGAAGCGATTGAAGAATTATTAGAGTGAACAATGATGGAGATGAGAAACCTAGGAAGTACGGGAAAGGACGACCTCGAATCTCTCACATGTACTCCATTAAGCCCCAACATCTTGATGGCACCTGTACCTAAAAAGTTCATGGCCCCCAAATTTAAATGTTATAAAGGAAAAATGGATCTCGTAGACCACATTTGGCCGTTCAGACAAGTAATGGCACTGCATCAGCACGAATGACAAAATAATGTGCAGAATGTTCCCCACCAGCCTGGACGAGACAACTCTGAAATGGTATCATTCCCTCCTTGTGCATTCAATTACTAATTTTGTTGTTTTATCCTCTATCTTCCTATAACAATACTCTATCTATCGTGCGGTCATGGAAGAAATAGAGTATCTATTGACAATTTCTGCCAAGAGAGGGGAGTCACTTCAGGAGTACTCCCAAAGATTTAAGGTCAAAGTGGTAAAAGTCGAGAATTGCGATGATCGGGTTGCCAGACTAGCCTTCATGTGGGGATTAGACCCAAACTCACCCCTATTCAAAGATTTATCTAAGATGAAATCACTATCCATGGCGGAAACCTTTTAAGTGGCGCAAGCCTACATCACTCTAGAAGCTGAGAAAAGAAGCATGTTGAAGGCAGTTGAACGGAAGACTAAAGAATAAAAAAAGTGGAAAGATGTTCGAGACTTGAAAGGAAAAAGTCTTACGGAATGGATAGAGAACATAGAAGAAATAGCAAGTAGGAAAGAATGGGGTACCGAAGACGGGACTCAGACTGGGTACACCCAATGGACAAGGTTTACACGCCGTTGACCATTTTGGTAAACCAAATCCTGAACATGATCAAAGATAAGCTTTGGCTGAAGAGGCCGTCCCCGCTTGCAAAAGAGTTAAGCTACAAGGATAAAGACAAATACTGCTCCTTTCACATGAGCAGCGGGCATTACACAAGGGACTGTTTCTAACTTAAAGACTACATCGAACAACTGGTAAAAGAAAGATACCTCTGTCAATTTATGAAGAAAGAAGAGCAGAAACGGGAAGTTGAAAAGGACAATCACGGGGAAGATAATCATGACAACGGGAAATAACCTCTCCGTATCGTTGACATATTTATTGCATTTACAGAGCAGGAAGAGACAACAAAGAAGGAAAGGAAGACATACTCTAAAAAATTGATGCTGGAAAAGTGCCTAGAAGGATCCCCAAATGTCAGCGGGAATCAGTTGCTGGTATTCGATGATCTAGATTTGAAGCAAGACGGGATTCACAATGATGCTATTGTCATTTCAATACAAGTTGGCGACTGCTTACTAAGGAGAGTCTTGGTTGACGACGGGAGCGCCATGAACATTCTATATAGGCAACCTTAGAGAAAATGTCAATGAGAGAACGTAAGTTACAAGGAACTTCACAGCCGCTGATAGGCTTCTACGGAGCCATCAGTTACTTAGAAGGAACCCTCATTCTCCCTGTGAATGTAGAACCATTTAACTACATGACCGAGTTCATGATACTGAACACGTCATCCCTGTACAATGCTATCCTAGGGAGAACCTAGATGCATAAAATGAAAGTCGTCCCTTCGACATTCTACCAAGTGCCGAACTATCCGTCACCCTAGGGAGTTGAAACAATAAGAGGATATCAAGCCAGTGCTCGCATCTGTTCCATGACCACTCTTGAGTCCGTCAAGAGAAAGGCTACAGAAAAAGCAGAAGGAAAGTGGCCCACGAATTTAAAGCAATCATAGGAAGATGGGCAATGCGGCCTGAGGTACGAGGCAGAGTAAGAAACAAAACTTGTATGATTGGAAGAAAGAATCTAGAAGATGATGAACATTGGTACTCGCCTTGAAAAATATGAAAATGAAAGATTGGTAAAATTTCTGCGGCAAAACAAAGATGTGTTTGCAACTACAACGCAGGAGATGTTGGGCATTCTCGAAGAAATTATATGTCATAAGCTGAATATGGATCCAGCTGTGAAGCTAGTAAAGCAATGGAAAAGAGGCTTTGCATCAGAATGGAATGAGGCAATCAAGGAAGAGATTGGAAAGCTCTTGGCAGCTGGTTTCATTCGAGAAGTCGATTACCCGTAGTGGCTGGCCAACGTGGTAATGGTATGGAAGAAGATTGGTAAATGGAGAATATGTATAGACTTCACTGACTTGAATAAAGCCTGCTCCAAAGATGATAACCCACTGTCAAGGATAGATCAGATGGTCGATGCAACTTCGAGACACGAGCTCCTCAACTTCATGGATGCGTACTCCGAAATACAATCAGGTGTAACTTATCAAAGGCTGGTGAACAAAGAGTTACATGAACAAATTAGGAAAAACATGAAAGTCTATGTTGACGACATGTTAGTGAAAAGAAAGAAATGAGGAGACCATATTCGGGATCTTATAGAAGATTTTTCATTTCTAAGGAAAAACTCCATGAAGCTAAATCCTGAAAAAATGTACGTTTGGAGTAACTACGGGAAAGTTCCTCAGACACCTGGTGACACAACGGGGAATCGAAGTGAATCCAGGCCAAGTGAAGGCAATTATAGAGATGAAATTTCCATGAAACCATAAAGAGATACAAGGGTTGACAGGCAGGTTAGCCGCTTTGAACATATTCATCTCAAGGTCTATGAATAAGTGTAAACCATTCTTCAAAAATTTGAGAAAGAACTCTGTGGATGGATGGAACGAGGAATGTGAGGAAGCCTTCAGCAGAATCAAGGAGTATTTGACAACTCCTCCTCTGCTGCTTAAACTATTACCAGGTGAACAACTCTTGTTGTACGTTGCCATTTTCGAAGTGCCATCAACGTCGTGCTCATCAGAAAGGAAGAAAGGAAGCAAAAGCTCGTGTACTTTATAAGCAAGAGCCTTGTAGCAGCTAAGACGAGATATAAACAAATGGAGAAATTAGTACTGGAAATTGTAACTACCGCGTGAAAGCTGAGACCCTACTCCAGCCCTAAAGCATAAAAGTGTTAACAGACTCACCTGTTAAAAGTCTCATGCACTCTTTAGAGGTACAAAATTCACTAGGAACCCTGAACCTCAATCAAAGAGCAGGCATTAACAGACTTCATTGTAGACTTCATCGGAGCAGAAGTTAAACGGGAGCCTCAGGAAAAAGATGGGAACGGGCCTTGGAAGTTTTATGTCGATGGTGCTTCAAATAACAAAGGAGCAAGAGCAGGGCTAGTGGTACAAACTCTCTTTGGAGAAACACTAGATCACTCATCTCCTTTGGGTTCAATGCGTCAATCAACGAAGCATTAATTGTGAGAGTTTCCTTGCTACAGGAATATGAGGTAACAGACATAAGAATATTCTATGACTCAATGTTGATTGTGAAACAGGTCACATGGTAATATGTAGCGAAAGACGAAAGGATGGTGAACTAACTATGACGAGCAAAGGACCTGCTAGTCGCATTGAAAAGCTATGAAATCCAGCATATCCAGAGAACTAAGAACGGGCACGCTGACGCACAGGGAAACTTGGGATCATCATTATGATTTTCGTACAAAAGAGAGGTCCCTGTGGAATTTCTGGCAAAACCAAGTGTCTCACTCCCGTGGAACGACGTGACTGATATCGAAGTAGAAAGGTAACCCATCTAGCAAGATGACATAATCCGCTATCTTAAATAGGGAATACTTCCATATGATAAGCTCCTTGCCAAGTAAGTAGAACAACAGAGTGCCAGGTACACATTGATAAATGAGCTATTGTGTAGAAAATCCTTTACAGGCCCGTACCTGAAGTGTCTACGCGAGAAGGAAGCCAGCATGTGTTAGCTAAAATTCACGAATGAGTATGTGAAAATCATACTGGGGTAGATCTTTGGGTCACAAAGTGATGGACGAGGGTTACTACTGTCCAAAGATGCACCAAGATGCCAAGCAGTATGCAAAGAAAATGTGAGAAGTGTCAGCGTTTTACGTTCGTAGTCATAATGGCCCCTGGTGAACTCAATACTGTAGCAAGCCCTTGGCCGTTCATATAGTGGGCTCTAGATATTTTTGGACCACTCTCCATGATGCCAACTCAGAAATGCTTCTTACTGGTCGCAACGAATTACTTCACCAAATGAATTGAAGTTGAAACCTTCGACAAGATTCGTGAGGAAGAAGTGAAAAGATTTCTTCGGAAAAACATAGTACGCTGGTACAGAATTCCTCGAGTTCTCGTATCTGAAAACGGACTTTAGTTCATAGGGAAAATGGTAAAGACCTTTTGTGAAGACTTGAAAATCATCAACCATTTCTCTACACCCTACTATCCATAAGGAAACAAGCAAGCTGAGAGGTAAAATCGAATTATACTTGATAATATGAAGAAGCGACTGGAATTAGCCAAGGGAAAGTGGGTGTAGGAATTGTCAGCGGTACTATGGGCATACCGAAAAAATCTTAGAGAGACAATAATTCTAGTATATGGAGCAGAAAGAGTAATTCATGCTGAGATTGGGAGCCCCATTACGAAATCCACCAGGATGAACGATAAAATGAGGAATTTCTCAGAAAAAACCTTGATGAGTTGGAAGAATGACGAGAAGCAGCCATGATCTGAATGGACCAATACAATCAAAAAAGGAAATTTTAGTTCCACAAAATGTACGAAAATGAGAATTTTAGAAGGGAGATATGATCTTAAGAAATTGGGAAAACTTGAGCCAACATGGGAAGAGCCGTACATTATCAGTGGAATATGTGGAAGAAGATACTACCATTTGAAAATGGAAGAGGGAATGGATATGCCAAAGCCATGTAATGATCCATCTAAGGAAATATTTTGCTTAAAAATGTAAATTTCATTATAGTGAATATTTTCCCTTAGTTTTTTTCGCAACGGTTTTCACTTAAAAATTCTTGGTGTCAGCTCTCTCCTCCACTCTAATAGAAGCAACGAGAATAAGAGTATAAGTCATTAGGATGAATAGTTCATAAGCCCTACTATCAGAAGGAACTAATGGCATAAGTGTTGGATCGAGTTTTAAAATTTGAGAAAAAATCGATGAACCATGAACGGTTCGTGGGTCAAAAATAAAAAAATTTCACATCAATCATTTAATCAAATTTAATATTAAAACCATACTTAAAATTATGCATACTTAGTTAACGCGTATTCAATAGAGGTAGAAATGGTTTATACCTTATGTTGTATCGAAGAATTTCTAACTTGGTGGAGTCCTATTGATTGTTTTGTGTTCTTCGTTCTTCGTAGAACTCGAATCAGCCTTCACACCAACAACCACTCATAGAATTCAGAAGTATATCTCAATCGAATATTGATCAGGAATTGAGTGTGGGCTCTCAAAACAACTGAAAAAGAAAAATCAGATTTTTCCTTCTCCTTTGTGTGTTTCGGCGGCAACTAGGGGGAGAGAGAGAAACTGTACTTTTTCTGCTCTATGTAATTACACACTGTGTTAGGTTATGGATGCAACCCTATTGACATCCCTTATATAATAATTATAAAATTTACACATGTACCCCTATATGTATATTAATGAAAATTCACCCCCTAATATTTGTTATTGTCGAAAATTACATATCTCCCTAGAGTTAATGCTTGTGTCCAAATTCATCAATCAAAATTGATAAATTTAATTGATCTCCTTCAATTAATTAATTGATTTCTTTTATTTATTAATGATCCAATAATTATAAAATAACCAATGAATTAATTTGAACGTCAATTTCTTGCTCTTCACTAATTAAGTAACAACACATATCACATATGAGTTTGAGAATTATATCTCAGTCCAAAACACGTTTTTGGTCCAACTGGTGTTATTTTTCATTTTTGTCCTTATGAGCTACTTTTGAGATCACATGGACCCACATGAATAAAGTTATAGGATTCAAATACTCAGTAAATTTATCTCCATAAATCCGTGACCTATTTAATTCGTGACTTCGTACGACTCCACATAGGTCTGATGCTGAATCAATACTCGATTCATGCGCACTACATTTCATGTTGATGCAAATAAACTCTTTTTATTCCACGGTCTACATAACATGTTAACATATTACCCCTCATGAATACCAGTTACAAGAGCGAGATGTAAAATTAACATATTACCCTCTAGTTATTATTTCCTTAACTCTTTTATCGACTGTGAATAAGAAAGACATAACAATGAATTATCTCGTACAGTTCACCATGTCTTATTTAATGATTCATTTCATCGAATACTTGGTCAAGTTAATTTATTCACACACCCATCAATAAAGTATAAAATGATATTGTTGTATTCGCAATCTCGCCATGAATTTTTATATATGTGAATCATGTAACTCCAACATAGTTGAATCACGATCCCAACAGCCGATGTATTGTTCAAAAATTTAAACTCACTCATTTGGCATATCAAATATTGTAACTAACTAAGTCAAGTTTCATATTCACCTTAAGATTAAGGTAATTATGAAATACCCTTATATATGTAATAATTAGATTTAGAACTAGATAAACGGTTTTGCTCTAAACTAATTGGTTACTGGTATATTCAACATGTTCCATAATATGTCTAGTTCAATTGTTTGAGTCTCCACTTTAGGCCATTCCCTTGAGAAGATCAACGAGGGGTAAGTAGGGAGCTTTGTCAGCCTTGACGTCCTTGTAACCCGCACTACAGGCCATTCCCTCGGCCTTATCAACTATGACTTGGTATTCAGCCTCAAGTTTAGTTTCCCGCTCCCCGGCCTCGACCAAAGCTGCCTCTATAGCCGACAACTTCTACTCAGCCTAAGTCAGCTTCCCCTCAATGAAGGTCAAATTCTCCCCAACAATCTTGCCAGCAACGTCCAGTTCCTCAGTGAATGGGCAATGACCTTTTGAAGCTTAGTCTCAACCTTCTTCAGATCGAGCCGCTTAGCGAAAATGATGTTGTGGACCTTGTTGATCTCCTCATCTTCTTCCTCCAGCCCACCATCTCGAGCTCTAAATAGTGGATGTCCTCTTGGAGCCCGTTATGATAAGTCACAGCGTATAATAAAAATTTGTAAGTGTAAGTAAATGAGAAAAAAATAAAGGAAAGAGTAAAAAAATAAAATCAAGGGATAAGATAAAGTAAGAAAAGCTACATGTATCAAGCTGTGACTAAGTCCAATGACATTGTCGTTAACAAACATCTGGTGGAGAGCAGTCATGTCCACATCAGACTTGATCCCCTTCAGGGCGATGTGTGAAGGATGAGGATCCTCTTGGAAGCTGACAGAAGCCAAGACAAGTGGAGCTACTATATACCACTGCCACCTCCACACATCAGGCTCTTCGAGCTTCCATTGAGAACTGACATAAAAGAAGGGAGCGGACGTCTGAGCAGGCGGAGGAAGGGATGTAACATAGTATTCCCACACTGGAATATCCTCAGTCGTGGGATCAGGAGGATCAGTTGAAGCGGGAGGATGTAGAGTAGTGGCAGCAGGAATAGGAACCTGTGGCACGATAGTGTTAGGGATGTGCCAACAGCTTCCGTTCTCAGATGAACGTTTCTCTTATCGTCAAAGGTTCCCAACAAGTTGTTCATTAAAATCTTCAACATCTCCAACTCTTCAACGAGAACCCGAAACATCGCGTCTTGTTCTTTTGCCTCTCGCTGCTCTACCTTTCTATCTGCTTCTTCTTCTTCTTCTTCTTCTTCTTCTTCTTCTTCTTCTTCTTCTTCTTCTTCTTCTTCTTCTTCTACTTATTCTTCTTCTTCTTCTGCTTCTTCTCGCTCAGACTTGGAATATTTCAAAGGGATGGATACTGCCACGCAACAAAAAATAGAAATGGGGATGGCTCGGGGGATTTATGAAGTTGGAGACAAGGGGGAGAAGCTTTGGCTACGGGAACGGGGGTGTAGACGACGTTGATTACTCTGCTCAGATCGAGAAGGTCTTTCCAGTCCCATTCTCGGTAGTTGTAGGCAGTAGAGAGTCATGTGACAATGTCTCTGGGGATGAAGGACATTTTGTTCAGGTTCTTATCTGCACAAATGAAACATAGAAAAAAAAAGGTCAGTATAATTAAAATAACATGAGACCTAAGCCCCCGCTACTTATTGAAAGATCCCTAGGTCCTGGGGACGATCCAACGACCATCACCACCCCAGATCCTGCCTATCAATAAAGTCCCCTTCTCCCAGCCTTTATCCCCTCTTAGGAGATCCGTAACCGAACCTCCCCGGCTCTGGCTAGGACGGGAAGCCAAATAATAAGACGTGCAACGTTTCTTAATAATGTATGTGGCACAAATTTTGTCTACACCTATGTTGAGTTTACACCTCATGTTTAAAACTTTTATCCCTAAGAGGATCCTACATGTACTAGGGCTATACTAAGAAGGGGCGAGGATGAAAGTACTAAAGAATTCTTTGAAGAGAAGGGAAAATGGGAAGTTCAACCTTATAGCTACGTACATAGGAGCTAAAGTAATCTAGTAGGGAGGATGAAAGTTAGAAGAGTTTGGTATCCCATCCCTGAAGACGTAGATGACATCCGATGGGAATGCATCTCGTTGATGGTCCATAAATCGGTTGAACTTGTCTTGGTTCCTAACTAAGGGAACAATGACCTTAAACTCTCTCTCTTCTCCTATGACTAACAAAAAACCCACTGAGAGAGAAAATATGACATAAGGGAAAATGAGAGTAAGAATGAAGGAGAAAACTTACAGAAGGGTAAAAGTGAAGAAGAAATTAGGAAGGCGATGCCTTTAAACAGAGAGGAGATTTGAAAAGGAAATGCAATAAAGTTGACGGATTCGAAAAAGTGTAAAATGTAATTAGTTCCGAAAAGGTGTGGCTTAGAAGGAGTGCAATAGGCGTATAGTGACAACGAATGAAATGATTGCATCAACCGTCATTTGCAACAAACAAATAACAAGGTGACAAGAAAAGGGGAAATAGGCTTGTCCTGGAAGAATTTAAAAACTCTTGCTCCACGCTCCCAACGCCAATAATTGAAAACGGGAAGGTGACACGGCGCAGACGGGTGACAAAGTATCATTACTGATGGGCGCATCAGTAATAGTGGAAAATGAAGCAATGATGGTACATGTTTTCACTGTTTAATAATTACAAATATACATTTTTATGGGTTATTAATGCTTGCAGGTCCCAATAAAGAGCCGAAAGGCAAAAAGTTGAACCAACTAGTCCCTTACAAAGACACGTGTGAAGTATACTCATTACTCCTCAACAAGTTAAAATTCGTTGAGTGTAATGGGGGCAAAAGAAAAGGTGAAATTCCCCACTATGCCATGTGGACGGGGAAAAACCGATCAAGAGACCACGGGAAGATCTCCACCGTGAGAGAATGGGAAGAAGGAGATCATGACCGTGAGATGGATCCTATGATTATGATTAATTCGACAGTTGAAAGACAAGCTACGATATGATAGTTAAAGGGAACATGCAAAGCATAAGTGCTCACGCCTGACGAATATCCCATAAGTATGGGAGCAATCCTAGGGACATGAAGAAGCTCCCGAAAACATAGGGGGAGGGTGATCATTCCCCAATTTTTATTGTTATTACTATTATTAATTTGTCAACATCTTAAAAATGTCTATATATATAAAGGCTCATGTAATAAATGGGAGAGCTAATTCAATTTAATCCAACGAAAGATTTACTCCGAGCATTTACCTCTCTCTCTCTCTCTCTCTCTCTCCATCCACTGATCTTATTGTTATCGTAACCTTATTAGTATGAAGGGAAACATTCCTTTATAATACTAGATCCACAAAAATATTAACGGGTAGGGTATGGATAATATCCATTAGGATACGGACGTAATCCATGAATTTGAAATACCCAACGCTAGTTAATTGAGAAAAAATGGTTAACGGAGTGGCACTGTTTGGAGGACAATCGGTGTAATATAGAGAGGAGAAAATGGAGAACAGTTATGGTTTGTGAAGAAGAGTATCATTACCGATCGTCGCATAAGTAATAGTGGGAAATGAGGAAATGATGGTACATGTTTTCACTGTTTAAACAATATATGTTTAATGTGCATTCGAAGAACTCATAATCCAGCTCACCGATAAAGAAAAAAGAGGTAATTGGCTTGACCACCGACACTATATCACGTAAGAACAAAATATCTTCAAAAATTCAGATTGCGAGAATGTATTTCCCTAAAATCACTGAAAGAACAAAACCCTAAATTTTTTAATCGGCAGAAAGAAACTGTGAAAAGGAAGAAGAATGAAGTTGTTTTCTTACCTAAACCTTGGTGACCAATGACGGAGAAGATGAGAAAGGAGCTCGATGACAAAAATCAGGGAAAAAAATCGGTGACAAAGAAGAAGAGAAACGAGGCTTAGCTCTATCGCGAGTGTGAGGAGGGGGGAATCGGTTTTGCGCGCGGTAAGGAGATTTGAGGGAAGTGAGAGGATTTTATTAATTTGATCAAACAACGTAGTTTTAGGTTTCCATCTATTGTGACAAAAATGATAGTTGGTCGGCAAAAGTCCTACTTTTGCTGATCAACATATAATATGGTCGTGAAATGTCCCACTTTTAATGTAAAGCAGATAACTTCGTCACAAAAATTATGACTTTTACCGATGAAAGAAATTTTCGTCGACAGAAGCCTGAGAAAAATTTCATGCGCCCTTTCTTTCGTTCCTGGGTAAAATATCTGGGTCTTTTACGACCAACAAAAGTTTTGGTCGCTAAATGAGGCTTTTAGCCACTAAATCAATTTTGTGGCTAAAAGTTTGGTCGCTAAAAGTGATTTTTCTTGTAATGAAATATCATTGGCAGATTTCAAATTTTGAATTAGTTTCACTTAATAGGAGGGAGGTTGAGATTGATTTGCCTAATGGTTAAGGGATGTGCGGGATTTTCTAATTTTTGAAAACTTAATTTTTTAGAAAGTTTGATTTCTATTTAGTTTCAATTGATTTTAGATTTTATTTTTCAAGATATCATTAATTCTTTAAATACAGTGGTTGAGCCGCGATTCAGGGGGATGCATGATCTATGAGATTTTCAAAATTTTTAGTTTTATGGTATTTTTAGGTTAACCGTAATAATTCAAATATAAAATATTTTCTTAATTACAGGGCATATCAATAACATCCATTTGATTTATCCGAATTAATAGGTTTGTTACTTTATATGGACGAAGGGTATTTTGGTTTAAAATGATTAATTGTTTAGAAAATTTTCTATTTACCTATAGATCTAGAAAATCTGTTATTGCTTTAAACATCATTCCTAAACTAAAACTTCCCATTTATTTATGTTCATACTAGTCCTCACCATTTACCAATATCTACATATTTACAATTAGAGGTAGGTTAGGTTATAGGTGAATACTCAAATTCGGCAGATATAATTGACATCCCTATTTTTTTCGAATCATGTTTTATTTAAAGAAATAGAAAAACAAAAGTTATACTTGGACCCTCTAAAGTTATTGGACTCAAAATCAGTATCTAACTGCTAACTGAGACTAGTTTAGTTTAAGGGTGTGCATGGTTCAGTTTGGTCGATTTGTAAGACATTTTTATAATCAAATTGAATTCACTGATTACCTAAAATATTGAACTGAACCGAATCAGTGTAACCGAATAAAATCAAAGTAATCGATTCAATTCGATTACTTGTAACTGGTTCAGCTATAATTATAAAACTTTCAAATAAATAGTAAAAATAATTAAATTGAAAACATCAACACTCAACACAATTAATATATGTATGTCTAATTAATAATTATGTTTATTTTTAATAATATATGTCTAATTTATTAATTTTCAATAATTTATGTCTAATTAATATATATATTAAAAAATGGTTGTAATCGGTTAGAACCGATTATAAGTTTATTGTAAAAACCGAAAGTTTGGTTATTTAAATTAATTTAATCGATTACACTTAAAGGAGTATAAGTACTGACCAAACCGATTCGGTTCAGTTTAGTTCGATCGATTAGTTGATGGTCTCGCTTCCTTACACTACTCTTTTATCGT
The DNA here is from genome assembly GCA_003255025.1 of Datisca glomerata. NCBI lineage: Eukaryota > Viridiplantae > Streptophyta > Magnoliopsida > Cucurbitales > Datiscaceae > Datisca > Datisca glomerata. The sequence continues at coordinate 295,724 of QANY01003934.1, forward strand.
TATAGTGTTATATATATTATAATTAAAGTTAAAGTAATTGCGTCAAATATACATGTTTTGAAACTCATTTTAAAAAATAACATATTTTTTCAACTTTAGAAAAATAAACAAATTTTTTTACCACATCATCAATCCTTGATTAATTGAGATTTGAATAAACAATAGCGTCCCTGATTTTACAGATTTTTAAATTTGATTTGATTTGATTTTTTTATTAATTATATGAATATTTAATTAAAGATGTTAGTTTTTTCCTTGTTTTTAGCTAATGTCGAAATTTACATATTTTCAAATATGATTTTTTTATTTTTTATTAATTATATCAACATTTAATTAATGATGTCAATTCTTTCCTTGTTTATAACTAATCTTGATTATAGAATATATTAAACTAATTGGATAATTCAATTAGTTAGTTATTGATTATATCAAAATCAAACTTTTTTGGGTCAATCAATTATATATCATTGATTGACCCAAAAATTTTGTGGTTAATCAATGGGATGATCGATCCATTGACCCTATAATAGATTGAGATGAATGGATTGATAAGTCAATCAATGATATATCACTGATTGACCCAACAATTTCAGATTAATCAATAAGATGATCAATCCATTCGCCCCAATAATAGATTGAGATGAATGGATTGTCGGTCAATCAATGATATATTATTAATTGACCCAGAAATTTCAGGTCAACCAATGTGATGATCGATTCATTGACACTATAATAGACTGAGACGAATGAATTGATCAGTCAATTAATGACATATCATCGATTGACCCGAAAAACTCTGGTCAATCAATGAGATAATCAATCTATTCATGTTAGCCTATTATAGTGGTTTCTAATGATTTTTATAATTCAAATTTTTTATTATTGTCTATCCTTAATTGACTTCCTATGATTAATTAAATTTTAAATATTATTTTGAGTATTAATTATTTTCTTAATTTAAACATTTTTTATATTGATATATTAACTATATACCATTAATTTACTAAAAAATTTGTAAAACACAACATAATTATATTATGATTATTTTAGTTTATAATTATTAACTGTGATGAAAATTTATTATTTACTTAAAACTTAAAAAATAATTTAAAACATCACCTTAAAATTTTCTTTAAAATTTCTGGTAAAGTTATTTATAAAATTGACAATAAAAAAAGAAGAAGACAAACGGTGTCTAAAAACATATCTTTATGCAATGCCATGTCAGTTTTACACTTGGCAGATAGATAAAACTTCTTACGTTAGAAAAACTAAAGGTTCATTCCGTCAATTCCATCCAGCAGTTGGCCAAATTAACTAGCAACTAAAAAGAGCTACAGAAATAGGGAATTGGAAGAAGGATAATAATTGTTGTAAGAGCTTCAGCTTCCCTTTCGGTATCTGCGGCGTGGACTTTCTTTTTGCTGAATATCAGATCCGCAGAGCAAAACCCAGACACCAAAATTCATAGCAAACACACATAGAGACGGTATTTTTAGCTTAATTTGGTTTTAATCAATGGTTGAGAACGAAGAGCAGCCATCGTCGTCGTCTTCACCACAGCCGTCGAAATCTGTGGATGCTCCGTCACGGCCAACGATCTCTCTACCGCCACGCGCCTCCATGGAGTCGCTTTTCAAAGGGACAGGCTTGGGTTTTGGGTTTAGCCCAGGTCCTATGACTCTTGTCTCTAATTTGTTCTCTGACAACGATGACTGCAAATCCTTCTCACAGCTCCTCGCCGGAGCCATGGCGTCACCGGCATCCTTTCACTCCCAGCGCCAGCTGGAACCAGAAGATAAGGATTCCAGTGACGGTGAAGGGTTCAGGCAGAACAGGCCATCAAGCCTGCTGCTTTCACAGCCACCGCCCATTTTCACGGTTCCGCCGGGTTTGAGCCCAGCAGGTCTGCTTGATTCTCCTGGGTTCTTTTCGCCTTGTCAGGTACTTGATTAATTAAATAGTTGATTAAATGCTTCATTAATAGTTTTGCACCAGTTTGTGAAGGTAGAGGTTTTCGTATTTTGAATGCTTTATTAGCAAAAATAACTTTTGTTTTTTGGTTTCCAAGAAAATAGGAAGATTATGAAAATGTTAAATGATGAATATACAGTAGTACTTTCATGATCTATGAGAGAGAAGAGCATATGCTATACAGATAATTATCGTAAAAATTGAAACTTTAACTTTGGCGGCACAGAATGTTGTGAAACAATTCTAGTTTCATATATTGATGTAAAGACATGAATTTTGTTCTGTCTTAGCGATTGGTACAACGATCACTTGAGAGAAATGGAACTTTAACTCACTCTCCTGGAAAAATAGCTTTATTTGCTTCTGTATACACTAGATAATTAAAATTACATCTAAGGTTCCAAAAATCTACTAATTGCTTTGATAACAATTTCTCTAGAAGTATGTTAAATTGGATTGAATCTCTTGGAAGTATTTGGTATGGAAAATTGGGTAAAATTGAAATCATTAACCAGTATGTCTGGGATGGATTTCGAAGCTCAGTTTCAGATCGTCATTTCAAATAATGAAGATGGATACAATACAAAATTTATAATCATAATATAAAATATTTGCTGGAACATATTATACCTTTGGAATAAATTTATGTTAGTCGTGGTAAATCTATAGGGACCCTATGGATCCTTCGGAATGACGCATCAGCAGGCACTAGCACAGGTAACAGTGCAGGCTGCACAATCCTCCTATTCCCATATCCAAAACCAATCAGAATACTGCTCTCCCTCATCAGCACCACCTACATCGTCCTTGACACACCTTCCAGCCTATACTACTAATACAACTGCAGATCAGCAGATGGCAGTAAAAGAGTCATCAGAAATCTCTCAATCGGACCAAAGATCTCAACCTTCTTCGTATCCTGTTGATAAACCTGCTGATGATGGCTACAACTGGAGAAAATACGGACAAAAACAGGTGAAGGGAAGTGAATTTCCTAGAAGTTATTACAAATGCACACATGCAAACTGCCCAGTCAAGAAAAAGGTTGAAAGGTCTCTGGATGGGCAAGTGACAGAAATTATCTACAAGGGCCAGCACAACCACCAACCTCCTCTGAATAACAAACGAACAAAGGACACTGGAAATCCTGATGGAAACTCAATTGTTCAAAGTGGGTATTTGAACAAATCAAGAGATGCGATGGCTGCTAGTTCAGTGTCAAAGAAGGATCAGGAATATAGACAACCTACACCTGAACTATCTGGAACAAGTGAGAGTGAGGAAGTGGTTGAGAATGAAAGTAGATCAGATGAAAAAGATGAAGATGAACCCAACCCCAAAAGACGGTAAATCTTCTGGAAATAGATATTAGATCCTCTCATTTCTTCTTTTCTTTTTTTCAATTTTTTTCTTAACAAATATCATTTATCATGCAGGAATACGGAGGTTAGAGTTTCAGTGCCGACGTCTTCACAAAGAACTGTCACAGAGCCTAAAATTATCGTTCAGACCACCAGCGAGGTTGATCTTTTGGATGATGGCTACAGGTGGCGGAAGTATGGACAGAAAATTGTCAAAGGAAATCCTTATCCAAGGTGATATATACTGTTTTCCTCAATTTAAATCAAGTAGTTTTCAATGGTATACTTTAAAATGAGAAAAGCATTGTTTTGTTCTCCCTTAGCGGCTAAGATCGTCTAATTCAAAATGATAATAGAATACATAGGTTGTTAGAATGAGTTCGATTACAATACAAATAACATACCATCTAATTACCTAATTTCCTCTGTGAGGGAGAAGAAAAAGTAAGAAACCCACAAATATTGGTAAAACGACAACTATTGTTAACCAAGGAAGATAATTTGTAGTAAAAACAAGATACACTTGGACTAGAAATACCCATGTTCGCAAATAAATATATAGATAGTTTTTTATTTGGCTGATGTAATCTGATCTCAATATCATCTACTTTTGCCAATACTTTCAAAATCGGTCTCTTTCTCATTGCAGTTTATCTATTTGACTAGTGCCATTCATCCCCACTTAGTTTACCAAATAACATGTTCTTGTTCGTTATTAACAGCAACAATTCTCGATCTTTTTCCATATGAACTCGAACTTCTCTGTCTATTGGTTACTACAGTGGAGATAGGATTTCTACATGTTTTTTTTTAAGTTGTGTTATGTTTTGGCAATATGCAGGAGCTATTACAAATGCACAACCCCAGGGTGCAACGTTCGCAAACACGTCGAGAGAGCTGCTGCAGACCCAAAAGCTGTCATAACGACATACGAAGGCAAACATAATCATGATGTGCCGGCTGCTAAGACAAGCAGCCATAGCATTGCAAACACTAACGCGACCCATCTAAAACCACATGATGGTCCAAAAACACTAATGAGAAATGATATTGGGGGCAACGATCAACAAACCGTAGGACGATTACGGTTGAAAGAAGAGCAGATAACTTAGTTTCTCAGATCTCGAGCGAAAGAACCAGAACCAGAAGATTGGAATTTTCCATCAATCAGGCAAAATCTCACTGCTTGAATGTTTTTCATTTGTTTTTTTTTTTACAATCAAAGCCCATAATTATAATTTTGGACCCTTTGATCCAATTGCCACTATACAATAGAATAAAGGGAGGAAAGGAGAAAAAAAAGAGGACAGTAGGAAGTAAGGTAAAGATGGATCTTCCATGTATTGAAATTAGCTTTATAATTTTCTTTTTTGTAGTATGTATGTTAGAGTAAGGAGCACGATGTATTAAAGTTATACATTTTTTGCATTCTTTTGTACATCCTAATACACCAAGACCTTTGTATTCATTGCTCAATTATTTGTATTGATCATGTCAGAGAGCTTTTGCCTTTTCCCACTTTTCCCCCACTATTTTAATTTTTCTTTTTTAAGGATAAAAATAAAAAAAAAATTTACCCGTAAAATTCAAATAGTAAGAGAAGAGTTGACACTGATGGTTAGATTAACACACTTTTATTCGATTTTAAATTATTATTTTGTAAATTTTGTAACTTTGATGTAACGGTTATTCATTCCTGCAATTCTTATATATAATTTTCATTTTAAATAATTGATTACCTGGATTTAGAAAGAAAAGTTTCCATTATTATCTTTGTCAACGCTTGTCATTCATTATCATGTTTTCATGTAAAGAAACTAAATTAAATAAGTAATAATGTATTAATAAAAATAATCATTAAAAAAAAAGGAAAAACCGCGATCAGCTTAAGCAATCCAGATTCCAGATTCAAGATCACACGCTTCTTACAATTGTCCAATTCTTACAAATCCTCCAAAAACGCGGTGTCCTCCACTTTCACCTCGAATTTCCACCGTAAGAACCGCCAGAAACGCCTTCCGACGAGATCGCAGGCTCTCTCCACGTGACCATCTTGCCAGACTCACTTCATCATCTGTCAACAACGCTCAGCTCTGTGAGTATATCTACCCTATGACGCACTTTACCATGTCAAGTGCGTGACGCTCAGGTTTTACCACCTCCCAGATCTGATCCCTCTGCATTGCCGTTAAAGCTCCTCTGCAAAACCGTTTTTGTCTGTTTTTGGTTTCTGAGGTAATTCTTGCTCTTTTTAAAGATCTCTTACATGCATTCAAGATAGTTGGGATTTCGATGAATTTGAGCAAAATGGACCAGTCTATCGTCAGTTCTCCCAGGAAATCTCCCAGGATTAGGACCGATCATATCAGAAAAGAAGCATCCGAGGGGACTAATTTGCCAAGTATGGAGTTGGAACACTCTGATTGCGCTAATGAATATGGTCATAGGTTCTATTCCATGAATGCGTTGGAGATCTTGAGAGAAACTATTCGGATTCTCCGATACAATTCGTCTGGTTTTCTAGCGATTGCAACCTTTCTCATTTGTCCAGTGTCGGCTGTATTTTTATCGAATATATTAGTTAATCAGTCACTTGTGAAGAGGCTGTCTCTTAGGCTTTTATTGGTTGCCAAGTCCAGTGGACTCCTACTGAGTCCTTTTATCAAACACTCATGCCATCGATTAGCCGAGACGGCTCTTTCAATGGCAATGTGCTTCCCTTTGTTCGCTACACTGTCGTTGTTGTCAAAAGCTGCGGTTGTTTATTCGGTGGATTGTACTTATTCGAGGAAGCAGTTTGAAGTAACCAAGTTCTATGACATAGTTTTTAAAATATGGAAGCGGATTGTTTCAACGTATGTGTGGGCATGTGTAACGATCGTTGCCTGCCTGACCTCATTTTTGGTTCTTCTTGTTGCTGTGTGCAGTACATTCTACGTGATGGGTGTGCCATCGGATCTAATTGTCTATGCAGCAGTGATGGTGTTGCTTGTCTTCTCAATTATTTTTGCCAATGCTGTTATTATTTGCAACATAGCTACTGTTATCTCTGTGTTGGAGGATGTTTCAGGACCTGGGGCATTGGTTCGTTCTGGTGCTTTAATCAGCGGCCAGACGCAGGTGGGGCTTTTAATATTTCTAATATCCACAATTGGAATGGTGTTTGTGGAAGGATTGTTTGAGCATAGAGTGAAGACACTTAGCTATGGAGATGGATCTTCCCGGCTTTGGGAAGGCCCACTTCTGGTGATTATGTATTCGTTTGTGGTGTTAATAGATTCTATGATGAGCGCTGTGTTTTACTTTAGTTGCAGGTTTTCAAGTATGGAGACCTCAGATGGTGAAGAAAGCCACTCTATTTTAGAAACTGTTGCAGTTTCAGCTGAATCTACTGGTGTACGATGACATGATCTTGTATATTGACCGGATATTGATAAGTCTTTCTATAATATCAGGAAGAAGTAGTAGCTGGTGGTGAGAATTCTAAGTGTTCGTTGCAGTCTTATGATCTTTCACCGATCACGAAAGCATGGTAATGGAAATTACAATACAGAAGCAGTGATGACCTCAATTGGTTCTCGACTCTTCAGAGATATACGTCATTTCAGTGCATAGTTTTTTCTTCTTGATGACCCATAAGATATATAAAGAGAAACTTATCTGAAGCTTTATTGGTGGATGATAAGCATGATTTGTGTCTTCACCTTAAGAGAGAAAGATGAGATCAGCATAACTTCCCATAGGCAATGCATATTCTGCAACTTACAGAGATTGTTTAATTTCACTTTTCATTTTTTACTACTTATTTTGTCTTAGATTTTCATTCTCTGAGTATAGAGTTGTTCTAGTATATTTTTTTAATTTTGGAGTAGAATTCCCTGAGGAGAATATGTCAAGGAAATGAGTTCTCAACAAAATAAAGTTTTGAATTTCAGAGTATAGTTACATTGGGAAACTTTTATCAAGGGATGTAATGCTTTCATTCATCGACTAACGCTATCAAAAAACTTACTTTTCCTCCTTTGGATCTGCATCCGAAGAACTTGTGTGCCTATTCACTGGAAGAGTTACACTTGAGCAGGGCACTATATACAGGTCAGTCTACCCTTTGGAATACAAAGTCTATGTACAAGTACTTTGATATATACAGGTCTTTGCCACATTCATCTTGTCAATGCCTTTTCCTTATGAACTCAACTGTATAATGTTGAAATTTTCTTTGGCGTATGGCCAAATCAGGCCAATAGTAAAAACAAAAAAAAAGATGTAGCAAGTGTAAGAGATCAAGGAAAACGAGGGCAGTCATTGTTCCAGAAATGGTCAGGCACCCTAGCAGTTAAGATGGTGTTCCATTGTCATGTAGATGATGCCTGCTTATAAAATATCACGTTCATCATCTGATTGTCTATGCATAAAAGTAACTCTTCTTCACTAGCACTAATCTGAGACAGTTCCTGAGAATACATTGCCAGTTGATTTTCTGTAGAAAGAATGAGACACCCTCTAGACATTGTAGACTGGTACAGGTACGATAGCTCTTGGAAATCGGTTTATGCATTTCCAACTCAGTTTTTTAGGTTATTCCCATGTCAATGGCTGGAGGGAGGGGGGATAGCTTCTTGCATTAAAGAAGTTTAATCCCACGTGCAATACTTAGATTTTGTTTAGGAGCGCTTAATACTAAAATTAAAACAGTTGAAATAATATTATTTTAGTTAAAATGTTTCATATACATCTATTTGGTAAATTTTCCTATACATCTTGGTATGAAACAATTGAATATGTTGCAAAACATATTTCTTCACTTTGAAACATTTTAGGAAACACTTTGATAGATATTTCTTGTACAAATGTTTTGAAAGATCAAAATGTGTCTAACAATATTAGTGAAATAAATATGATTGAAATAGTATTTTATTTCTAAAATGTATTACAATAATGCACTTCCAAAATCACCCTTATATTAATAGCGTGAAATGCTTTTGCCTTTTTATCTTTAGAAAATTTTGATAAAATAGCCTGATTCGTGGGGATAACTAGTTTGTAAACGTGGTAGGAGGTCTTGAGCTTACACCTAAAATAAGGTCTCAGGTTTAACTTAAAACTTCCTCGCTTAAGAATGATGATTTTTACATATTATTAAGTTGAGTCATTTTTTCTCAGACTTTATTTTAAAGAAATTGTAGCGAATAAACAAGTTAGAATTAGGAGTTATGAAATAGTCTGATTTTTTTATTAGGTAAATGGTAATTTTCCGTATGCCACATCACTGATTTATTTACCCTAATTTCATGTTGACAAATTTGCCTCAATAAGTTATTACAAATGGTTGATTGTGTGAGTCCACTATAATTAATTTACAATAAAGAAAAATTAGTTTACATATTAACGTTAAATTAAATACGAAATTTATATTTGTATTTATAGAAATTGCAGCGAATAGACAAGTTCAGAAGTAGGAGTTATGAAATAGCCCGGTTTTTTTATTAGGTAAATGACAGTTTTCGATGTGCCACATCACCGGTTTATTCACCCTAATTTCATGTTGACAGATTTGTCATCAATAAGTTGTTACGAATGGTTGATTGTGTGAGACTACTATAATTAATTAGCACAATAAAGAAAAATTAGTTTATATATTTACGGTAAATTAAGTAATTGATAATGTTTAGGATAAAGATGATTTTCATAATTTTAGCTAATTCGATTTAATTGATTATCTTATAAAAAAAATATCATAATTCGGCATTAGGTCTACCAGTTCACACGCAATTAACTTTCTTCGTTTTTCATCTTATTTTTAACATGCAATTCATACATCAATTTTTTAAGATTTGTAGTTAAAAAAACTATTTGTTTCACCGATTGAACGTGGTTGACGACTATTTACCTTTTGCTTCCGTGAAATTAAGGTAAACAATTTGTTTCCGTGAACGTGATTGACGACTATTTACCTATTGAACGTGGTTGACAACTGTTTCTATGAAATTAGGGTAAATAAACTGGAAACCTATTTGTTTCTAGGATTTCAAATTCTTGTTAATTTAATTATTGATTATTGAAGACTATTTACCTTCTTTGTTTACCAATTTAGGCGGGATTGCAAGATTCTTGTTAAAATTGATGTATTTGTGGTTAATGATATTTTCGGTGGGATTTTTTATTTTTGATTTAATTTGAGAAACCTCATTAATTAGTTGGTTGATAAAGAATTATGTTGGGGCTGATTTGTAGGTATTTTCCAAATTTTAAATATTTTATGATAACATCTTATATTGTTTTTTACTTGTTTGAAACGATAAAATGTTTCATTATCTCATTGCTCAATTTTTATTTAGAACTTCGGTAATATTTCATTGATTTCACGAATTACAATATTTAGATTTTAGTTTTTTTAATTGAATTTTTCTAAAACGAATGACTTACGTTTTTTATTAGATTGACATAAAAAGATGGATATTGAAGCTAATTTACTCTTATATTGATAGTTGAGTATTTTTTTTTTAAATCTAATTTCATTACGAAATAATGTCTTACATTTATTGTTTATAATTTATTCCTACACAAATTTAAACGTATTTCTAAATTATCATTTATTACGGTAGTTGTTGATAATATGACAAATTTAAATTTTAAATTTAAAAAATATATAGTTTCCTTAATTATAAGTATATAGACTGGTATATCAATAACTTTCATTCGATTGACTAATATTTACAATGTAATTGCTTTATATAGATTAAGGACATTATGATTTAAATTTATTGACCATTTTGGAAACCTACTATTTATCTATAATTTTTTGAAACCCTGCTATTTTTTAACATACTACTAGTAAATTTGTCCATATTGAAAATTTTCCCTTTATTTCAAGGTCATTCTTCGGGTTATTTGCATAAATATACCATTTTCATTTTTTGTTAGCATTTTTATACCCTATTTTCAAAACTCAAAAATTTATACCCCTAACTCACCAAATCAAACTTTATTTATTGTTCACACACACACACACACTGCCCAACGAGTTTCATCAAGTAGGAAAAGACGGTAACTTGCCTCATACTCTTCTTCTCGTCGTGTCTCTTCTGTTTCCAGTCTCATCTGTTTACGCTCATTTGCTCTCTTCTCACGCCTCTTCTACTTCTTCTTCGGCAAGATAGTCCCTTCAAGTCGTGTTCTTCTTCTTCTTCTTGTTCTTGTTCTTGTTCTTCTTCTTCTTCTTCTTCTTCTTCTATTTCCATAGCACTCCGGCACGATACCCAGGCACGACACCCACCTACGGACAAACTCAGGTACCCATTATTTTTTAGACGGAGAAAGAGTTTGTAAATTTTTATTGTGTTCTTCTTACTGGACTTTTTAAGTTCTGGGGTTAGGAGAAAATCTTCTAGGGTTTATGTTGTCTAGGTTGTCTCTCTTAGATTAGTTAATATTTTTTATAGACGAATGTGATAACCATTTGAATATATTAGCTACTTGAAGGGTTCAAGTAGCTGTTTAGGACTACTTGAACCCTTCAAGTAGTTTGGAAACAATATATCACTACTTGAAAACTTCAAGTAGTCATTTTGATTCTGGAAGTGAAAATAAATGACTACTTGAAGGGTTCAAGTAGTGTATATGACTACTTGAACTCTTCAAGTAGTGATTTAGAATCTGTAAGTCAAAATAAGTGACTATTTGAAGGGTTCAAGTAGTGTATCTTATTACTTGAACACTTCAATTAGTGATTTTGAATCTGGAAGTCAAAACAAATCACTACTTGAAGGGTTCAAATAGTATATCTGACTACTTGAACCCTTCAAGTAGTTATTTGTCCACTACTTGATGTGTTCAAGTAGTTGTATCTGACCACTTGAACCCTTCAAGTAGTCACTAGTTTACTACTTAAAGGGTTCAAGTAGTTTTCTATAACTACTCTAACCCTTCAATAAGCAATCAAGTGCATTATGTGTATACATAAATGATGATTCTTACTTTATATCTCTGTATCCTTGAACAGATATGGCTCCAAAAATTCAGCTGACTTCAGTCTTTAATGATGATTAAATTATCCATGGAAGAGTGATATTACAAAACTGAATGAAATCTCACTGAATCTCAGAAGATTCTGTTTAGGAAGACATGTTTCGGTCATTTGTTAGACATACGAAGTATCCAGTTTTCTGGAACCATATGTCAGCACATGCTTCTTAGAGAAGCTATGCCAAAGCATTTCACTGCTAAAGATGAGATGTATTTTCTCATAACTGGAAAAACAATAAGGTTCTCCAAGTGAGATTTTGCTTTGATAACGGGCATTCACTGTGGCCGTTAACTGGACGACTAACATCATTGCGTCGCATGAAAAAGTGAAGAAGGACATTCTTATTTTATAATAAGAATGACATTCTTATTTTATAATTGGTAAGTACACTTGATTTTCTTATTTTATAATATTTGTATTGGCAAGTCAAGTATTTGTATTTGATTACTTGAACATTTTAAGTAATGATTTTCACTTTACAAGTCCAAACATGTAACTACTTGAAGGGTTCAAGTAGTTGTATTTGACTACTTGAACCCTTCAAGTAGTCATTTGTTTACTACTTGAGGGGTTTAAGAAGTTATATCTGACTACTTGAACCTTTTAAGTACTCACTTGTTTCTAAAAATTAGAACAATTGACTACTTGAATGACTCAAGTAGTTGTATCTGACTACTTGAAGTCTTCAAGTAGTCATTTGTTCACTACTTAAGGGGTTCAAGTAACAATATTTGATTACTTAAATCCTTCAATTAGTCATTTGTTTCTGGAAATTAGAACAAGTGACAACTTGAAAGGCTCAAATAGTTGTATATGACTACTTGAACCCTTCAAGTAGTCATCTGTTCAATACTTAAGGGGTTCAAGTAGCAGTATCTGATTATTTGAACTCTTCAAGTAGTCATTTTTTAAAAATCAGAACAAGTGACTACTTGAAGAGCTCAAGTAGTTGTATCTGAACCCTTCAAGTGGTCATTTGTTCACTACTTGAGGGATTCAAGTAGCAGTATCTGATTACTTGAAACCTTTAAGTAGTAATTTTTTTTTCTAAAAATCAACACAAGTGACTACTTGAATGGTTCAAGTAATTTTTTATGTATACATAAATCATGAAACTTTTTTTTATATTTGCATCTTTCAACAGATAATGACATGTTTTTTTGTTTTAATTTATAGTTGAAGGTTCTTTTGACTTTGAACTTAACTGACCTAGAAGAGCAACATCCATTCTGAAAGAATTTTACAGAAGGGGCTGGTGTTGAAGTTAGAGTTGTTGCTGAGGAAGAGGTGGACTTGTCGAGTCCTTTGCTTGAAAGTGGAATTGTGTTCCACTATTAGAGTATACTGTTTTTGGGATTGTTGGTGATAGTAGGGAGGATGATGTCCATGCTTTCATTCATGAGACCAAAAAGAAGTTGGACATCATGGCTTCTAATATTAATGAACTTAAGGCTGACTCAACGATACTGAAAAAAGAAGCTGTTGATATTAAGCATGAATTATGAAGCATTGTAGGTTAGCTTCAAGTTCTTATTGATCAGCAAGTGAGATCCCCAATTAGACAAGATTTTTATGTACATTCTTTTAACAAAGCTGTTAAGGATGGTCACAACAATCTTGACAAGATGGATGTTGTACATGAAAAGAAGTTGGATGGTAATGAGGGGGAAAATTGGATGGTACTAAGGGGGGCAATGAAATTCATGGTTCTTCATTGGAAAAGTCTCCATTGGGAAAGTTGGATGATACTGATGATAACACATCCAACATCATTTCTCAAATTGTTCAAAAATATGATACTGAATTATTAGAAGAGACAACCAATGAAGAGGAGCAGCCAACTGCTGAGAAAGAGTCAGATCTACCCATTGAAGGGGGTTCTTCATTGGAAAAGTCTACTACCTATGAGCCCATTGTAGAAACAAATGTTTAGATGCCTACTGAGAAGGCTGAGACAGAGGTGGTAGGGATCCCTTCTCAGGGGGCTGACTCACAAGTGAGCAAGTCTCTTTTAGAATTTGATGTTGTAGAGGTGCTTGGAGAGTTGGGAAAGAGAAATCACTTTCCTTCTCAATATGAGGTAGCCACTGAAAGTCTGCGAGAAGCATCATGATTCTTTTTAAGCTCATTCTCACACCATTTAGTTATTGGTGTGCTAAACTCATAAGCAGCTATCCGATATTGATAATACCACTGTTGCATCAAATCACACATATGTTCTATTAAACTTGTTATAGGGAGGGCTCTAGCATCCTTTCGTATGTTATTCATGCATTCGGCGATGTTGGTAGTCATTATGTTATAGTGTCTACCACCACAATGAGATAGCCCATCTATCAAATCCGGCCGTCTCAATATAGTTTCCAATACCTTGATGAACTTGGTTGATGGTAGCCATGTATGCCTCAAATTCTGATACACGATAGGCCTTGGCTGCTTTGAAAAACAAAGGATTGATGTTGCTAGTTTTGAACGTTGATTTTATATTCATTCCAATATGGTAGATGCAAGCTCCATGAAATGATTGTGGGAAGATAGTCTGTATACCCTTTGCTATACTTTCATTTTTGTCCGACATAAATACCAAGTCTTCCAAGTCTCGAATAACCTCGTGCAACTTATTAAAAAACCATTCCCACGATGCGTCATTCTCAGAGTCAGCAATCTCAAAGGCAAGTGGATATACTTGATTATACCCATCTTTAGAAGTTGTAATGAACATTGTCACCCTATACTTTACTTTTAATGATGTTCCATCGACAGTAATTACGGGACGTATATAATTAAAAATCCATGAATCGAGGCTTATGTCGACATGAAGAAGTATTTGAAATGGTTATGTTCATCAGTCTCTATAAGAGTAACAGTACCTGGATTCTTTGCCTCTAACATGTGACAGTAGGATGAGAGCCTCATATATGAACTTTCAGGTGAATCTCGAACTAGAGCCAATGCAACTTCCCTAGCCCTCCAAGCTTTGTCATAGATTATATTGATGCCATAATCCTTACGAACATCTTCGATGATATCTTTAGGCCTATAAATCCATCCAACACTAGTGTATTTTGACTTTATGCAATGATCGACCAATAAGCTTATTGCTTGATGATGATCCTGTTGTAAGATGTCAAAAGAGCATGTATGAGTATTTATGAGCTTTGTTATTTTAAAGTACTATGAAAATCGCACCTTAATAGCTCGTAGCCTCTATGAACATGTTTTCTCAGCACAAACCATCACCAACAATATCGACGTGGATTTGAAGACTTTAAGCTCAAAGTTTTGATGGATTGCCAAGAGTCCAACAATTCGTTGGAGTTATTTTTTGTCTTGGTAGAGTTCTTCTGTATCTAACATATCTGAGACACCTACATGCTCGTTGTGATAAGCTCGGAGCATTAAAAGATGGTCGTGATGAATATGCAATGTTACTTGGCATTAATGAAGGATGTACATTAGTCTCCGGTATTCTATTCAAATTTGGTAAGGTAGAGGGATCATCCCGAATTACTTCTTCATATAGCCCAAAATCAAGGTCATCATCAACACCAATATCAAGCCCACCATCACTGTCAGGATGTTCAAGTTCATCATCATTAATATCTTTTTGACAATCACCATCATCACATCTCTCACAGTGATACCCCCTAAATAGAAATTGTCACTATCATTGTTCTCATAACTATCAACCATTGTTTCACGCATAAAACATGGAATGTGACCATAACGATCTTGTTGCGAGAGAGCTATTTCACGAACCCGACTTGTTTCACCCATAAAGCATGGAATGTGAGCATAACGATCTTGTTGTGAGAAAGTTGTTTCAGGAACCCGACTTTGGCTTGAACATGTAAGATTATCAACAATTGTCCTAGGTTTGGGTTTGAGAGTGACATATAAATGAGTACGAAGTGCTTCAGAACTATTCTCGACAATGAAAAACCTCACATGGTGATCATTTAAAATTTCAGCAGGTGGGGAGGGCACATGAGTCTTGTATAAAACTTCGTTGGAATCCCTTATCTAGAAAAACGGGAATTACCTAAAGATAAAACATTTGGCAAGAAAAGTTCAACAGTAAAATTTCATTTATTTTTTAATCAACGGAATATAATATAATAGGTTTGTCTATATCTAAAGTGTCTGAAGACGAAAGAGGGCAAATATGTGTTGGCGGAAATTCACGAAGACATATGCAAAAATCACACCGGAGAAGATCGTCGGCGCATAAAATATTGAATCAGGGGTATTATTGGCCTAATGTGCATCAGGATGCCAACCAGTACGCGAAAGGCTATAGTAAAAATGGCACATGGAGAGCTCAACATAGTGGCAAGCTCATCGTCGTTCATGTAGTGGGCCCTAGGTATTGTAGGCTCGCTTCCCATGGCACCCGCTAATAAATGTTTTTTGTTGATTGCAACAGATTACTTTAAGAATTGGATTAAAGCTGAAGCATATGCAAGGATTCGAGAAGAGGAAGTAAAGAGTTTTTATGGAAAATATTATATGCAGATACAGAATCACACAAGTACTCATCTCAGAGAACATACTTCAATTCATGGGGAATATAGTTGAAGTTTTATGTGAAGGGTTGAGAATTATCAATCATTTTTTTACGTCATACTACCTGCAAGGAAATGGCCAAGCAAAAAGTTCAAATCAGGTCATATTGGAAAGTTTGAAAAATGAGCTAGAATCAATTAAATAAATATGGGTGGAAGAACTACCAACAGTACTATGGGCATACAGGTCCACTCCTAGAGTGTCAACTGGCAAAACCATATTCGCTCTAGCATATAGAACAAAAGTGGATACCTGTTGAGATTGGAAGCCCAACTATGAAATCAAGTCTGAACGAGCCGTAGAATATGGAACTGATAAAAGAGAATCTAGACCTTCTGTAGGAAAAGAGAAACGTCATTAACTAGAATGACCAACTATAATAAAAAAGAAGAGCTTACTTGCGAAAGAAAATTTGAACATGAGGATTTCATAAATGAGATTTAATGTTGAAGAAGATTTTTAAGATGGAAGGAAAGTTGGGGACAAATTAGGAAGGACCAAACATTGTCAGCAGGATTGGATGCAGCAAATACTTTTATCAAATGACAGAATACAAACAAGATTTGGCAAACGTTGGAATGTTGCGCATATGAAAAGATACTTTGTCTGACATGTAAAATTATTATAGTTAATATTTTCTCGTGGTTTTTCTCCCGCAAAGATTTTTCATGTAAAAGACTGCACTACATTGTTAAGTCGTTCTTTAAAGCAAACCGCGATCATGGTTCTACAATGAACCTAAGTTCTTTTAGAATGAGCTACGCTACAATGGGCATTCATTCTTTAAAGGAAACTAGGGCCATAGTTCTACCATGAACCTAAGTCCTTAAAAATGGACTGCACTACAATGGGCAACCGTTCTTTAAAGGAAACTAGGGTCATGATTCTATAATGAATCTAAGTCATTGAGAAAAGACTGAACTACAATAGGAAGCCGATTTTTAAAGGAAACTGGAGTCATGGTTCTACAATGAGCCTAAGTCCTAGAGAATGGACTACACTACAATCTAACGGTGAGCTTACCGTACCATTAAACATGAATGAAGCACTGTTTCTTTCCCATTCACCACTGTGTACCACCAATATCCAAATTTTAGACATATCTGTTTAAGATAAAAAAACTTTCAACTATAAAATTTATTTAATTTTGTAGTAGTTATTTGTTTATGAATAATAATTATATTTATTCTCATTGAGGAATCAGAGAGCATGTGACTACTTAAAGGGTTCAAGTAGTTATAAAACATTACTTGAACCCTTCAAGTAGTCATTTATCCAAAGAGCTTGTAATTACTTGAAAGGTTCAAGTAGTGTTTTATAACTACTTAGACCCTTCAAGTAGTCATTATAATTCTCTCATTCACTTATCAAGAGAGTATGTGACTACTTGAAGGGTTCAAGTAGCCTATACTATTGAGAGAATCCTCTAGCTACTATTCTGTTTTCGTATTCTTGTTGATCTTTGAAGCTCTAGACTTACTGCTTTTGGTTGCCTATCACTCGCATCGTTTGTTATTTTTTGATGCACTCCCATTTTTCAAGGACTCTGTGTTGTCTCGTCCTCAATATTATCTTCTTCTCTTTATTCTTCTTCAGTCACTTCTAAAGTTGACTGTATCTCAACAAATGGCTCCCCCATCTTCTTTTACAAATTGTCTTTTATTTCTTTCGAATCTAGTAACTCTTCATTTTGTGATGACCACCATGAGGAAGCTTCATCGAACACCACATTCCTTAACCTACAACACTTTACACTTGTAGGGTCGTAACATTTCCACCATTTTCTTTGGCTATCATATCCTACAAAGATACATCGTATTGCCTTTTTTTTTTATCAAACTTGCTACGTAGATCACTTGGCATGAACAAGTAACACACACATCCAAAGATGCAAAAGTGACTAACTTTAGGCTTACAACCCCAAAGTTTCTCAAAGGGTGAAACAAACCCTAACTTGGGTCAGGGAAGTGTTGATCACATGAGTAGCTGTCCTCATACATTCTGCCCAATATCTTCCTGGCACATTCTTTGCATGTAACACGCTTCGACATGTTTCTGCAAGGTGACGATCCTTCCTTTTTGCCACTCCATTATGTTGTGGTGTATTGTGCATGTATATTGGTGGCGTATGCGACATTATCCTAGGTACTATGAAAATTCGTCTGATGTGTATTCACCGCAATTGTCTGTTCACATGCATTTAATCTTCTTGCCGGCTTCTCCTTCTTCCATTTCTTTGAATTCCATAAACTTTGAGAATGTTTCATATTTTTCTTTCATAAATAATACCCACATGTATCGTGAGAAGTCGTGAATGAATGTAATCATGTACTTAATACCGGTTATTGATGGTTGCTTAATTTGTCCGAATACGTCAAAATGGACCAGCTCCAATGGTGCATTGGCTCTAAAACTTGAGTCGTGATACGATAATTGATGTGCCTTGCCGTATTGACAACCGGCACAAATGGTCTCTGCTCTAACACTGAGTTGAGGAAGAACCTTTAACATAGACTTCCTAATAATTACCTTAAGTTTATGATAACTGACACGTCCTAACCTTGCATGTCACAAATCTGTTGTTTCATTCTTCTGAGTCTTGTTCACATAAGCTGATTCTACTGACATTATGTAGACAGACTCTAAATGTCGTCCCTCTATCATTGGTGTTCCAAAAATCTTAAGGTCTCTATATACCTTAACATCATGGGGACCCAATATAACGTGGTTACCTGAATCCGTAAGTTGCGTCACTGTCATCATATTTTTCTTCACTCCAGCTACATGATAGACATCATAAAGTGGTACTTTATCTGAACTAAATTGTGGCACGATTATTGTTTTACTAATATGGGCGGTCATCAATCTCGAGTTGTTAGCTGTGACTACCACGTGACCTCATTTATACTTGATCGTGTTTTGTAACTTCTCTTTGTCTCCTGTCATATGATTTGAGCGTCTAGAGTCAACTATCCAATCGTTGTCGTAGTCGATCAAGCTAGGAACAGTAGCCATCAGAGCTACTTCTTCTTCTACAGCGAAAGGCTTCAATGTCCCATTCTCCGTCGCTTTTCCATCCGGCACTTGACGTGACTGCATTGCTCTCTACTATTTTCTTCTTCGACTAGCATTCTTTAGCCATATGCCGATGCTTTCCGTAGTTATAGCATTTTCCATCAAATATTATATGTTGTCGAAGTTGACCATTATTGTTGTCTTTCTTCTGTGCTCCCCCTTGTTGAGGACTTCTGTATCGCTATCTTGGTCATCGTCTTTATTCATTATTCTGTGAGTATTTTTTATGGGATGACCTTTTTTATTATTGCCAAAGAGTGCTTCATCGTCATTCTTCGATGAGGCTACATAAATTTGCTTAGCTAATGCTTCCTGATCAGCTAACAAAGTTTCTAACTCCACGAGTGATGGTTGGGTTGACCAACCTTGTATAGCAGTCATAAAACTTCTATACTCTTGCCTCAATCCATGAATGATTATTCTTTTAATTCTAGAATTAGACATGCTAGCAGAAGAGTCTAATGCATTGATTTCACGATAGAGAGACTTTACCTTAGTAAAATATTGGCTTATTGTCATGTCGTGTTGTGTTATTAAGAGAAGCTCGTTCTCCAGAAGTTACAGCCTTGCATCATTCTTCTTCGAGAACAACGCAGCAAAGGTGTCACACGTGTTCTTGGGCGTGTTTGCTTGTCTGATATGCTCCAACATTTCTTCCTCAATTGTGGTCCTAATGGAAAACATTGCATTGCCAGCTCTTATCTTCCGTTTCTTTAGAGCTGCAGGATCTTCTGGTGGTACTGTATCATTACCACTCACAATCTTTTACAAGTCTTGGCCTTGGAGATACGACTCCATATACATCGACCACGTGCTGTAATTTTGTGTTCAGCTTCTTAAGTCCACTAACTACTTGAAGGTCACCCATCGTGGCTTGGCTAAACTCAAGCAAGCTTGATTTCTAAAAATAAGCTCCACAGTACTAAACCGCACATGATATATGTAAGAATCTCAACAATCGGTTCTCAAAATGAATCACTCGTACTTCATACACGACCAAAAATCGATCTGCTCTGATACTACTTGTTAGACAGAACGACACGTGGTGAAAATTATGTAATTACTTTTATTATGATAAAAATCAATTACACCAAGTACTCTTTGATTTTACAACAACCAAGACTTACAGACTCTCTTTACAAGACCACAACACACTACACTACTGACACCCTAACACACACTCACTATATTACTTCTTTGAGCTCACCTTGTAAGGTTTTTGCCGCTTAGGGCTTCTGAGCTCACCTTGTAAGGTTTTTAGTTTTCAGCTCACCCGTAAGGCATTCCCAAGATTACACTGCAAGGATTTTAGCTCTTGCGATTTTTTTTCGAGCTCACCTCGTAATCTTTTTAGTCTTTCTAGAACCTCGGGATAATTCATGTAGGATTTGCTTCGATCATCCGCTCATTAAACGTAAACAACATAGATACAATCTTAATAGATGACATGGCATTGCATTGAGTTTTTTTTAATAAAGGTTAATGTATTAACCAAAGATATTTACACATATACAAGGGGCATACCCCAAGATTAAAATATATTTACAAAAGGTCATCTAAACTAAGTCTGAACAAATCAGAACCAAAGGCTGAGTACAAGATACTAACCTAAGCCTTTATAGTAGAGGCAAACAAGTAAACACCACAAAGATTCAACACCCATCCTTTATAACAAAGGCTCAAATTTAAAGGTCAACAGAAAGTCAACCATCCGGTCACAATTTTGACAGAACATCTCCTATAAATAGGCACTCCCACCACTAAAAGTAGTCCCTATATGATGTAAAAGCTATCCAACATACCATTAAAGGAGCTATCCAACTAGAAAAACTCAAATAAACAGAAACATATAGCAGAACTAAGGGTCTTTATAGGTAGGCTACAAGTTAACTCATCATGTGAAGTGAGGAGGCAGGGTGTGGGGAGCACATAATTATGGAGATAAAAGATCATGAAATATAAGTAGGATAACATAGACAGATTAATATAATATAAGCAAAGCACAACAACAATACTTATAAGAAAATTTCGGGGTCTAGATTCTAAACTTCAGCAATATCCTTGCTCAACTGATTTTCAAATATTTCTTTTGCTGAGTAGAGCTTGACTCTAACAGTTCTGTCAATAAGTTTAGTAATTACTAACTTGTCATTGATTTGCCCCTAAAAAATTCTAGAATTTCTCCTTTTCCACATGTAATACACAAAGGTTGTGAAAACAATCTTTAAGATTACTGCTTTCAGGCATTGCATTGAGTTCATTGTACTAAAACTCATAGTTATCAATTATGTTCTATTTTGACAGAAATGTTTCAATTCCAAGAGGAGAAGGGAACAAAATAGGTGTGATTTTTTCATCCATAATTTCAACTAATTCTGACCGAAATATGTGCACTCCGTCTGGAATGGTCGATATTCCAAATGGTCCAAAACGGACCCAAAACTTCAGAACTCCACTAAATAATAATTCAAGCGTAAAAAACATCAGATTACTCTAGGCAGTTTAATTGTTTATGGGCTATGTTGGGATGTTGAGGGATAGTCTTCGAATCCTACCAAGTGGGAAAAATTTACGTTTATTTTTCTATAAAAGTATTCACAAAACCCATTTTGTCTCGTTGAACATTTTTAAAATGAAATACTGAATATCAAATTTTTTGAATGTTCTATTTTATTAAGTAGCTGGAATGATCATCAAAATATAATTGACTTCTATAATTAAACTCGACTGCGAAGTTCAAAAATGTTCTTTACCCATAGTACTTGTGTAGATGAAGGGCATTCCATGCTTTGTGAAATTCATCTTCCTAGGCATCAACCAATAAGTATGATTCTTTCCCTTACATCCTTGGTAGGGTCCTTCCCAGTTGGGACGTATCTTGCCAATGTTTGGTTCTTAAACTCAGAACGACCTTTCGTAGTTCTAGGTCTCTGATCTGGAAGTAAGTCTACACTTCACAATCACCTTTTTCCTTCAAGTAAGTCTACGCCCAATGAATTACCTTAATCTTGAGGTGAATACGAAATTTAAATTAGTTAGTTACAATCTTTGATATGTCAAATGAGTGAGTTCGAATTGCCGGACAATACCTCGACTATTGAGATTATGATTCAACTATATTAGAGTTGCGTGATTCATAGATATGAAAATTCATGGCAAGATTGAAAACGCAACAATATCACCTTATGCTTTATTGATGAGTGTGTGAATAAATTAACTTGACCAAGTATTGGATGAAATGAATCATTGAATAAGACATGATGAACTGCACGAGACAATTCACTGCTATGTCTTTCTTATTTACAGTCAATAAAGGAGTTAAGGAAATAATAACTATAGAGGTAAAACATTAATTTTATATCATGCTCATGTTACTGATATTCAAGTTGGGTAATATGTTAAAATATTATGTGTACTATGAAATAAAAGAGTTTATTTACTCTAACAGAAATGTAGAGCGCATGAATCGAGACTTGATTCGGCATCAGACTTATAGTGGAGTCGTACGACGTCAAGATTAAATAGGTTGAAAATTTATGGAGTTAAATTCACTGAGTATTTGAATACTATAGTTTTATTCATATGGATGCATTCAGTCTTAGGAGTAGCTCATAAGGATATAAATAAAAAACAACACTAGTTGGACAGAAAAAATGTTTTGGACCAAGGTATTTTTTTCTGAACCTATATGTGATGGTGGTTGTCATATAATTAGTGAAGAACAAATAATTAATGTTCAAATTAATTAATTGGTTATTTTCTAATTATTAAATAATTAGTAAATATAAGAAATTGATTAAATAATTGATGGAGATCAATTTAATTCATCAATTTGTATTGATGAATTTGGATACAACATTGACTCAATGAGATATACAATTTTTGGTAATAGCAAAATTAGGGGGGGTGAATTTTTGGTAATTGAACATAAATGGGTATATGTGTAAATTTTGTAATTGTTATATAAAGGATGACAATAGGGTTACATCTCTAACCCTAATACAGTGTGTGATTATATAGAGCAAAGAAAACACAATTTCTCTCCCTCCCCCTAGTTGCCGCCGAAATACATAGAGGAGAAGGAAAAATCTGATTTTTCTTCTTCAAATATTTTAGAGCCCACACTCAATTCCTGATCAACATTCGATTGAGATATGCTTATGAATCCTACGAGTGGTTGTTGGTGTGAAGGCTGGTTCGAGTTATACAAATAACGAATAACACAAAAACAATCAATAGGATTTCATCAAGTTAGAAATTATCCAATACAACATAATGTATAAATTGTTTTTACCTCTATTGAATACGTTTAACTAAGTATGTATAATAGTAAGTATGGTTTTAATAATATGATTAAATGGTTGATGTGAAATTTTTTTTCGTCCACGAACTGTTCGTGGTTCATTGATTTTTCCTCAAATTTTAGAACATTATCCAACAATAGGCATCAGAGCCTTGGATTTTTAATTGCGTATATTTAGTTTATAAATGTATGTGTTGTTGGATGTTGTGATATTGATATATTATTTTGTATAGTATATTCAAAATAATTTTAAATATATTTTATGAATGAATCCTGATCTATTGACTCAAGGCGTTTTGTTTCTCAATTTTTGAATTGATGTAAGCCAAAATTACTGAGTTCTTTAAATCCTTTCAATTTGAAAATTACTGAGTTTTTAAACTGAACTAAAACTTGAATAAGTAAATGACGTCATTTTAATAAGCTGCCATTCCACCCTCAACCCTCAGTATATATTCTGAAAAAATGGATTAGGGTTCATTTACCTGAGACAAAAGTGGCGCAGCTCCTCCAATCTCCATTGAATCGCTTCTTGCTTCTACTTTCTCCTTCTTCCCTTCTTGCTTCTCCTTTCTACTTCCTCCCTTCTGCGACTACGTTTAGGATTTGGGATTAGGGCTCATTTCTCTCTCCCTACTGCGTTCCTTCTGTTCTTTCTCTCTACGTGTGCAAATGTCTTGAGGGTAATTTATGTTTTTCATATTCTTTACTACTCATTTACTGATTTGGGATTAGGGCTTCTTTATCTTGCTCGTTACTGATATTTTGCGTTCTTTCATTTGTCGTGCTCGTTACTCATTTGTCTTTCTCGCTTCTGATTGGGGATTAGAGTCCATTTGTCTTTATTGATTCGTTTACTGACTTGGGATTATGGATTGATTGTCTTGCTCATTTAGGATTTTTATTTAGGATTTTCTTGGATTAGGGCTTGTTTTGCTCGTTATTGATATTCTCGTTTAAGGTTGGTGATTTACTGATTATTCTCTTATTTGGTGATACTCTACGTTATACTAATATTTTACAATTATCCTTGGTGATTTACTGATATTCTGCGTTTGACTGATTTGTTGATTTGGTGATATTCTAGGTTAGTGATTTACTGATTTGGTGATATTCTGCTTTAGTGATTTCTTGTGTTAGTGATTTACTAATTATTCTCTTATTTGGGGATATTCTGCGTTAGCGATTTACTGATTTGCAGAACTAGTTAGTAAAACAAAATAACGATTTACTGATTTGCACAACTAGTTACTAGTTACAGGCTTTATTGAGTTATATAATTATATTCAGCATAACTATGATACTAATAGGTAATGTGTTTATGTCTTTCATCACTAGATGTCAGATACTGATATGAGAGTTACTGACAATGCTGGAAATGGATTGAAAGGTGATGCGAATTCCTCATTGCCTCCAAGGCATAATTCAAATAAGACAAAAACTAGCCAAGAGCCCTTTGAATTTTGGAATGATTTTATCATAATTGAAACTGGCAATTTTGATTATGAGAGAGCTTCTTGTAACTATTGTAAGCGTGTGCTATTATGTTTTAATGTTAATGGTACTTCTAGTTTGTGGACTCACTTGAAGGATAATTCATCCTTAATGATCATTCTAGTAAGCAAACATCCTATATTTCTCAGAATTAAAATTCATACTAAAGAGTGTACTAGTATTATCACTTGCTCCCACACCGGTAGTGTTAGTTGTAGTAAAAACTAACATTTTTTGCTTTGAGTCAGCAAATCTATAATCCTTAAATGTGGTAGAGGGTAAAGGGTATCGTGAGTTTTGTCAGATGATGACAACCAAAGTTTGTTATTTCCTCTAGGATAACTATTGTTAGAGATTGTTTTAAAGTTTTTATGTGGGAGAAAGAAAATTATAATAAAGTTTTTTGCTAATAAAAATCAGAGGTTATGTCTTACCACTAATACTTGGACATCAGTGTAAAATCTTAGTCACATGGTAATCACTGCACACTTTATTAACCATGATTGAAAGTTGCATAAAAGAGTTATTAACTTTTATTTGATTGCTAATCATAAGCGGGAGTCAATTGGTATGACTGTTGAGAATTGTTTGCTTGATTGGGGTATTGAGAGGGTTTTCACGATCACAGTTAAGAATGCAAGTGCTAATGATGGTGCAAACAATTATTTGAGAAAGGCGATTAGAAATTGAAATGGATATTTGTTGGATGGTGAGTTTATGCGTGTTAGATGTTGTGCACATATTCTTAACCTCATTGTGCGTGATTCTTTGAAGGACCTCCATGACTCCATTGTTCAAATCTGCAATGTCGTGATATTTCTGAGGTCTTCTTCTTTTCAGTTTCAAAAGCTTAAGACTTGTATTGAAGCTACAAAAATAACTGCAAGTAGTATAGTTTTCCTTGATGTTTCCACCAGATGGAATTCTAATTATTTGATGTTGGAGGCAGCTAAAAAAAATAAATAAGTATTTGAAAGGCGTGGAGAGCAAGATACATGTTATTTGATGGGGCTCTATGGAGATGAGAAGAAACTTCTTCCTCTAGAGGATGAGGATTGGGATAGTGCTCGTACGTTTATCAAGTTTTTGAAAGTTTTTTATGAAGTTACATTAAGGATTTTTGGTTCTTTAAATGTTACCGTTACTGGGTATTTTAATGAGGTTTGTTTGATCGAAAGCATTATTCGACTTAATTCCTCATCAAACAATTTTTTTTTTTGAAAAAAATGACAAGTAGTTTGAGAGCCAAGTATGACAAATATTAGAGAGGTTTTGAAAAGGTAAACTATATGTTGTATGTTGTTATTATTGTTGATCCACGTTATAAAATGAGATATGTGCAATATTGTGGTGAAGTTGTATATGAGTGTGAGGTTGCCGTTGATATGAAAAAGAAAGTGGTGTCTACTTTGGAGAGGATGTATGAGGAGTACTAAGCTAAATTTAAAGTTGGTTTGAAAGAAGTGCATCATCTTGGACAATCATCACAAACAGTTGAAAATAAGGTTGGAGATGATGATGAAATTCTAGAACCATTTAATATTAATGTGGGATTTGATATCGTCATACTTGAGGAACGTAATTTGGAGGTTAAGAATGAGAATGAAACATACTTGTTACAGTCTTATTTAAAACGAGAGAGAGTTTGGATATTCTTAAAAGTAAACTCTTCAAGATATGTGGTTCTTAGCCTTATAACTAGAGATGTCTTGGCAATTCTTATCTGTACAGTTACAACTGAGTCAATTTTTAGAATTGACGGTCGTATAGTGGGCCCGGTCTGCAGTTCATTGACTCTAAAAACAGTTTTTTATTTGTGCAAAAAAATTTGGTCGTTAGTAAACTGGTGAATATTATTAATCTCAATTAAACAATATAAGAATGTGTTGAACTTGATGGAGATTAACTTAATCTTTGTATTATTTATAACATTCTTTTCTTACAAAACATTTAGTATTCTATAAGCTTATATTTTTCATACTTTTATTAACAGAGTGTTCCAAGTTTGGGATTATGACGGTGTGATGTTGGTAGTTGGAGATTGAAGAACGAAGAACTTGATCTGTTACTTTGCTATTTTAGTTTGTAATTTTATTTGTGAGAATGTTGTGTTTTATTGAATTAGAACAATGCTGCCTTTATGAGTACTCTTTATTTTATGTTTACATGTGTTATAACTATTTTATTGTTGTGAGAATGCTTAGAGAATGTTGTATTGCTCTAACTGTTAGTATCCGTGTGATTTTCTTTTAATTTGATACTCTTTTTAAGTGACTAGAAATGAAAGTTTTAGGTTTTGTACAAGCAGAAATTTTGTACTAGTCTTATTTAGAGTGAGAGTTTTTGCTTTCATGTCTGGCCAATAGAACTCCATTCTCAAAAATCGTCTATAGTAAAGCGGCCCATCTACGAAACAAAAATCCTTACGCAAACAGTTAAGTTGCTCATGGCCTTCTTTGACGCTTACACATCTTGAAGGAACCCCATCTGAGCCTCTGAAGAACAATACGCCATTCAGCTGCATAAAGTTTTTCAAGTCCATGTTGGTTAATATTCCTCCTTCAGCAAGCCGCCTTATAATATCGTCCCTCCAATCCTGGGAAAGCATTTCTCTGGTACTTTCTGAAATAATGGAGGTGGCCTTAATTGCTACTTCAATTTTATGAATAGGATCAGTTAAGGGAAGCTTGAAGGAGTGTGGCCGAGGCGCTCGTATGATGATTTTACGTGCGAGGTGTATGTTCGTAAACCAATTTCTCAAAGGTGTTAGTTAGCAAGCTCTTTAACGGTGAATTCACCATTAATCTGATTTATTATCATGTTGGAATCCCCTTGAACCTTGAGTGTGATCGCTTCTTAACGGTGAATTCACAGTTAATCTAGTTTATTATCATGTTGGAATTGCCTTGAACCTTGAGCGCGGCCACTTCCTTGTCCGTCGTATTACGCGGTCCGAGTATCGGGGATTCATATTCCTCCTCGTTGTTTGTACATAGGAAAGTCAGCTTGTATACCATAGGAAACATGCTTCCTAATAGGTCCTTCAGTACAAATCTTACTCCGCTCTCAACCTTTGTAGAACGTTGGGGAAGCATTTCTCTGGTACCTTTTGAAATAGTGGAGGTGGCCCTAATTGCTACTTCAATTTTAAGGATGGGATCAGTCAAAAGGAGATTGAAGGAGTGGGTCGCCAAGGAACTCACATGATGATTTTGCAAGCGACGTGTGTGTTTGAAAACTAATTTCTCAAAGGCATTAGTTAGCTTCTGAACTTCATCCCAGTAATGAACAAGGGCAGGCTCCTTAACGGTGAATTCCCCGTTAATCTTGTTTATTATCAGGTTGGAATCCCTTTGAACCTCGAGCATGACTGCTCAACGGTGAATTCACCATTAATATGGCTTATTATCATGTTGGAATGCCTTAGAACCTTGAGCACGACCACTTCCGTGTTCTTTACATAGCGCAGTCCGAGCACCGGGGATTCATATTCCTCCTCATTATTTGTACATGGGAATGCCAGTTTGTATGCCATAAGGAACATACTTCCCAATAAATCCTCCCGTAGAAGTCCTGACCCACCCTCAGCCTTTGTAGAAGACCTATAAAAAATGAGAGCCCACAATGCCTCTTCACATAAATTCACTCCATGTGAGCCTCTAATTCAGACTCTTCATTCAGAAATTGTGCTAATAAACTAGCCAAGGCTTGGCTCTTCTACACCCTGAGTGTCAGTAGCGTTATATCAAATTCTCTTAGAAGCATTGTCCACTTAGTGAGCCTCTAGTTCAGAGCCAACCTAGATAGTAGAAAGAGGATTGGATTAGATTTACTCATTAAATAAATTTTGTTACCAAGCAAGTAATGGTGGGGCTTTTGCGTAGCAAAGACGAGTCTTGTACAATGTTTTTCATGAGACGTACATCTCAGCTCAGCATCATATAGAACTCTGCTTAAGTAATAAACTAGGTACTTTAACTTATCTTGCTCTTTAGCCAACAACACTACAATGGACTTCGTCGTAGATGTGATGCACAATATCAATTACGTGATTCCCCAATGATGTACCGTAGTAACGGAAGCGAATAACACATCTTTTCTCTTATTAAACCACTATTGGTGTTTTGTCATCCATCTGAAATCACAATCTTGCTTTAGCATGGGATGTAAGGCATTATTTGATTTTCATAATGCGGGTATAAAACTACAGACATAAGAGTCTTTTCCCAAGAATGCCATTAGCTCTTTCACATTTCACCGTAGAGGCATACCTCTTATAGCCTTTACTTTGGTCTAGTTGATGTCTGTCTCGCATTGATGAACACATAAACATAGAAATTGCCTCAAGAGATCTCCAAATGCATACTACAAGGGATTCATCTTCAACTTGTAGATCGTGCAACTCTCAAATACATTTCTCAAGTGTCTGAGGTGCATCTCCGCCTTCTTAGACTTCACAACCAAGTCATCAACATAATCTTCCATGAAGTCTTGGATCATGTCGTGGAAGATTGCTGAAATTTCCCACTGGTAAGTAGCCACATCATTCTTTATCCCAAATGACATCACTACATAGTAGAAATTTCGAAATTGTTCCTCTAGGTGGTTTACTCCGCATCTCCTGGTGCCACCTGATTTGATTATTTTCGCTAAGACCATCCATGAAGGAGAACATTTAATGCTTCGTTGTGGCATCAACCAAGGTGTCTAAATTGGGTAGTAGAAAATTACCTTTTGGGCACGCCTTATTCAGATCTCTTAAATCGATACAACAACAAATTTTCCGTTCTTCTTTCTTACAAGAACTATATTATCAGCTAAGTAAGATGATTTATTGGCTTTATGAACTTTTCCTCTATCAATTTCAGGGTAAAAGTGTCATGGTAGTTGCTTAACTCGTGTGCACGCCGCTGAAACCCCAACTCATGAATTACCAAGGCGAGGTCCAACCCTAGCATCTTTGTATATGACCATGCCAATACGTCTTGGAACTCTTTAGCAAAGCCAATAGCCCTTCTCGTTGATCCCCAGCTAAGCTTTTTGCTAAAAAGATGTGCATTCACCTCAGTTCGCTATCCAAATAAACTTCCTCTGACAATGGCGGCATAATACTTGAAGGTCCTTTTGGTACCTCGCAATTCATCAAATGTATTCCACTCAATAATGCTTGCATTTTTACAAATTCCTCCTCCATCATTTTATTCTCATCTTTTCTGTTGTCACAGGGATCATGTATTGCACAAGTCCTTGCACACCATCATAATCGATATGTGAGCTTCCCGTTGGGAAAGGTCACTAAAGTGACCATCTCATTTCTCTCCTTTACTACTATTTTTCCTTGTTTAACTTTTCCATCTAGGCAAGGCAATAGTTGTGAGCTTTCTGGACACAGTTATATCCGGGATAGACATTTCATTGAATAAGAGTGCCTCCACCAGGTGGGTCTTGGTTTCATCAAATGGCACATTCGTGGGCGCTACCGTGATATCCTATCTTTTTCATAGTGATTTGGTACGTTTATGTAGGCAATGCAATACATTCACGTATCCTAAAGTTTTCACTAATGCTGATGAAAATCCGGTAATGATGATTTACTATTTAACCATTCTCTTCTCCAATATACATGCCGCCGCCTTGAATGTGGTTATTGACATCACAATAATTTCAGCTCCATTTTTCACCGGGGCTCCCCATATTTACATGTCATTAACTAGGGATTCTACATAGAGAAGGTATTTATGACCCACTCTCTTCACCATTCAGCCTGCATTTATGATGGTAATTGCTTCATCCTTATAATTCCTAATCCTGCAACACCAATACCGCGTGCTTGCCCTGCTCTTTTATAAGACATTTACTAATGTTTAAGTTACTTGCTGTTATGCTTCAGCATCCATCTCTAGGGTGTCAAAGAAATTCTCAAACCCTTGGTCTTAAGAATGACTATGAAAGTCGCGTCTACTCTCGTTTGTCCTTCATCATCCCTTTCTTCTTCTACCGTTGTCATATTTACATTTACATGTTGTGGGAAAGGTTGCTCATTTATCGCTTCCACTTCATAAGTAATAATCTCCCCCTTTTTTGGTTTCTAGTCAGAGATCCACCTCAGCATCATGCAATCTTTTGTTGGGTGGATTGTGTTTTGAAGGTCGTGACAATATCGGGGGGGGGGGGGGGGGGNNGGGGGGGGGGGGGGGGGGGACTCCATTTCCTCCCTAGTAAGGAACTGTTCTACCCATGGTTTTCTTATGACCTTATCCTTAATCTAAATGTCCAATAGGGCTTCCACCTTATCCATTAAGCATGAAAATGGTGTCTACACATCTCTTTCGTCTCTACCTCTCTTTGCTCCTTGCCCTTATGATTGCACTATTGCTACGTGTGGCTTTTATCATGTTGGCTTCCAAAAACGACCCCCGCATTCACTTTTCTCGACAATTTCAAGCTTCGACATTGATGTGCTAGTGTGTTGTGCTGCCATGTTGAGGTGGGAGAATGTGACAATATTGTGATTCTCCATATGTGCAAGACCCATTTATCATCTTGTTCATACACATTTTTACCAAAGCTTCCTCTTTCCACTCCCTTTAACAATCTAGGATGTTATCCTTTTATCGTCTAATGTAAGCCATCAAATCTTCATCCTGCTTCTGAGGTTCACCTCGCATCTCCAAGATACTCATATTCTCCTCTGATACAAAAACCTTTTCATGAAAGTTAATATCATATGTGATTATGTCATGATTGTTCCTGACACCAGATAAGTGTACCATGTATACATCCTCTCTACTAAGGACTTAGAAAACTCCCTCAATCTCATGGTCTTGTCACATCCGTGTGGCCCCAGATCGTTGATGAAGCGTAGTGGGTGCTAGTAAGGCTCAAATCCTACAAATCCGGGATGGCATTTGTGAGTGTGTTCACACTCATATTTTATATAATCTTAACTTTAATTTTATTGGTTCTTTGAGTTTTATTTTTTGATTTATAATTGTTTTTGTTTTTATCTTGTAGATTAGATATTCAAATGCATTTGGGTTGAATTTGAAGGATTTGGAATGCAAAAATGCGGATAAAACGAGAAAAAAATGGATCTGGACAGAATGACCAGCATCGCGGCGCTGGCTTCCACTAGCGCGACGCTGGCAGCATAATGATAATGGGATTTTGTTTGGATTTTGTTTTGTGATTTTTTTGCTCCAATCCAATCCTTGACGAACCCTAATGTATAAATATAATATTTTAGGATTCTTGGAAGGACTCTTTGATGTGAGAGGCAGATGAGAAAGCTTTAGGGAGAGGAAACAAAGATGGATCTAATCGGGAGACAGACCTCAACTTTAATTCATCCTCAAATCTAGTTTTTTCTTCTCTTTTCCTCTATGTTCATTAATATTATTGAGATATTTTCTTATTCTAATATTATCTAAATTTCTTATCTAGGGCTATGACGTAGTCAAACCATGATTATTCATAAATTTTTATTTTCAATTCAATCGATGTCTATTCAGTATTATTGAGTGTTATAATTCGTTCTTAATGCTAGTGATCGTCTAGCCAACTATTGCATGATTTTTTATTTAATTTTGAAACTAAGAAGTGATGATTAAATTTACTCTTTATTTATAACACCATTAGAATTTCATAAGTTAGAGATAATTATGGATCTAGTGTAACAATTATAATTTCTTGTGCTTAATGAGTTTCAATTCATTTAATATTGACAAAGATGTGAGATTAATATTTTTGTATTCATTGTTATCGTTGCTTGAGAAAGATTGATAATTACATTAGAGAAATTCGCTGTCAATAATTTGATAAACATTGATTGATTGAGATTTTGAATTCAGAGCATGTTTGGTTTGGTGAAATTAAAAACCCTAGAGCTTTTAACTATTCGAATTTGAAATATTTCTCTTTATCAAGTATTAATCTTTTTAGTTCAAATTTTCATTCAAAATTTTCAATTTTTTATCATTCTCAATTAGAATTACGGTCTACTTGATTTCAATACTTAATAGCAATCAATCATGTGGACGATACTCTATTTCATAAAATTTTATTACTTGACAACGATAGTGTACACTTGTACTATAGAACAATCGTAACAAGTATTTAGCGTCGTTGTCGGGGATTGATTTTGTTTTTTAATATTTGAGTTACATATCCTTAATTTCAATTCGACTTTTAATTTTTTTTTATTTACGG
Source organism: Datisca glomerata (assembly GCA_003255025.1). Classification (NCBI taxonomy): domain Eukaryota; kingdom Viridiplantae; phylum Streptophyta; class Magnoliopsida; order Cucurbitales; family Datiscaceae; genus Datisca; species Datisca glomerata. The sequence continues at coordinate 328,731 of QANY01003934.1, forward strand.
TTGTCAAGTATTTTAAATTTTTAGGCATTTTCTAAGGTGTGTGAGAAAATTAAGAACCGAAAATTTGACTCCTCTAAATTTGGAAATTGAGCGAACTTGTCGTCGTAATAGAAAAGTGAGGAGAGCAGTTTCTAAACAACCTCAAGAAACCATGGAAGACACTAGAGAAAATCTTGAAATTGTGAATAACCAAAATAACCGGGTAATTTAGTATTATGCTATGCCAATGGTCAATGAGGCCGCGTCTACCATTCAAAATTCTATTATTAATGCCAACAATTTTGAGATTAAGCCGGCTATCATTCACATGGCGCAAGCAAATCAGTTTAGTGGCATGCATAATGATAATCTAAATGTTCACATAGCCACTTTTCTCAAAATTTGTGAGACATTCAAGCACAATAATATCTCAACAAATGCAATTAGGTTGAGATTATTCTTATTTTCACTTCGAGATAAGACTAAAAGTTGGTTGAACTCTTTACCCGCTAGTTCAATCACCACTTGAAATGGACTTTCTGAGAAAATTTTGACTAAATTCTTTCCACCAGCTAAAATAGCCAAGATGAGGAATGAGATCACTACTTTTGTCCAATATGATATGGAGTCTTTTTATGAAGCTTGGGAGATGTTTAAAGAGATGTTGAGAGGATGCCCACATCATGGACTCCCTGGATGGCTACAAGTCCCAACTTTCTACAATGGTTTAGAAAATTCAACGAGGATACTAGTGGATGGAGCAGTAGGAGGAGCTTTAATAGGCAAAACACATGAGGAGGCTTATGCTTTTCTTAAGGAAATGGATGCTAATGCCTATCAATGGCCAATTGAACGCAACGTACTGAGAAAGATTCATGGAGTTCATGAATCCGATGCTCTTACTGCTCTTAGTCCTCGAGTAGCTACACTATCCAAGCAATTGAGCTTTTTCACCACCAATGCTAGTGATATTCATGCTTCATGAAAAGTTTGTAATTTGTGCAATGGACCTCATCTTAGTACTGAATGTCAAGCCGATAATCCTTTTGCTCATTCTCAGTCAGAACATGTTAATTTTGTTGAGAATTAAAACAAGCCGAATAACCTATTGTCCAACACTTATAACCAAGGGTGGCGAAATCATCCAAAATTCCCTTAGAAAAATAGTTAGACTGTGATGAATACACTAGTTACTAATCAGCCTCAATAGCCTCAACAGCCTAAATTTAATTTAGAAGATGCTTTTGTCATGCTCACAGTCAATACTACTCAATTTATGGCAAGAACAGATGCTACACTTTAGAGACAAGAAACAAGTATTCAGAGTCAAACTGCATCTATTTAGAATTTGGAGCTTCAAATTGGTCAACTGTCAGAAATACTCACTCAAAGACCATAAGGTTCTCTATTGGGCATCACCGAGAGGAATCCAGAAGAACAAGTAAACGCCATTACTCTTCGTAATGGCAAGGAGTTAGTAGAACCTCAAAAAGCCGCTATTGAAAATTCTCAACCAATTGAAGCAGAAGTTGAGACAATGGGTGATGATATTCCTAAGAGCTCAGAAATGAAGGAAGGCAAGCCTAAGTCAAAGCTCTTTCCTGATAATCCTCCACCATATGTTCCACCTATTCCATACCCCCATCAGTTCCAAAAGCAGAAATTGAATAAGCAATTTTCTAAGTTTCTTGATGTGTTTAGGAAACTACATATAAATATCCATTTTACTGATGCCTTGGAATAAATACCGAGCTATGTCAAATTTATGAAAGATATTCTCTCAAATAAGAGAAATTTTGAGGAGTATGAGATAGTTACACTTATTGAGGAGTGTAGTGCTATCTTACAGAATAAATTACCTCCAAAGTTAAAGGACGCTTGAAGTTTTACCATTCATTGCACCATTGAGGAATCATATTTTGAAAAGTCTGTATGTGATCTTGGGGCTGGTATCAATTTGATGCCGTATTCAATTTACAGAAGCTAGGTTTTAGAGAACCTAATTCCACGACGGTATCTTTACAGTTAGTTGATCGGTCTATCAGATGTCCATTGAGGATTATTGAGGATGTTTTGGTATATGTGGATAAATTTATTATTACAGCTGATTTTATTGTACTTGACATGGAGGAAAATAAAAAAATTCCAATTATTCTTGGTAGACCATTCTTAGTTATGAGAAGAACTCTTATTAATGTGCAAAAAAAAGAACTTATTTTGGGAGTGCAAGAAGATCAAGTAATTTTCAATGTCTTCAAAGCAATCAAACATCCAAATGATATGAATAGTTGTTTACAGGTGGATAGTGAATAATTGGGAGAAGGTAAATCTAAACACCTACCATGTATTGAAAAACTATCAGTGTTAGACCTCCATCTTCGATACATCTTTATGGGAGAAGCATCCATTCTACCTGTCCCTATTTCTGTTTTGTTAAATGGTGAACAAGAAGACATGCTACTGGGGGTCTTGAGAGAGCATAAAACGACATTAGGCTAGTCAACTGACACAAAGGGAATTCTAAAGTCAGTGGAGAACGGGTGAAGTCTGGATTATCATTATGTCTGGATGAAGATATTAAAGCAAGCGCTACCGGGAGGCAACCCGATTTTATTTCTGTTATTTCATTTTTTTAGTTTTTTCATTATTTTCTTTTGCTTATTTTATTTTCTTCTTTAGGATTTTAAATTCAAAAAATAACTATGGATGAATTTGGTTCATGCACCATTTTCTCCTCATTTGGAGACAACATGAATAATGTAGAGAATGACGAGAATGATAGCTCATCATTATTCAGGAAAGTCCTCTCTACTTACTCATTTTACATATTTTCTTTTCATTGAGGACAATGAAAGTTTTTAGTTTGGGGTGGACAACACTAACTCCTATGATGAGATTAATTTTGAATTATTGATAGCTTTGAAAAAAATGATGAATTTATGTATCGGTGTGTGTTTGAACCAATTATTGATTTGCATTTCACTTGAGAATCCTGATATATTGAGCACCTAGCCTTGAATGTTTGATTATCTTTTTACTTTAAGAAGGTTTATGTGACTTAAGAAATTATTATGATCTCATAAGAACTCTAGAACCAATTTGATTGTTGTTCGAGGTAAAATTCTAGGCTACACTTCGCTTAGGACAAGATTTAGGGCATCTTTGGATCGATTGAGATTTTCAAGCTAACATGTGCATAATTATTTTCCTAGTCATTCATGTTAAGCCTAAATAACTATTTTTTTATCACCCGTGACAATTTCACAATCTTATAAAAAGTTTTCCTTAGTAACCATTTTTACTCATAGTATTTAGATGTTCTAGCAAAATACTTGGAGCTATGATGATCTAGGTGGATGGGAAGAGTTTGAATATAAAAAATTGTGAATAAGTTTGAATTCGTAGCCTCTTGGACATGAGTGACTAAGCTCGAAGGGGCGTCTTAAAACCTAATACCGTAAGACCAACTGGTTTGTGAGCTATTAGGTGAAAGCTCGTAAAGGAAAAGAGAAGCTTAAGAAAATTGAATTAAAAAGAAAAAGAATTGTTGAGCATGGTTGATAATTCAAGAGGTGGAATGACAAGTTTGGGGGTGTTACAAGAAAAGTTGAGTTAAGCTCATTGATTCCTAGAATACATGTGTGACTATGAGTAAAGATTGGGCCGAAATAATATCTTTTATCCAACCCTAAACCCTAGCCATACATTATAAGCCTAAGAAAGTCCTAATAATCCAAAGTGTTGTGGTTTGCCTACATTAGTGGAGAGTAACATGAAAAATTGGCTTATGGAGTTCTAATCTAGTAATAAATTAATAGATCCACTTTTAAAATACTTGGTTGCATGAACTCATTTAAGACTAAGAACTTGGATGACTTAAGGCGACACACACTCACTCGGGATTTTTCAAGGAGTAATGTAAGTTGGTAGTTGTGTTAAAACACTACATGATCACAATTCAGAAGCTTTTCTTCGATGATCACATTTTGAAATCTCTGCGGCATATGTTTAGTTAGTCAAAACATTTCATCAATTGATTTGTAGTTTTACTTAATTAGTGTTTAATGTTTTTTGTTGATTTTTTATTTTAATGTTGCTCGAGGACTAGCAAAAAGTTAAGTTTTTTAGTATTTGATGAGTGTGTTTCACTCATATTTTAAATAATCTTAACTCTAATTTTATTTGTTCTTTGAGTTTTATTATTTGATTTATGTTTATGTTTGTTTTTATCTTGTAGGTTAGATATTCAAATGCATTTTGGGTTGATTTTGAAAGATTTGAAAGGTAAAAATGTGGATAAAATAAGAAAAATACAGATCTGTGCAGAATGGCAGCAACCTCAAGAAGCAGTAAGCCAGCACTACGGTGCAGACTTCCCAGTGTCGCGACGCTGGCGCGTGACAGATTTTTTGTGATTTTTTTGCTCCAATTCAATCCTTGACGAACCCTATTGTATAAATATAATATTTTTGGATTCTTTGAAGGACTCTTTGGACGTGAGAGGTAGAGGAGAAAGCTTTTGAGAGAGGAAACAAATACGGATCCAATCGGGAGACGGATCTCAACTTCAATTTATCCTCAAATCTAGGTTTTTCTTCTCTTTTCCTCTATGTTCATGAATATTATTAGGATATTTTATTATTCTAGTATGTTCTAAATTTCTTAACTTGGGCTATGGCGTAGCCAAACTATGATTATTTATAAATTTTGATTTTCAATTTAATCGATGTTTATTCAGTATTATTGAGTGTTATAATCAGTTCTTAATGTTTGTGATCGTTTGGCCAACTATTGCATGATTTTGGATTTAATTCTGAGACTGAGAAGTGATGATTAAATTTTCTCTTTGTTTATAACACCATTAGAATCTCATAAGTTAGAGATAATTATGGATCTAGTGTAGCAATTATAATTTCTTGTGCTTAATGAGTTTCAATTTATTTAATCTTGATAGAGATGTGGTATTAGTATTTTTGATTCATTGTTATCGATGCTTGAGAAAGATTGATAATTATATTAAATAAATTCGCTATCAATAATTTGATAAATATTGATTGATTGAGATTTAGAATTTAGAACATGTTTGGTTTAGTGAAATCGAAAACCCTAGAACTTTTAACCATTCAAATTTGAATTATTTCTCCTTATCAAGTATTAATTTTCTTAGTTCAAATTTTTCATTCAAAAATCCTAACTTTTCATCATTCTCAATTTGATTTTAAGGTCTAGTTGATTTTAATACTTAATAGCAATCAATCTTGTGGACGATACTCTATTTCATAGAATTTTATTACTTGACAACGATAGTATATACTTGCATTATAAAAAAATCATTACAATTTGATTGTTTAGTCGTCATCATAGTAACACTGGCAATAACAACTACATTAGGTTGTTCTCCTGAAGTAGTCTCGTCTCCATCCTAGTTTTTCACCAGTGGCTGCATATCTCCATCTCCACGAGGTTGAATGCACGGGCGTTTGTCACCCAGCTCAACGACAGATAAAGGTAGGGAGGAAAGAATAGATGGCACTTATCGAGCCCACCACCTTTATAGGTTTATACGATGTCTCTTACAATGTTTTTTTATACATTACATGTCAGAAGATGGTACCATGTAGGTGCGAGTTTGTCATCTCTCACGTGTGCTCTTTGATGAGTCGACTGAACTGGCATTCAACAATATATACAATTTGAGTGGCGCATTAGGGTGATCTATTTTAATAATAATGAAAAAGTACGTATAGTACAACTTATGTATTGCTTGCCAAAAATTTTGTTCCCTCTTTGACAACACCTTCTTTCATCATGTATTTGGTCCACTTCTTATAGATTATATTCTTTATCTTAATTTTGGAATCCTTATTGGCTAAGACATCATTATTAAAAAAAAAATCTCAGATTCTCATATATTTGGCCTATCATCAAGCCTTTATTTGAGAATGTTTCATTGTGATTATGCTTCTTGCCCTATTCCCAAGTCTTGCCAACAGCCAATAAGATATTGTCTAGTGTGTTTGTTGGTGAACTCGCTCAATTGCGCGTTAGTTCATAATTGCTAAAGATGCGGTAGGCAATTATTAGAAGTCCATGTTTTTATGATATTAAATCACAACGCCGTATAATATTTGTTTGTTGCATGTTGCATGTTGCATAATTTTATACGCAAGGAAATGCACATAGACCCAATGGAAAATGAATTGGATAGTCAATCAACCTTTGAAGAGAGCTTCGACGATGATGAATACATTAATGCCGTTGAAATGACAGATGAATGGAGTATATGGAGACAGAACCTTGCATTAGAGATCTTTAGTTCTTGGCAAGCAAGCCGAGTTTAACTTTGTATTATTTTATGTGTTTGAGAGACTTTGTTTCTTTGTATGCTCTAGTTTTGCATAAGACTTAAATTCTTGAGACATTTTTTTCTTAAGACATTCTATCTTCTAGTTTTGTGTAAGACTTTTTTATTGTTATATTGTAGACCTTTTTAATCGTTATTATACTTGTGTATTCTACTTATGACTTGTGTTATTCTACTTAAGAATTAGTAGTGCAAGCACTCAAAGAGGAAGAGGTATGTGGACTCAAGTGGAGGACGCTGTGCTTATGGAGTCGCTGCAAGAATTACAAAAGGATCTTAAGTGGCGTGCTGATTTAGGATTTAAAAATGGTGCTTATGGAAAAGTTGAAGAAATGATGGAGAAAAGGATGTCTGGTTGTGGATTGAAGGCATCACCTCATATTGACTCAAGAATGAAGTTCATTAAGCATAAGTTTAATGCTTTGCGTGAGATGTTAGGACTAAGTGGGTTTAATTGGAATCATGAGAAAATGATGTTAGAATGTGAAAAACAGTCTTATGATGATTAGGTGAAGGTAAAATGCCATATACATCTTATTTAATAATGTTTTTCTGTTATTTATTTAGTTGGGCTTATTGGATGGATTCAATTTTTTCACTTCTTTCAATTTGTATATTCATAGGGATGCTAGTGGGCTATACGGAAAACCATTCTCATACTACTATGTGCTATCTGAGATTTATGGAAGAGATCGGGCCAATGGTGCTAATGTTGAAAACATTGATGATGATGAAGAAGTACGAATGGAGCAGTTCCAGCAGTTCAATATGATGATTTCTCAATTGAGCAGATGCCATTTTCTAATATGAATGGGGATGACGAGATGTCCTCATTTTCTCAACGACCCAATCCTTCTACTCCACCCAATCCTTCTACTCAATTTTCTAATTGTGCAGATAACAATCCTAACTTTACAAAGAATACCCGTAAAGGTAAAGCTAAATTGGATGATATGAATAGTAATTTTAAGACAATGATGGAGTCGGTTGCATCAATTGCTCCAAAAATTTTGTGCTATCGAATGAGAAAGAGATGGTTGAGTTGCAAGTAATATTGAAGAAGGAGCTGATTAATATAAAGGGCTTGACGGGATTAGACATGTTTCACGCCACAAACATTTCGGTAATGAAACATGATATCTTGAGGGTCTTCTTTACTATAGATACAGGGTAGAAAAATGAGCATGTTCGATTTTTGCTTGAGCATGGCCTGTAATGTCTTTTTAGTTGTTTAGATGGGTAGTAGCCTAGCAAGGAAAATATTAAAACTTTATAACTCTTTTTTGTGTTAGTTAAGGGTGTTTGCGGTTCGGTTCGATATTATTTAATTAAAAATAATTTTTAAATTATTATTGAAAAAATAATAATATAAATCAAAGTTTAGGTTCAATTCGGTCTGGTTTTATATGAAATTATATATAAAAATCAAAAATCAAAATTCAAAATTTCGGTCGGTTCGGTTCGAAAACCACTAAAAATATGAACCGAACCAACCGAACCGGTCATTTTCGGTGTGGTCAGTTCGGGACACTTTTGAACACCCCTAGTGTTAGTATCTTTTGTTCATGATGCTAGACTTTATAACTATGGGAGTATTTTGTGTGAATTGAACATGTTTGATGTCGTTCTTTTTGTAAGAATGATGAATTATGAGAGTATTTGTAGGAATGAAGGCAATGGATATTTGTATTATGCATTTGGACCTATTAGTTATGTATTTTTAAGTAATAACTGAGACAATGTTTTATCATATATTGTAACGTATTTAAAGTATGGATATAATACATATATTTTCATGATGATAAAATAATACATTATGATTATTTACTTAAAATATAATTAAAGTTTAAAATTTTTATAATTCAAAAAATTAAATTATAGAATGTATTTTAAATAATTAAATTATTTATAAATTAAAAATTAAACATAAATTTGTAATAAAATAAATAGGCTCATGGAAATATAAAAAAACAAATCACAAAAGGTAAAAAAGTTCATCATGTACTAAACAAATAATTTTGTATGTTTGATTTCGATTATCGATGATTAGTAAATAGATTAAAGAGAACTACAACTCATTTCTGATTCTGATTATGAACTGTTAGTAAATACATCTAAGAAAAAAATTGTTATCATTTCATTTCTTTTATCATTTTCTTCTTTTATCTTACCTTTTATCATTTTCATTTCATTCATTATATTTATCATTTGGGAGACAAGCCTTAAAGTATAAACTAAACAAATACAGTGTTTCTATATAAAAGTCTGTTGTGTGTAGAGATGGAACAAGATACTTTCATTAACCAACGATTACAAAGAAATATGGAATGATTACAATGCAAATGCAACATAAACGATTACAGCAAAATTTATCAAATCTAATAAACAATATTAAACGAAAAATGATTACAGCAAAATTAGAACTGAAAATACGATGCAGATCGAGTATTGCTCGAAAGCAATATCCTAAAGACAATAATCGTCCTCCACAGGGTGCTTGGAGACTACGATGAATCGTCTTCACAGGATACAACGATCTAAGGCAGAGTACAACAACCAATTACTCTGACCCTCACATAACTCCTTTTGTATTTCTCTCAATATGCAAGATGCTTGGTGATTGAGTGTTGTTGCGTATGTGTTTTAAAAATGAAGCTAATGCCCAATTTTTATATAACGTTTAAGGCTTGGAGAGTAAGCCAAACGTGTAGATAAATTAGAATCAGATTTTTGATGATATTGCGGGATAATTGAGAGATTTTATGGGATAATGGAGATATTTTAATTATCTTCTACAGATAATTACAGATTCTGTTTGAAGATATTTTCTTCCTCTCCAAATAAATCAAAGAAAATTTATCCAAAAAATAAATCTTTTGACCATACCGAACCGAACCGAGTTGGCAGTGGCGCACGCGTGTGAAGGGAGGACCATGTGTCATCTAGATCCTCTCTTCCCCACAAAATGTGGGATGCCCCTTGGGGCTTACCCCAAGGCATGTTGGGTTTATAACCACAACATTCTTTCCTTGAGTTTCCAATGTGGGACAAATTTCCACTCTATTTCACATCACACACTTTCATTCACTTTTCATTCTTTCTTTGATTTTTCTTCTCTTCTTCTTTTCTCTCCAACAATCCCCCACATGAATGAAATGTGTCCTAACTAGACGACAACATGAGAGAGAACATATGAGATATGCATCAAAAGATGTGTCTTTTGAACTTGAACCTTCCGTAGTGAGAATTCATCGGATTTATTCTGAAGAATAGTGAACTACGTTTTTTAACTGAACTTTCTCTGAGATAAACAGAGACAACAAATTTCACACATATCTCATCTTAATACATCTGAGTTCATATGATTTTGTTCATTTTGGTCTTGAACATATTCCGCTTTCATAAGAGCTTTAGAGAGGTTAAGCCATTCAGACGTCTCATAGAAACGACCTCACTTCTACTCTTATATAGGTGACAAAGATTAGGAGTATTCTGTCACTACTCCTCTGGCAAGCAGAACATCAATGTCATTAAATACAAACGTATACCAGTTTACGTCGACAGACAACACACTATCTTCATATCATAGGAACAGGAAGAAACCATAGGTTTCTCAGTGTTTCAATTTGAATCATCCCTGCCAGTTTGCCTATTGAACCTAGATCTTGGGATCTCCAGTCAACTAGGTTAGGTTACCACCTGAACGATTCATTAAATAGGCTTTAGCCTCATTCCCCTCGATGTTTATTTTATTAGTTCCCTTGACAATCCTTTTGTCAGAGGATCAGCAAGATTCTCCTTTGACCTTATAAAGTCTAAGGAAATCATCCCATTGGACACAACTGCTTAATGGTATGATGTCTTCGTCTAATATGTCCATACTTACCATTATACACATTATTTTTCGCTCTAAAGGTTGTAGCCATATTGTCACAGTGGACACATATAACTGACACAGGTTTTGGCCACACCGAAATATCTTCCAGAAAAATCCTGAGCCATTCTGCTTATTTACTAGCCTTGTCCAATGCTATGAATTCTGATTGTCCAATGCTATGAATTCTGATTCCATAGTTGAACGAGCTATACATGTCTGCTTAGTAGACCTCCACGAGATAGCTCCACCACCTAGCACATATCCACTAGTAGATTTAGTCTCTAAACTGTCTGATATCCAGTTAGCATCACTAAATCCTTCTATCACCGGTGGATAGGTTGAGTAATGCAGCCTGTAGTTCATAGTGAATTTTAAGTACCTTAGTACTCTCACCAATGCGCTCCAGTGATCACGTCCAGGATTATTCGTATATCTTGCCAGCCTTCCAACTGAATAGGCTATATCAGGCCTTATGCAATTCATGATATACATTAAACTTCCAATTATTTATGAGTACTCCAATTGAGATACTCCAACTCCATTAATCTTCCTTAACTTACAATTTGGGTCGAAATGAGTTACAGCAGGTTTGCTTTCATATTGCCCAAACCTTTTCAAAATCTTTTGGTAGAGGATATTATATCCTTGTTTGATCCCACTATAAGCATGTCATCTACATACAAGCATACTATGATGAATTTATCATTAGTACCTTTAATGTAGACACATTTATCACACTCATTTATCTTGAATCAATCAGATAACATTGTATGATCAAACTTCTCGTGCCATTTCTTCGGTGCTTGTTTTAATCCATAAAGTGATTTATCAAGTTTACAGACCTTTCGTTCTTGGCCTTTAACCATGAACCCTTCAGGCTGTTCCATATAGATTTCTTCGTCCAATTCTCCATTTAAGAAAATAGTCTTTACATCCATTTGATGAATTTTCAAAGTATGCAAAGCTGCAAGTGTAATCAGCATCCTAATAGATGTGATTCTCATCGCTGGAGAATAGGTATCGAAAAAGTCTATACCTTCCTTATGTCGGTATCATTTAGCTACCAACCGAGCTTTGTACTTTTCAATAGTACAATCAGCTCTCAGCTTTCTTTTGAAGATCCATTTACAGCCTATTGGTTTATTCCCAGGAGGGAGATAAACCAACATCCATGTATTATTTTTCATTATGGAATCTATCTCATTATCGACCGCTTCCTTCCAAAAAGGAGCTTCAGGGTTGGACATTGCCTCCTTATAGGTTTGAGATTCGGCCTCTGTCAGGTATGTTAAAAACTCTGGGTCAAATAAGGTACTCGTTTTAGCTCTTTTACTTCTTCTAAGCTCAGGTTCAGATTTTTCATCAATCTGAGCTCTAGAAAAATTTTCTTCTAATCCTCGTTTGACATTTTGAATGTGTCTTCCTTCCTTAAAAGAAAACACATTCTCAAAGAATTCTGCATTGACAGACACCATAATAGAGTTTGTACTTATGTCATAAATTTCTGACCTAATAACCAAAAATCTATATGCAGCATTGTTCAATGCATATCCAATAAAAACATAGTCTATTGTCTTAGGTTCAAGCTTTACTCTCTTTGGCAATGGTACTTATACCTTTGCGAGACACCCTCACACTTTTAGGATTTTATAGGAAGGTAACTTCCCTTTTTCACTCTTCATAAGGAGACTCGTTGGTCTTCTTATGTGGAATCCTGTTAAGTATGGTGTTTACTGTAAGCAAAGCCTCCCCCCATAAATTTTGGGGTAATCCAGAAGTGTTCAACATACAATTCATCATATATTTCAGAGTTCTATTTTTCCTTTCAGCCACTTGATTCTGTTGAGGCGTGTAAGGTGTTGTAGTCTGATGTACAATTACATGTAGAGCACAGAATTCAGACAGCATAATATATTCATATTCTCCACCCCGGTCAGATCTAAGCACTTTGATATGTTTACCAAGTTATTTTTCAACTTCAGACTTGAATGTCTTAAATATATCCAAAGTCTCATCCTTTGAATGAAGCAAATATACATAGCAATATTTACTGAAATCATCAATAAATGTAACAAAATATTTTCTACCTCCCCTATCAGGAGTTAATTTTAAATCACATAAATCACTATGTATTAAATCAGGTGGGTCGTTCATTTTCTCTATAGATTTAAATGATTTTCTTGCAAATTTAGATTCTACGCATATTTCACATTTATTTCATTTTTCTAGGTTAAATCTAGGTAGAAGTTCTAAATTAATCATACGTTGTAAGGAACGAAAATTAACATGACCTAATCTAGCATGCCGAATATTAGAAAGTTCAGCGATATAAATGGAAGAAGCAGGAGAATTATCATTAATAATTGCAGGGGTTACAACAGACACATTAAGTTTAAAAAGACCATCAAAACTATAACCCCTTCCCAACAAACATCCCTCCCTTAGTCAGAATAAACTTGCCAGCATCAAAGACAAGCTTAAATCCACTTTTACATAAAAGAAATCCTGAAACTAAATTTCTACAAATTTCAGGCACATGCAGGACGTCTAGGAGAGTAAGTTGTTTTCGGGATGTGAATTTCAGCACAACCTTTCCCTTTCCCTTAACAGTAGCTTCTGAGGCATTCCCCATATAGAAAACTTCATCTTTATCAACCTCAGCATAAGTTGAAAAGATAGTTTGGTCACTGCACACGTGCTTCGTAGCACCAGTGTCGACCCACCATTCCTTGGCATCAGTGACCATACAGATCTCAGAAATCATTGCACGGAGATCATCTATCTCTATCATATTTGCTTGGTTCATTTTCCCGCTATTACGGGTTTGGTTGCAATCGTTCTGATCTTTCTTAAACAGGCAGTCCTTTGCCTTGTGTCTGGCTTTATCGCACACCCAGCAACTGCCCTTAATGCATTTATCTGAATTACCTTTTTGAGTATTTCTCGTCGATGTCTTTCTTTTCTTGTCCGGTGGATTGGATTTGTTTACTTCCACCACATTAGCTTTCATTCCATAGGTTGCCCACATCGCGTTCTTTTCATTTTTCCTGTCGTCCTCCTCTATCCTCAGCCGAACAATCAGATCCTCCATGCTGAGCTCCTTACGTTTGTGCTTCAGATAATTCTTGAAGTCCTTCCATGATGGCGGCAGCTTCTCGATGATGGACGTGACTTGGAACGGTTCATTCACGATCATCCCCTCGACCTTCATGTTGTTGAAGATGATCTGCAACTCCTTCACTTAACTGATTACCGTGTTCTTATCATCCATCTCGTGTTTCAAAAATTTCCTGATGATAAATTTCTTCTTTTCTTCATCCCGGCATCCTCCGTTTTATATTTCTTTTCCAAGGCTTGCCACAGTTCCTTTGCCATCTTGAATGACGAGTAGACGTTGTAGAGGTTGTCTACCAAGCCGTTCAAGATATAGTTTCGGCAAAGAAAATCCGAATGGATCCAGGCTTCCCGTGCAGATGCTAGTTCCTTCGATTGTCCTTCCATCGGTGTAGGAGGAATATTGCCCGTCAACAGATGTGCTAGAATGAGAGTGGTCAGATAGAAGACCATCTTCTGTTGCCATTGTTTGAAGTCGTCCCCTTTGAATTTTTTCGGTCTCTCAGCGTGCAGAGTTTTGATTCCAGCAGATTGTTCCATAAATATTGTCTTTAAATTGTTGTGTGTAGAGATGGAACAATATATTTTCATTAACCAACGATTACAAAGAAATATTGAACGATTACAATGTAAATGTAACAGAAATGATTATAGCAAAATTTATCAGATCTAATAAACAAGATTAAACGAAAAAGGATTACAGCAAAATTAGAACTAAAAATATGATGTAGATCGAGAATTGCTCGAAAGCAATGTCCTAAAGACAATAATCGTCATCCACAGGGTGTTTGGAGACTACGACGAATCGTCTCTGCAGGATACAACGATCTAAGTCAGAGTACAACAACCTATTACTCTGACTCTCACAGAACTCCTTTTGTATTTCTCTCAATATGCAGGATGCTTGGTGATTGAGTGTTGTTGTGTATGTGTTTTAAAAACGAAGCTAATGCCCTATTTTTATATAACATGTAAGACTTGGAGAGCAAGCCAAACGTGTAGATAAATTAGAATCAGATTTTTGATGATATTGTGGGATAATGGAGAGATTTTGTGGGATAATGAAGATATTTTAATTATATTCTACAGATAATTACAGATTCTGCTTTGGAGATATTTTCTTCCACTCCAAATAAATCAAAAAAATTTATCCAAAAAATAAATTTTTTGATCGTACTGAACCGAGTCTGCCGGACGGCGGCGGCGCGCGCGTGTGAAGGGAGAACCATGTGCCATCTAAGTCTTCTCTTCCACAAAATATGGAGTGCTCCTTGAGGTAGCCCCAAAACATGAATGTTAGATTTATAAACACAACATTCTTTCCTTGAGTTTTCAACATGAAATAAATTCACACTTTCATTATTTCTATGATTTTTTTATCTTTTCTTCTCTACAACGGAGTACCGATCATCTTTTAGAGCTTTGGAGTAGTTTGGTTAAATGGAATCCAAATGAACGGTTTGCATGTGTCTCCACATATATGACTCCGTTTCAGAAGCCTGACGTAAGAAATGGCAGACTTTCTGTCCATTCTGATGGGGGCCGTGCATTTAGTGTTATGTGACGCACAGATGAAAAAAGCTAATAGAGAGAGACATTAATGGCTGTAAAAACCTCTACAGATTAAGAGAGAGAAAGATAGAGAAAGAGAGAAAACAAAGGGTTGAGAGTGAGAAAGCTGAAGAGACAAAAGAGGAAGTCGAAAGTCAGAATTCAGTGTCGTTTACTTCATTCACAGGCCCGCATTCATCTATTCCATATGGGACCCCCTAATATATTTTCTTTTCCTTTTAAAAATTTTCTCTTTCCTTCGTAAATATTCCATTTTCTTTAAAACTGTCCTCTCTGCTGTTCTTCATGCTGTTGAAGGAGAGGACAGAACAGCTATTAGCCTATTACACTGACAAGGGACAGATAAGATCTTCCAACAAAGATTTTGGTTTTACAAATCACAATTTTAATTTACATTTTGTAGTTTATCTTCTTAATTTAATCATTATAATTATAATACATATTGTATCGAGAATCATATACCTATTTTATGAGACATATTTGAATATTACAAGATTGTTAAGTGTAAATCCAAAAATTTAAAAACGACTACAAATGAAGTGAAAAATATAATTACTAAATTAAGAAATTCTTGTATATGGAATATTTTTTAGTCCATAATATCCACAATATATGCTATGCCTATGGCTAGCTCTGCTAGAAGCTAGTAGCAAGAGTTAAATGTAAGCAACGGTTCCTATCGAACCAGTGGTCCAAAAATTCAGATTGTTTTGTAGTCAAACCCAACGAATTTGGTAGTTAATATTTTCCTTTTTCAACTCATGTGTTTTCTAGTTGAATCAAACTGTGTTTTAATTTTTATGCTATAATTTGAAATAACAATATTCTAATCCATAACTATATTATACATATTTTTTTAAAAAATACTTACATATATTTTAAAATATATTTATGTGCAAAGTAAGAATAATTTTAAGAAATATTATAGTATATGTTTTTTTTGTAGAAATATTTTCATATAACAAAATGTGTTAAACAATATTTGTTAAGTGTGCGTGATTTAAAGTATCATTTTTATGCAATAAAGTATTTTTAGACGAAACAGTCATAAACTGACCCTCAATCTTGCAAGTAAATTTCAAAAGGATATAAACCAAAAGAAGAAATGTATTTTTTTTGTTTTCTCTTGCATTATCATTGAAAGAGTTTATAGCTCTATTCTAAACTGTCATATTTTCATTTTTTTAGAAATCATGAATAAAATTTTGATCTACAGAAATTTTTATAACAATAAGGTCTCATTAGCTTCGTGCCATGCTCCTTTATGATACCCTTATAGCTGAATTACTATGTTTATTTAGAATAATCTTAAATTAGACTCCAACTCAATTTGCATGTAATCCTAGTTTACAATCTTTTGAAACAATTGAATTACAGCAGAAAATGTAAAAATACATATTTTACAATGCAATTGTAATTCTAATATCAAACAAACTTACTTTCATATTCTCATAAAATAAAGCAAAAACCACTTTTTTCTTTCACTTTCTCCCTGATTTTATTATTTTAATTAAAATTAATTTTATTCAAGTTTAATTTGACATTATTAAATTATTTAAATATTAATAAAATTAATTAAATTAATGTTAAAATTTCACATCAAAATATTTTCATTATCTCTCTTATTTTATTAATTTTTAAAATTTAATCTAGCAATAGTAATTTGTCAAAATGTTAATAAGAAATCATTATAATTAAAATTAAAATTACACATCAAAATATTTTTCTTATATAATATATAACTAAAATAACATTTAACTAATTTTGTTATTTATATAAATTTATAATAAAAGTTAATTTAACCAATCATATCAATCATAAATTAGCGTTCATCACTTCATAGATTATCATGTACAACCAAACATGACAATCATATTTTGTAAGTAATTGAATGACGATACTCATTCTAGATTGCGTGAATGAAATGTCCCCTAAATTTATTCAGAGTATCGTGAATTCAATTGGATGATCTAGAATAGTACATTTGTGTGGCATGTTAATCACATGAGGAAATAGTGCATACTTTACATATATGAGACTGTTTGGTTTGTGAAATTTAGAAAATTAATGACAATTAAATTGATGATAAATTATGATTAATATGTTTAGTTGTGTATGATAATTAACAGAACGATTGACATGTGAATTTAGGATTTATTATATGAATATAATTTTAAGATAAATTATAAAAATAATTTAAAGTTAATTAAATATCATTTGACCTTGTTATGTACAAAAATATTGTGATGTTCAAGTTTAACATAATCATACAATGTTAGTTCAGATGAACACATAACTCATATTGGACTAAAATTAATTAAATCCAATAATGTCAGATTAAAATATACTGAATTCAATTTTAGATGACGATAAATTTTCACAAGGTTGGTATTTAATTGATATAGTTTTAAATTATGTTACATTGTTCTTCATAATTATAATATTTAAATAAGTCCTTGAAAGAGAAATAGTACAAAACGAATTTATCTTTTCGAACACAATTCAGTTACCTTCTTATGAAGTAAATTAAGATTATTAAAACTATTAGTGGATTAGAAGCACTAGTAATTCAATAATTATAGATTGTCATCATATATTATTTTGTAGGGAGAAAAACATGTATTTATGACTCTTAAAATTTGTGGCCACGGCCATTTATGAATTTGGTATCTAAACTTGTAATTTTGTCAATTTAATCCTAAACGTACTAATATTTAACACTCAACACATTAAGATCCTTTCTCAAAAAAATTTAAGGTCTATTTGTTAGTACTTATGAGTAGAAATATTTTTACGAATTGAAATAACAATATTTTAGTTCATAATTACGTCATCTGTATTTTTCTAAAAAATAATTGCAATTTTAAAACAAATTTATGTGCATGTAGAAGTATTTTAAAAAATACTAGAACATGTGTTACTTTTTTTAAAGAAGAAGATGTGTTACTTTTTTTAAAACAAATTTATACCAAAATATATATTTCAAACAACAACGTTTGTCAGGTA
Source organism: Datisca glomerata (assembly GCA_003255025.1). Classification (NCBI taxonomy): domain Eukaryota; kingdom Viridiplantae; phylum Streptophyta; class Magnoliopsida; order Cucurbitales; family Datiscaceae; genus Datisca; species Datisca glomerata. The sequence goes on from QANY01003934.1 coordinate 346,643, forward strand.
CATGTGATTTGAAGTAGTATTTAATGTATAAAAGTGTTTTTAGATGAAGCACTCCAAACTCACCCTTAGTACTTTTTCTATTCACTTGATAAAACGTTGTGCCTCATGCACGTAGGGGTGTGAAATAGCATACGATGATGTGGGGTATCAGGATATCCTATTATTTTACTTGTTGATATGTACCTTCTCGCCTTTCACTGGACTGCATGCATTTAATGCGCCTGATAACATCCTAACACGAGCATGTTGATTGACTTCTTGGTGAATGTATATCTTACATTCATCCCCACCTTGGCCCCTAATTGGTATATGTACATTTGATGTTGATGATGTCACACTGTCACCTTTGATGTGGTTCGGGCCTCAGACAGGGAGTTTCTTCAAGCGAGACATGAACTGTTTTCCCAGCTAAGGATTTCACTTATGCCTGGGTGTTTTTCCTTCCTCTTGGACTTAGGTCAGTATGGAATTTGATGAGGTTTTGGTCCTTGTCCTCGGTGAAATTGAGGACATGCTACATCATTTGGTGCTTGGTGTGGACAAGGTCGTACTTATCACTTGGTTTTCTTCGACCTCATGCTTGGAAGTTTTACCCAAGTCGAGCTCGCTCTTGTCATTTGACGATCCTCAACTTCACCTTGGTGGTTTTGCCTTGGACCAGCTCACACCCATCATTTGGCGCTCTTCAGCTTCGTCCTTGGTGGTTTCGGCCTGGACGAAACAGTGCTCGTCACTCGATACTCCTGAACCCCGTCCCCAGTGGCGTAGTCCTAAACGGAGTAGTTCTCATCACTTGATGCTCCTTGGCCTTGTCCTTAATGTTTTTTTTAACCTGAATAAGATACTGTGCTCGTGATAGTTCATAAATTATACATTTCTTTTATTATTATTTCTCCGGTAATTACTCTGGTTAATCATGTTTTGTGAGAGGATTTTACTTAATTTTCATTTTATGGTTCTGGGACAGGAAAGAAGCAAAGATAAAGCTAGAAGATTGGATTTGTTGATGCTGGGTTATAAAGGAATTCTGCACTTTGTTGGTGCATTAGCCGTGGACAATGCTTGTTTGCTGCCTACGAATTGAAAAGAACGACAAATCAGATTTTGATTTTGTTTAAATTTGAAAAGTTTCATATTTGTTTTAGAAGTTATTTTTTGGTCAATCAGGGAAGTCAAATTTGAGGAGGATTCATCTATAATAGGGATACAATTATCTTTTCCTATTTTATCTAAGTTTAGGACTTTATCAAGAGATAAATATGTTTTGTTTTGGCGGTCGGTTAAGGGGGGACTTCTGGATTATTTTCATAATTTTATTTTTTCCCTTGACAATTATTATTCAAACCTGGGACTGTTATTTACTCAATTATGAGTAACTAGATCTCTTATCTAGTCAGAGGTTAATTGAAAATTGGTATTCAAAAGATTGTGAGATCTGAATTTATTTTTATTCTTTTATTATGTTTTTATGTTTGTGCAATTCTATACTTCATATTATTAGCGTTGATTTAGTTTTTTGCAAAAATGACCAGTTGCATGAATTAAATAACACTATACAGCCAATTAGAAATTCATATCCGTAATCGTATGACTTTCTAATATTGTGAAAAAAGGTATCCTCAGAGAATATCTTCGGATTGCGCAATCTAACTTAAATAAATACCCGTTTCAGTGTTTATTGGTTAGAATCAGGTTTCTCTAGTTTCTAATGCTATTGATAAATTAAAAACTAAGAGCTTCTCTAGGTTTATTTGTTAGTTAGAGAATAGTTAATCCTCTCGACCTAATTATTATACGATTTAAGGAGAAATTGATTATGTAGGGCTAGCCGATAATTATAACTGATTCATTTAATTAATAAAAATAATTATTTGCTTCAATGATCGATTCACCAATCTGAAAATTAAACCTTTTGCTAAAAATTTTGATAAATTGATTTCTCTTTGATTGACTTAATTTTGTTAATTTAATTTAATTTAGTTTATTTTTATTGGTTACTACGAGTGGTCCTAAATGAGACCACTTCCAGTCATCCTAGATTAGGTTATCTTGAATAAGCTCATCAGATGCCTCACTAATTTTTGGTATAAGCACCAATAACAAATGATATTGTCTAATCACTTTTTAATCCGTTTAAAATCCTTGTCTCGGAGAGTAGTTAATGAATTTGACAAAGAATATTACTTTCCAATGATTTGTAATCTCATCAACAAATTGACAGTTAACTAGCAGAAAATTTGGGGTCTAAGATGTATATTACCCTTTTCTATATGGTCTTGAAATATTTTCACTAGCAAGCAAACGGCATATCAGCAATAGAACATGAGTTTCCTAACATTTTCACTAAGCTTCGGCAGGGGAACAGCCTTAGGAGGGGCAGCTCGGGACATCGTCGAGCCACCACCTCTTTTATACGCCAACTCTGACCGCTCGAGGTAAAGACGGCCCCGATAGGCAGCCAAATGAGCATAATAAGCAGGGGGCACTAAAGAAACAGGCTTGGTGCATCTTGCATAAGTGTAACACAAATTGTAAACAAGCTTCTGCAGTTCATCAGAGCTGAACTCGTTCTCATCCCACAAAACATGGTAATGTGTGGGCCTACTTGTGCCCTTCATCCCCCAATGGCTACACAGATAAAAATCAAACTCTCTCGGATGAGTGATAACCGTATCCACAATAGTGCCAGGCGGTATATTCTCATCCAAACACTGGCTTTCCTTTGAGAAAGGGTCAATCTTGAAAGGGAAGAGCCTTGTGTGGTGCCTCTTTTGGACCACAGCAAAAGTTATAGGAGGGTTATAATTGGGAAACTTTGAACAAGCCTCTTTGATTGATTTCAACTCTTGGTGAAGAACTTTGTGGAATTGGGTCTCACTTACTCCATCTCTGAAGAAAATGATCCTTTTGGGCAGTTCTTTCACTGATTGGTGAAATTCATCAAGCAATTCTTCAATCATTCCACTGAGATCCAATATTATCTCTTGCCTGTGTGTTTGTGATCTCATTCTGGATATGTACTTGTTGGCTGCTGGCCAATTCATGCTGCCCACCACAGCAACTACTGAAGGACTAAAATCGTCCAATGGGTGAGGATGTGTGACGTCAGCTCCCATGAAGATTACTGGCTCATGGGAATGAAGAATTCTGGGGATTTGAGAGGGTAACGGGTTGTACAGAGAAACTGTGCACCCACCAATTTTGGCATTGATCTTGAGAGCCAAGTTTGCTAGAAATTGAGAAGTTAACTTGCCAATGTTTGAGTACAAGCAACACTGGCTTATAACCCCTACACGAGTCTCGGCCAGGCGCTTCAAATCGGCATACCCTTTGTGTTTTTTCTCCATGACACATAGTAAGAGCTGGAGATTGTTTGATGCAGCTCTGTGGATGTTTTGGAGCTTGGATTCTAGAAGGGTGACATTGTTGAGCAAATGGGTTGGTTCAAATTGGGGGAGAACTAGTGTGTTCTTGTTAAGGAAAATGCCCATTTGCTCACATCTTTTGGAGAGGTGGTTTATGAATTTGGGGATGTTGGATTTCTGATCTGGTGTACCACCAAAGCTTATAAGTGCCCATCTATCTATTCTTTTGCCTTCCAATACATGACAGTCTAGGAGGTTCCACTGTCGGTCGAGACGGGACGGGATGAGTTCCCGTACGTGGCCGCCGTCTCCTAGCTTTAGCTTGGGAGGTTGAAGAACTCTCCCATTTAATCTTGTCATTTCCTTTGAGACTTTGAGTCTGAATTCCCTTCCCTGGATGCCACTGTCAAATAAAAGAAGTTGTCTTATTAAAGATTGGATCTTTACTAATATCAAAATCAGCTTACTTGATTTCACTTTCTTTGTGAGAGAAAGTCAAATAGTTTACTTGATTTCACTTTTTTTTCTGAAAACTGTTTACTTGATCTCACTTTTTCTGAAAATTCTGTTTACCTGGTTGGTCCTGCAGTGCCATTCATGACACCATCAATGATGGATTTCCTTTCCTTGGGTCTTTGACAGGCCATCTTAAGAATTCTTGCAGTCTGATCATCTGAGAGCTTCCCAAGAAACTTTTGTCCTTCACAAATCATACAAAGCTCCATCGGAAGATAACATGGTTTGCTCCTACAAATTTGCAAACAAGGCAACTTTCTAAACTGTATCTCATAATCATAGTGATCCTTGAAGTAATTCACCAGCTTCAAATTCTTCCCATCTCTATCAGCAAACCAAAGATCCTCAGTAGCTTCCTCTGTCAACCCATGAACACGGAATTTCTGAACAGTTTCTCTGTGGCAAACGAACACCCTGATGTTCTTCAACACTCTATCTACTTTCCTTCTTTCGTCAATACCCAAACCTCTGTTTTTTGTGAGAGAAAGGTCTCTGAGAAAATCAAGGCGTTTCTGCAAGTAAGGGAGGACTCCAATGCTTTCATGAAAGGCAGTGACAGAGCAGTCCACATTCATGGCTAGCCCTTGTTGGGTTGGTCTAAGGCTTTGAAAAAAACCTCTCAATCCAACAGCACCTCCCCCAATCACTTTGCTCCCCCAAATGGAGCCTGAGTACAGTGATCTTCCCACAGGGATGCATTTCTCAGTGGAGCTTTCCCTCAACACTACATCTAAGGCATGTAGATAATCCTGAGGAAGTGGGGTCCACCAATCTCCCTCCTCCTTGCTCAAGTATTTACTCAGCTCCTTCCCATTAAGCTTTGACACAAGCTTGATGCTTACTTTGAAAAGTTTATTATGCTGTTTTTGATGAATTTGTTCAGAGTCATTGGACTCTGCACGATTCAGCGTCGTTTTGTTGGTGGGGATTGGGAGGGTTATATAGAAATCAAGTTTGTCTTTTTCGAATTCAAGTGGGCTGTAGAGATTCTTGCGGCCATCGTAGGCTGGAGAAGAACCAGAGAGGGCAACTGGGTTTTCGTCTACCAATTTCTGTTTGATCAGTCTGGCTATTTCCTTGGAGGGGTTTGGAGAGATTTCTACGTTGTAATGGAAGATACGTTGGGAAGGGTCAAATCGGACAAGAAAATGGTTTGCCAAGAGAGCAATGACTCGTCCTTCTACTCCTCCTGAATCTGGTCTTCTTGCAGCCACTAGTTCCTCTGGTTTTCTCTCACTGAACCTCTCATTTTCTCCTATCTGTGGAATAATGCTCCTCTGCTGAAATTCCTCTGAAGCTGAAAATGTAAATACAGAAACAACAAACTGGGTAAACGCAGAGCCCAAATCCCTAATCAAATAATAGATGAAAAACAAACAAGGCAGAACCTTTTTGTTCATAAATTTAATTACCCAGTGAAGTCTTGATGAGAATTGGGAGATGTGTATCAGAGGCGGCCATGGGAGGAGGTCTATTAAGCTTGCATGAAGGTTTCTGCAAATGGGTTTTTGATTTGAAGCTTTGGTTTTCGGGGAAAGGTGGGGTTAAAGGTTGATGGAGAGGGATTGGAGGAGGAAGAGGAAGAACTAGTGGGTAATCTCTCAAGTACTGATCCTGATTAAAATACCCATATTGATTTGAGTAATGAGATAGCCGGTGCTGGTTCTGATTATGGAGCCTATGAGGATAAGTTTTCCCTTTGACACTTTGAGTTTCGGTGTTGCTTTTGTGGTTTGCATTGGTATCCTCTGCTTCTTCCATGACTTTGATTTAGAGAGATATGTAACAGTGAGAGAGGAATGGAGTTCAATTTAAGCGCATGAGAACCGCATAGGGAAATAAGGCAAGGTATGTTGATTCTGTTTGAACACAGTAGAAGGGTGTTGCAACAGAAAGTATAGTGTTATTGTAGACAGAGAGAGAGAGAGAAAGAGTTTAGGTTTTAGTTCATGAGGTTCTTTCTAATGTCTAGTCCTAAGGAAGTTAAACTGTCTGTGAGTAAAGAATCTATATATATTCATGTTCCCTGTATAAATAAGTTTTTAATTTTATAAATAAGATTAATATCATAGCAGCCACTATACTTTGATCAATATCAATTTATCCAATAAATTAGGTTTTTTTAATTGACTTTTCAACTTTCTCCATCTCTTACCTTTAAATGACTGTTAAATGGTCACATGCACGACGTATACATTTTTTTTTTTAATTTTACCTATTTTTTCAACCTTATAAGCTACTCATGTCTCATATTTTTAATTCAAAAATCAGCCACAAATTGCATCTCCTTCTTCATTGATTTGTCAAAAATTTGACAATTTCTCCTTTATTTTCAACAACGTTTCGAGTTTAGTCTCCTTAAAGTTCGATCTCAATAATTTTTCTCAGTTGTGAATAAATTGGGAAATTTTTTCTAATTGATTTTCTATTAAATTTTTACAGTTTTTTTTATCGAAAATGACTTCATCAAGCAGTGCTTCTGTTAAATAACATAATGAATGGGAGATTATTGCAGTTTCTCACTCATGCTGCTCGCCAAATAATTGTATCGTCTCGATCCCTGAGTGTTAAACATGCATGCAATTTTGAAATTCAAAATCCCCCAATTACCTTTGAAACCCTAATGTAAGAAAAGAAGACTACTTACTGGACCGGTAGAAAATATATAGCAATCAACTAATAACCTGAAATTAAGTATCTCTAATCATAAGATTATTCCGTATAAATCAATATAAATAAATAAGTTTTTAAATATGATTGATAAAAACAGAAACCTAACCTTAAGGAGACTAAACCGAACCACTACTGAAACTAGAGGAGAATTTGTCAAAATTTTGACAAATCAATGAAGAATGAAATGTAGTTTATAGCTGATTTTTGGATAAAAATATGAGAGATGTGTAACTTAGAAGGTTGAAGAAATGGATAAAATTAGAAGAAAAAATAGGTATGTGCCGTGCATGTGATCATTTAATAGTCATTTGACGGTTAATGGGGTAAGTTGACGGATGTAGAAAGTTGGAGCGCCAATTAAGAATGAAAAATAGTTTAGGAGGTTAAGTCTTATAATACTAACCCTTAAAAACATATAATCTGCTTTTCAAAATATGAACAATATATTATATATTTAAATACTTGACTTTAAATTATGGATGTTCAAAATCAAACCGAACCGGTCGAACCGAACTGAAAGTGGTCGGCTTGGTCGATTTTTTATGTATGTTCGGCTCGGTTCGGGAAAATCGCAGAACCAAAGTTTTGGTTCGGTTCAAAATTTTTTGTGGTTTTCGAATGGAACTGAAACTTTAATATTTATAATATTATTTTTATTTCTTATATATAATTTCTTATCAAACCGAACCGAAGCAAAACTTTAATTTTATATTTATTTTTTAATAATATCATTTAAAAATTAGTTTTAATTAATAATACCGAACTGAGGAACTGAACTGAAACTCATGGTTCGATTCTTTTAATATTCACGATTCAGTTTGATTTTATCGCCGAACCAAACCGTGAACACCCCTACATTAAATCATATAAAATATATTACTCTGTGACAATCAAAGAATTCTCATGAGAAATTGGCCTTATTTTGTCATCCATGTATTGCTCTACACTTCAAGCCTTTTTCTTCGAAGTGTTTGGAAGTCAAATTAGAAAGGAAAAGAATTTTAAAATTTTCTTTGAGGTTTCGTTGAAAGAGGATTTAAAATTGGTGCTGATGGTGATTGCTCTAGTACTTAATACCTTGTTTAGTCAATTCAATTTCATAACTTATCAATAGAATCTGTTGAATCCGATTGTGCCCCAGTGATTAATGACATTAATGATTTAGATTTCTGCCTGGCCGATCATGGAACTACGTCAACAGTATTAAGGACCTCCTTCGGGAATTTCCTTCGTGCTCTATCTATTATATTTCTAGAAAGTGTAATTGTGTAGCCCATAGACTTTCGAGATTAGCATCTGAAGTAGAACCGTTATTGTACTGATAGATTGATGACCCCTGCAGTTGTAGACTTACTTTAATTCCAGTTTATTGCTAATTAAAAACAAAAGTCTTTCTCTAAAAAAAAAATCGATTTCAACGGTTTTCTTACTCTCAAGACATCCATGAGTAACATTGTGCTTATACCACTTTGTAGCATCATTAAATGAAGCATAGAGCCAAATATCAATTGCATTTCAAGTCTAGTTTAATTAGTGTTATCATCCTTTAGAATTTTATTATAATTAAATTATAATGTTTGTTTTGAGTATTCTTATATCATGCTGTAATTTTCATACAATCCTAGTTTACAATCGTTTGAGATAGCTAAATTACAGCAGAAAATAGAAACAATCTTAATTTACAATGTAATTATAGTTCTAGTATCAAACAAAATTACTTCCGTACCCTCATATGAAATAAAGTAAAAATCACTTATTTCTCTCACATTCTTTCTCATTTTATTAATTTAATTAAAATTAATTTTATTAAAGCTTACTTTAAAATTATTCATTTATTTAAATATATTAATAAAAAATAATTAAAGTTAATTTTAAAATTTCATGTCAAAATATTTTTTCATTATCTCTCTTATTTTATTAATTAAAATTAAAATTAACTTTTTCAAAATTTAATCTAGCATTGTTAATTTATTCAAATACTAATACAAATAATTAAAATTAATGTTAAAATTACATGTCAAAATATTTTTTTTCATAATATATAACTAAAATGACATTTAAATAACTTCTTGTTATTCACAGAAATTTACAATAAAAGTTAACTTATATTAAATATAGCAATCATAATTTTACAAGCAATTGAATTATACGTAATTAAATTATCAGTAATTGAATTACGATAATTATTCTAGATTACACGAACCAAACGGCTCATGATATATATTTTTAATTCTCCAATCTAACAATTTGACGACTCTCAGAGTTGATCAATAAGGTTCTATTGTGTTTATGTTCAGAGCTTGAAGAACTATTTGATTAGCAAAAGAACAATAACGAGAGACTTTTCAGCTCTTGGAGACATCTAAAATCGGTGTTTATCACCATGTTTAGTCGGTAAGACTGAGAGTGTGATTTTTACATCTAAAGTTTCATTCTTTCCACTCCTTCCATGTGTGAATGAAAGGAATAAAGTGGATCAGATGGCCAATAAGAGATCTTGATTTATAGGAAGAGAAGATTATCAAAAATTCGCTACAAATTCCTTACTTACTCACGAAGTCCAAGGAGACTACTCACTTTATTCAAAATGAAAGATGTCGTGTCGCTATAACAAACAAATGATTGAAAGGTTCAATTTATGGTCTATTACAACAGTGACATTTGCTAGCAAGATGAATTCCAAATCCTTTGACCCTATCAGTCAAATGTAATGAATGGTAGAACAGCTTCCAGACAAATATGTTAAGCTTTGATGAGACATTCTTGCTCCAAATTGGTTTTGCCGTAGCACATTCATAAGAAAAAGTAAAATTGCATGCTTTCTTAACTGCATTTATCATTTATTAATCAAAATTATAAAATTTACGAGGATTCAGACTAATATTTAAATACATGTTCCTTAGTTTTATCTTTTATCTAAAAAACTCATTTGGGAAAGAAAACATATCAACTCTTGTTAGGAGAGCGAACAAGAAATGATCTATTTAGTTGATTTGGGCTGTTCAAATATGAACTATCATCTCAAATCAGACATAATCTTCTGGGTTATGACCAATGTCCTTTGAAAAAAAGGGTCAAAGCTCATCTTATACAATAATATATTTTATAATATAAGGCCACTAATTTCTTACTCTTATAAAAGAGTGAGTTTTCTAGCTGCTTCATTCTAGGAAATCATCCATTTTACCCCTGTAATTTGGGCTTATTTACGCGGTGGGTGTGCTTGGAGTTAGCCTAAAGATTTGGGTGGAAGGAGGGGTGCGTTTGTCATTTTGTTGTGTGACTTGGGTGTAAAATATGGGTTGAAGGATGGGTGCATTGTTCATTTCGCTGCATTTAAGTGTTGGTGAGGTCTGGACCGTTAGATCATTATGGGGATCGGGCCACCATCCATCGATGACCGCATGAGCGTGGGTGCAGGATCCAGCAATGACCCCAGATTTTTTCAATGGAGTCTGTCATAGTCAACGAAGCCGACGACCGCGGTTCAAACTTTATGGCTGCTTTTCGATGGGAGTAAGGGGTAATGATAAGCTTAATCCTTCTATTTTTGTTTTTTTTCTTATGTCTTCATATTGATTAAACACATGTGAAGCCTATTTTCCGTAGGTTCTTTTTGTAGAGGTGTTGTAGAGCTATGAAATCTGTGAGCTCCATAGACGGCCATGTGCGTTTAGGTGATGGAGTCATGCTGCTCACTGTCACAGCACGAGACAATCATGTGCATTCAGCATGTCGGTTGTATCCGTTCAGGTTGGCTGTTGTGTGTCGTTGTTGGAGGTAATGATGTTTTTTTGTTTTGTTCGTTCGGTTGTTCTATATATATATATATATATATATAGGTGTGATGTTTGATAATTTACATTGTGTTTGGTTCTCTGTTATTTGGGGTGCATTGTACTTCTCTTCTTCTCCCTTCAATCTTTCTCTGCCTTCTAGAATTGGTTCTTTATTTACAGCTATTTGTTCTTACATTTACTGTCAAAATGATTTTTCATTGCTTTATAAAATTTGAGAGTGGTCTAATTGTTTATTAGTACTTAAAGACTGGAAAAACCAGTTTATATGTGAGAGGGTAGTTCTTTGGATTATTGTGTGTTGGTGTATTTGATTGAATTAGTTGTGTGACCAATTAATTTCTCATTTTTTTTTGTATTGAATAAGTTCATTTTTGTATTATTGAGTTGACATCGTGAATAATTTACTCCTAACACTTTCGTATTTGCTTTCGATTAAATCAATCTGTTCATGAATTGTAAAGTAAACTAACTACATTATTCTTTCTACTTTTCTTATTGCAGGAAAATTTGTTTTACATATTTGCTTATCGTTGGTAGCTCTTTTTCAAAGGTAACCATAAGCTATTGATTTAAATAGACATGGTTTTCAGTTACGGATAAATTTTAGAGATTAAATTATTATGTTCAAATATTTTGTATCAAATATGTTTACTGTTTTTAGTTGTTTTGGCTAGTATAATTATGGTGAATTTGACAATTCATTTTGACTGGTTATTTAGAGTGGGCTTCTCATTATGAAAGTGTAGTCAATTAGATTTTACAATTATCATATTAAGATGGGGTTAAGAGGATATCTAATTTGATTTGTGAAATGTGAGTGGAGTTTAATTACAAGTATCCCGCGTACGTTAAGTCATTCCTTCTTGTTTATTACTACTTAAAGACTGGAAAAAATAGTTTATAAGTTAGATGATAGTGCTTTGGATTATAGTTGTGTGATCGATTAAAATTTTTTATTTTTTGAAAAGCTACACTGATTTCTTATAAAAATTACATCCGATTTGGACTCCTACGCCATTTCATAACATGGGATTGCCTGTGGGATTTCATTATATTTTCAATCTTAATTGCAATATGGATATGTTTGATTCAACTCGAAATTTTTATAGATCAATTAATGACACCAGTTACAGCTCTTTCTGAAATTAAAAGAAAGAAATCACTTTTACCATTTGATTTGCATCTCTCGTGTTTGTATATATTTCTGTGAGATCGGAATCCTAATATATAGAACATAATTTCAAATTTTGAGATCATATTTGACTCAATTCATTGCTTATTTTCATTCAAAATTCTTAATTTTAGTAGCAGTAGAACACTAGAGAAAATTTGTTCCATACTTTTTAACATTGTTTTCTTGATTAGAAGCTAGATTTTCAAACTATTTTAAAATTATATGTTTCTTTGCCCTAATTTAACACGCTTACACATAACGATCGTAATATTTTCTATGCATTTTATTTCCCTTGACCATTATATGCTTGAATAGCTTTTAAGACTTATTATGCTTTGCTTTTTAAGTATAAGAGTGATTCATACTTTCATACTGTATTCTTTATATGAAGTGGTGTTCCATTGTGACTTTCCCATTAAGTCATCTCCCTTATTTAAACATAATTTTCTTTTTTTCATTTCGTTGATCCTCCTCAAAACTTGAAGTCTTCATTTCTATCATATTGGAGTTTGATTAAGTGGAGGATGTAAAAACTATCGTCTTTTCCCAACCCAAAAAAGTGAAAAAAGAGAATTTGCTTTCTTTTTCGTTGGCTGGTGAGCTGTTACTTAGCAAATGTACTTGTTTGTTGTCTATGTCTAATTTATGCTCTGAAAGGTTCACTTACTTCTAACAGGGAAACATTTTCCTTTCTTTTCCGATGCATTTGAGAGTTGATTCAATTAATATTATCCATTATCCATCTATTTACAACGTAATAGCTACTAATTAGTTTTAGTTCTCTTATTCTTCTACTGTTCCTTTGTTTTCTCACATATATAGCAATGGAATTGTGTTACCCGTGAGGAATAGCCAATTCTAAGCATTTGTGTATAGACAGTACCTAGCTAGCTGTAAGAATTAATCATCAACACATGAATATCTTCTGTCATCTCTAAATCTTTGTAATTATTTTAGATGCTAAGAGTGGATGAGATAATTCTCTCTTGTGTTCATGTTTAGGACAAACATTTCATAAACATCTCTACATCATAGAGCCATCATGTATATGATAGTTTCTACACATCTATATGATTCAATTACATTTCAAATGCTTATGAGTCATAAAATCGTTGTCAATTCCTTAAATTAGATGGTTTAGAAAATTTATCAAAAACTAATTGAATCAAGTTATGCTTTAGTAGAATGGTTTGCTTCTTCTATGAAAGTAGGATGATATATTATAACTGATGCATTTTTATATGTTGCATAGTGATGTTCACTTTTTGAGTGCCACTTTAGGGATAGATAATACAATGTTAAATTGTTGAACACACTTGAGATTCTAATTGGTGATAAGTCATTAGCACAGCTCTGTTATTCATACTAATATGTTAGTTTACTATTGATTATTTTATGGATATGGATTTAATGAGCTTTCACTTTACAAATACATGCAAGAAAGGTGCTTGACTTTAGTAGCTGAGCACAAACTGTACTTAAGGTAAATGTTCACCCCATCATATTTCATGTTTTATTGTTTATATATATTAGAGACTATAGCATAGCTAAAATTTTAGTCTAGGATCTTTCTTTCCTAACTATTTGTTTTGATATCAATGTTTAGGAAGCAACTGACGTGATATTCATTTTGTTATGTTTTACTTCATAAAGAAATATGTGTTCCCTCTCTGATATGATATTTACATATGTTTTGATAGCTCCTCAACCTTTGTTATATTTCACACATCACCTTGTGAATTTGATTACATTTTGTCTTTACTTAAATTTAGTTAAATATATAATCACATATTTTATTTGAAAATTACTTTTATACGCTTTTTACTCCTTTCAAATCTTATAATGAAACGTAACACTGTTTCTAAATACTATCAACTACCTGAAGCTAGAAAAGAGATATTACGTAAAAGACAGAGAGAACAGTATGCTTTGAAGAAAAAGAAAGAGAAAAACTTATGCACTTTAGTTAATGAAGATGATGATCAAGCCATAACAAACGCGAAGCACCAACAAATAATACATTGACGAATGACAATTTAATACTTCAAGAAGATATGATGACAACAGAGGCATGTTATATTGGTGACATCCCACACGAACCTCCCATGTTAACCCTAACTCGTAACTGTAATTTTTGTAAAGCTTAAAGATTTATTCATGAATCTAACAACCTTTGTTGTTCTGCTGGTAAAATAGTACTAACAATCAATGATGCACCAAACCTATTACATTCATTATTTTGTTCTAACCATGAGAAATCCTTTGAATTTCGTAAATATTTTTCACATATTACAATACATTTGCTTTTACAATATTTAGAGTCATGTGTGATAAAAAACTATTACAACGGAATAAAGGAATATATACATTCCGAGTACAAGGTCAAATTTATCATTACATAAATGATTTACTTCCAAAAGATAACCATCCATCATACTTACAACTTTACTTCTATGATACAGAGCATGAAGTGAACTACCAACTATATAATTCAAACAAAATGCAACCATCCATCCTACAAAAAATTCTAACCATTTTATAGTTAAATCCTTATTGTCTATTCTTACGCAGCCTCAAAGATATTTCAGATTTAAAAAATTATCAAATTTGTATACATACTGCTATAGAACTAGATCAAAGAATATACAATGCTCCTTCTGCTTCACAAGTGGCTGCCATTTGGGTTGAAAATTCGTCCTCATCTGCCAATGTATCTCGAGACATCATCATTCATGGAAAATCAGGAAATAATCATAGAGTTCAATATTATTTTGGCTGCTACGATCCACTACAATATCTTTTACTCTTTCCGTTGGGCGAGAACGGTTGGCATCAAGGGATTAATAAGATAAATAAAAGAATGGGAGCGCTCAAATTCAATGAACACTTAATTGAACTACAACAAATTAGCTCCGAAGAACAATTAATTTACGAAGAACAAAAAAACAAAAAAAATGAGATATGGTTTCGTGTCGTGAATATTATTGTTATAAATTACAAATAAGACCTTTGGATAATTCGATACTATTACATTCAGGTCACCTTCTCCAACAATATGTCGTAGATATGTATGTGAAACTAGAAAGTTCTAGGCTTGATTTCTTTCGTAATAAACAGAGTCAAATCCAAACAGAATTATATCAAGAAATAATAGATAACATCCATTATGGTGAACATCATAGGGAAAGATTGGGCAAAGAATTATTCTTCCTGCATCTTTCATTGGCGGACCCCGTGATATGCGAAAAGGATATATGGATGCAATGGCGTTGATACAATGATTTGGAAACCATCTATCTTCTTGACTATTACGTGTAACCAGAATTGGCCGGAGATCAAAGGCGAACTAGGTCCAAATGAGGAGTCACAAAATAGGCTTTATTTAATTGCTCGTGTAATTCAGAGCAAGGTTAGAGGAATTAAAGTTGGATTTATTCAAAAAATAAATCGTTGGCTTTGTAATAGCTCATTGATTTCCCATTGATTTGGGGAGCCACATTGTGAAATTTCAGAAAATGGGCTTGCCACATGCCAATTTCTTACTAATTCTCCACACAAATTCCAAACTAATTACTCCAGCATCGTTTGATGTATCTACAGAACTTCCATTAGGATCCTTACTTACTTATGAAATATGATTGTTATATTAACGTCAAAATTTGTTCGACTATAAAAGCAGTTAAGTACCATTATAAATACATATATACAGGTCATGACCATGTCGCATTCCAACTAAATAAATCTAATGAGTCAGACAACATAGATGAAATTCAAAATTTTCAGTCTGCCCGTTGGGTGTCTCCCTTGTAGGGTACTTGGAGAATTTATTATTGTCCATTAAATGAAATATATCCTTCGATGGTCACGCTTCAATTACACCTTGAACATAAGCAATGTCTTCACTAAAAAAACTATGCAGACAGAATTTTTCTTGACAAATTTCGTTAGAGCTGATACTAAAAATTTATTATACAAAGATTTTCCTCAGCATTTTGTTTGGAATAAGAAAGACAAGATTTGGACTCCTAGAAAATAAGGTCAAGTGATAGGTCGAATCGTAACCGCTAATTCCACAAAAGGTGAATGATATTACCTCTGACTTTTGCTTAATCATATCGCATGTCCAACTTCATTTACTGACATGCTAATAGTTAACGACAACCTCAACTCTTCATTTCGCGAGGCTGCATTATCTTATGGTCTTTTAGAATCTGATGATAGTTTAACTCAGTGTTTAGAAGAAGCATCCCAATACCATATGCACACACTTTGCGTCATCTTTTTGTCATTATATTAGAGTACTGTAATATAAAGAATCCTAAAAAATTATGGCAAAATTTTGAGAATCCATTATCTAAAGACTACAAAAAAAATAAAACGATCTTCTACGAATATAAGTTTAAAAGTACTACAAGAAATTAATTCTATCCTTGAATCAATGGGAAAGACAATCAAAGACTATTCGTTAGTTGATCCAAACATCAATATACTTGAGGCCCAAAAGGAATTTAGAGAAATTGATGAAGAACTTCATATACCTATAGATCAAAATGATATTGATTCAATATCTTTATTAAATACAACACAATATGCTTATCAGACCATATTAAGTAGAATCTTACAAGAAAAACCAGGAGCTTTCTTTGTCGATGGTCCTGCTGGAAGTGAGAAAACCTTTTTGTACCGTGCTATATTAGCCACTATAAGATCAAAAGGTATGATTGCATTAACGACTGCCTCATCCGAAGTTGCAGTTTTGATATTACCTGGTGGTCGCACCCTACATTTTAGATTTAAGATACATTTGCACATACAAGAGTCAGTTAGTTATTCCATAAGTAAACAATCAAGTTTGGGTAATTTAATATGTGCTGCAAAATTAATTATATGGGGTGGCATCAATGTGTAGGAGACAAATAATTGAGACACTGGATCAATTACTTTAAGATATTAATGACTGCCCCTTAATATTCGGCGATAAAGTTATGGTGTTAGGAGGTGATTTTTGTCAAGTTCTTCCTGTTATTCCAAAAGGAACCAAGGATGAAATTATTAATGCAAGTTTAGTTAGCTCACCCTTAATGGAAAATTTTAAAAAGATCCAACTAATAAAAATATGAAAGCAAATTTAGATCAAATATTTAGTGCATACTTATTACGAATATGTGATGGAACTGAAAAAACTTATATCAATGATAATATTCAATTACCATCCCACATGGTTATTCCTTACATTGATGATGCAATTTCATCGAAGTTATTTATGGATAGTATTTTCCTAATATTCATTGTTGCAATGAAAATATGAACTTCATCTTTAATCGAATTATATTAGCACCAAAAAATGAAAACGTTGATGAAATTAATCACTTCTTAATTTATCAATTCTCCTGTGAAACCATGAGATATTATAGTTTTGATGAAATGATTGACAATACAAATGAAATAATCCACGAAGATTTTATGAATACCTTAAACCCAAGCGATTTTCCTCCTCATGAGTTAATATTGAAACGAAATTGTCCAGTTATTTTACTTTGAAATATTAATCCATCTGAAGTATTATGTAATGGCACTCGATTAATATGTCGACAGTTTAGTCGTAATGTATTGATGTTGGAATTGCAAATGGTCATTATAAAGGTAAACGAGTATTTTTACCTCGAATTTTATTTATTCCACTTGAAAATGAGAAAGACTATTTTCCATTTAATCGAAGACAATTTCCCATCCGACTGAGCTTTGCCATGACCATAAATAAAGCCCAAGGTCAGATACTAGATTTCATAGGTTTATATCTACCTGAACCAGTTTTCTCACATGGGCAACTATATGTTGCGTTATCAAGAGCTAGAACAATAGATTCTATCAAAATTCTTATAAGACCAATTCAGAAAAATGCCTCTAATTCTTTATACACTAAAAATATAGTTTATAAAGAATTATTATGTGTTGCTTTCAATGCCGTTGAGCAATAGTGAAAAAAAATATCTCACAAAGTGGACCAAACTACGAGCTCAAATTTCAAAAATTGCTCTTGATTGACTCTCAGGTTTACTGATTTCTATTTCATGCTTTGTATGAATAAAATAAGTTATTATTGTTTTTTCATAGGAACAAGAATAAATCTTACACAAGTTTACTTAATTTGTTTACAATATTAAGGGCGTAAATATAGAGGCCTGCATATTTGATTTCAATATCAACTTACTTCAACAAACATTAAACATGGCTGAGAGTTATTATATTTGCAACGCACTGGTTAGAACAGTTCAGCATAACTACTAACATATTGATGGTCCACACCAATGGACAATCAACGGAAGGATAATCATTGATCCAGTGGCGGTAACCGATAAACTACCAGTGAACATAGCATATAACTTCGTGCTACTTAGTGACCTCGACAGATATAGTGACTCGAATGTCAAAATAGGTGAGAACATATTACAACACTCTTTCACTTCACCTAAAGTAAACTATCTATAATCGCCTTTTAGTTTATCATTTACAAATAAATACGTGTTGGTTAGATATCCTGGCAATCGCCCTACATATATCAATACTTAAGGAGATTCCTACGTCCAATGGCCATGCCACAATTTGTGAGATCACGATAATTAATTGTAGGTATATTGCTATCAATTTAAAGACTCTCAAATATTTACCATACACTTAAATCCATAAATCACTATAAAAACACTTATATTTTGTTTGACACATTCATATTCATATATTTTGTGTAGTCTGAAACCATTGAACTTCACACTCTGAGAATAATTTATCCATGATGAATGCACCACCATTTCCCAATATATTCATAATATGCCGATTGTGTTAGGAAGTCACCTAAAAGTTGTTTTGTTCCATGGTATGTTCAATGTTTCGTTAAATAATATTCTGTTCTTTATTTCTAATCAATATATTAAATATTCTTTCTATACCAAACTATTTCATTGTTTAGGTCTATCATTATCATCTAGATGGAACAGTTTTATTATCATAAATTCAATGATGGAAGAGCCCATTGCGCTTTATCACTGGTATTATAGAAACAATTATGATAGAAATTTTTTACAGCTTCTAATATACGTACATCTTATCTAAAGCCTCCTCCTATAATTAAATATTTAATAGGGGAATAAAACAAAGAGATCATCTACAAGAAATAGCACAGCAAAGTTCAAGCGGAACTCTTCCATTGATGACACCACCTCAAATGAAAGATCATCTCATTAAACTGGACCAGGTTCCCGATACGACTAACACGGTAATTAGTATATTATCTTTTTATTTGGTACTTGGCCTGTGAAGACTGCAACCGAGCATCATCAGCTCAATTTAAACAATCTTTCACTTGTAATTATTTGTCACAAGCTAGATTCTCTTGCACTCCCCAGGTATAATTAACATCACTTCTTTAGTAACCATCACTATCTATTTATATGTTAACGTAAATAAATGATTTTTATCTATTATATTTATAACGCTTGATAAACATATTCTCAGATGCCGAGCTGAGGTACAAATATGTGATGAAACTGGGCACTTACTTGCCACCATATTAGGGAAAGATGTTGAAGAGCTCTTATCTTGTACCGCTGAACAAATATGAAATTACACCGATGAGGTTATGTCTAATTTACTTTATTTTATTATCATCTTAGTTTTCTACATTTTGACACAATAAAATTTATGTCAAATTTTTTCATGAAAAATTAATATCGTGATTAATTTTTAAATAACAAAATGACGTAACCTACACGTGCCCCTATCAAGTATTATATAAGTGGGAATCTTCTATTCCGTCTTTCTCTTTCTTTATTCTCTGTGGCTTTTAACTAAACAAGCACTTTTAGGACCCTATAACTCAGCATGACTAGCAGAATCAAGGGTTTAAATTCTTAGTGTAATTAGTTTTGAGATTACCAAAACTATTCATCCCTAAAAGATCAGCAATTGCTTTATCTTGCCTCTTTTATGCTCAAATTTTATATAATCCACTTCACTTTTTTTTCCCTGTTTCAGCTTAATATTTGGTCAAACATTATTAGTGTTAGTGGAATGAAAGGAAAAAACTTAGTATTAAATTTTCAATACCATTTTTTGGTTAAAAGATAATATTTCATTCATATTTTTACGTAAACTCATTAAATTTATATAAAAATAATTTTATATATGCATCAAATTATATGAAAAAATATTAAATTTTACGTTCGGATGACTCGTGAGTTTAAGAAAGTGGGTCTTTCTAATTTTTGGTTAAGGATAAACATTGTAAGAATTTGGTGATGGGACAATATGATTATTGTGGAGCCAAAAGATATTCAACTTGTTTCTTTGGATTTGGACCACATCATATCCACTAATTTTCCACTGTTTTTGTTTACTAATTATCATTCTTCAGCTTATTGACAAAGAAAGTTTGGCTTGGTCAGAACCCAAAGTTTCTGGCTTTACTATAGTTGACATGTGGCTAGGTCCCATTTCTGTATTACAATTAGGCTTTTGTCAATCATATTTACTCACCTTATGATGCCTTAAGCCTAAAATTCAATCGCCGCCAGTCTTATCTCTAAGTTATTTATGATGTTTCTTTTTCTCTTGTTTTTTTTCTTTTCTTTATTGCTTTTTATTTCTTTATGGATTGTATATTTTTGACTTTCTAGGTATTAAATTAGCAAATATATTAAATCATATTAAATATATTATTTAGTTCAGTTCTATAATATTATCAAATCGTATTAAATCGGTAATCAGAAAAATCGAACTAGATCAAATTAAAAAGTTTTATTCGATTCGACCTTAGTGATTTAAATAATATATTTTTTAAATATTTATGAAAATATTATTGAAAAAGTTAATATAAAATTAAATTTTTATCTCAGTTCGATTCGCTCAGCATCAATTTGATATGAAATTACATATAAAAATAATAATAGAAATCAAATATTCAATTCGGTTCAATTCAATTTGAAAACTATCAAAATTTTAAACTAAACCAAAATTTTATTATTTAATTTTGATGAACCAAATCAAATTTTCCTAAACTGACTTAACCTATCATTTTTGGTTTGGTTAGGTCAGTTCGGTACACAAATTTTCATCCTTAGTCATAACGTATGGTTATTTCATCGTAGCCCCTCATGTAAGATTCACATAAATGAATGATAGAAATTTCATCTAATTTGAACATGATTTTTCAATGGCAATTAGAAAGAAAGAAAACTTTGGTAATGACAAAAAATAAAAAAAAATTATAAAATAATACTACAAGTCTCAATTTTCTCTCTGCATTTTTTTACTATCTCAAACCAGCTGTCGAATATCCTGTATATGATGAAGATATTAGGAAAACCTATTACAGATATAGAGTACCTGAAATAACCTCGAGTATTATTATCAGATTTTTCACTACATTTTTTTCATACCTCATTTATATTGTATTTACAACTTTTTGTGTTACATGCATGCACTGCTGCGTTATCATAAAATTATCTCCAATGATGAAAATATCAATAAATAATAATGTGACAGTACTGCATCACAATCCATTCTCTAATGGTACAGACAAGAGTTGAAATAACGAAAGCCCAAAGCAGAAGAATGAAAGGAAAACTTCTCTTGAAAGTTGAACCAAAAGAGAAATTAACTGGCAAAAAAGGAATCTCTGGTCCAACCGGTTGTTCATCCATCCATTTCTCCCTGAAATGAACCTTTCCCTCCCTATAGAATATTGTTATTTGGTAAACAAAATTCAACCTATCATTACTTTAAGCTTACTTCACACAAAAAAAAATGATTTTCTCCCGTGAGTTTATGGTGGTAATTATGTCAACTGTTAAAAAAACCGGTCACAACTTTTAACAGACGATTTTTTATAAATAAATAAATATATATATATATATATTTATAAAATGATTTTGGACGACGGTTTAGAGAAACCACCACCAAATAATTAACATATATATATATATATATATATTTATTTAAAAATAAGTATTGCCGGTGACTTTTTAAGCGCCTTTACTCGCGGTTTAAAACCGCCACTAAAAAACTTTTAAATCCATAATTTTTCTTTTCATCCAAACCTATGCGGAACTCCTCTCTCTGTGCAACATATGATTTCGAACTCAGGTGCTTGTCCACCGTGATTTCTCTGCCGCAAACTCCTCCACCTCGGGTTCCTCCGTGATCTACAGGTACATACTCGATTCTCTCTTTAACTCGCATGTTTTCTCTCTGTCTCTCTCTTATATCTCTATCTTCTGTGCATGTCTCTTTGTCTCTCGAAACTTCTTTGTATCCACCGCGAGCTCCTCTGTCTCTTAAAGGTACTTTGTTACTAATTTTCCAACCCTTTTTAATCAATTTTGATTTTTCAGCCCTTGTTGATTGATTCTGATTTTCCAACCCTTGTTGATCAATTCTGATTTTTCAGCTATTGTTGATCGATTTTGATGTGGTTCAGTTCAATTATTGGTTATATATTTATAGGTTTTTTTGGATGTAAATGCTGATAGTTCATATTTATTATCCTTGAAGTTAAAACTTTATAATCCAATGACTTTTTATTCAGTTTACGAATGAATCCTAATAAATAAAATGATAAGAATCACTAAAATATGACATATCTTAAACTCAAACATATTATGTTAGTCCTAGCTCTTAAATTCACCTATTATGTTAGTCCTAGCTCTTAAATTCACCTATTATGTTAGTCCTAGCTCTTAAAACAATCTCATTTCCAGCAATGATAAAGTAATACTATTATTGAGAACAACTTAATTTCATCGCGACTCTGATTTCGTTGTGACTTTGATTTTCATTGTATTGAACTATCTATTATAATGTGTTCAAATTGAATTATAATGCGTTCAGATTGATTTTAATATGGATAAAAGTCGGGTTGAAAACTCTTGAGTTAGTCAAGAGTACCTTAATAGAGTTGAGGAGTTTCTTGATTTTGCTTTTGAAAGAGTTTCTGTAGAGGGTGAGATTTTGTGTCCATGTAAATATTGTGTGAATACGCTGAGGATGAATAAGGAGAGTGTGCATGAGCACTTGGTGTGTAATGGGTTTTGCATGGGTTATACACGGTTTTTCCATGGTAAATTCATATTGCAAAATTCAAATGGAGAAAAGCTTAATGAAAGAAATGTGAACCATAAATTTATTTTCTGAATCGCAGAGCAACCACCAATTTTCTAAAGAGGTGTTGGTTCCACGTGTAGAACAAGAGAGAGTTAAGTCACAGGTCCATGAACTTCAAGATAGTCAAGTTCAACTTCAATCCTAAGTGGCGTACTTTATGAAAATGATGCAAGCAAAAAATCATTCGTTCTCATTCCCTGATTGTGATCATGTAAGATTTCTAAAGAATATATACTTTACGTAATTATAAATTATGTTTATTATAACACTAATACTAAATTTGTTCACTTTTTATATGCTTATAGGATTCTGGAGATCCTCCCTTAATTTCATGATCACATAAAGTTCAGTAAAGATGAAAAATATTATATTTGCTTAAGTTTGAACTTATATTAATTTATCTTCAGAATTTGTGAATGTATCAATTAATGGATTCTGAATCTTTAAAATTTGTGAAAGTTTAAAATGTAAAAATTTGTAAATATTTGAATTGATGGACTATAAATTGTTGAAATTTTTATATTGATAGATTCTGAAATCTTTGATATAGAATATTTTGTGAAACAAGTATTTTTGAAAATTATAGGATGTTTAAAAAATAGAAAAATATGGATCAAAATTTCAATTTATAGCGGCGGTTTTGAAACCTATAGAGGTGGTTTAAAACCAGCGGGAAAGATTGTTTTTTTTCATTTCTGGGTATTTGACGGAAGTTTAAACCGCCGCTAAATACACTTTGTCGGCGGTTAGAAACCATCGGTAAAGAGAAAACAAAACCGTCAGAATAAAATTGTTTTTTCCGGTGCTTGTTAAAATCACCAAAAAAGTGTTTAGCAGCGGTTAAAACCCCCTCCACAGACTAAGAAAACCGTCGGGGAAAACTATTATCTTGTAGTGCTTCTGATTTTAAATTAGAATTAGACTGACAAATGAGTTTCAATTTCCGCTTATGTATACGTTCGACAGATTCTAACTCAAAACCAATTACTGTTAGGTGGAGTGATCCAATATATATATATACACGTAGACAGATCTTCATCCAATGTCGATGTGAGATAAAATCCTCACACTATTTTTGTCATATTTTTTCACTTTTTCAAATTTCTTTTGTAAACTTTGATCAAACAAATCTTTTCAGAAATATTGACAATTCATCCTACATGAAAGTGTGTGTAAAAAATCTATGATATCGTAATACATGATTTTTAATTTATTATATATCTGATACATGATGAAAATATTATGGTAAATGTACCACAATACGACCTATTAGGTTAAATATTCTTATAAGATGAAGTTTATATTAACAAAGATAATGTTCTGACATTGACAGCAATGTTATCTTGGAACAACTCAATGTTCGCGTTCAATTATCCCTAGTAAATGTTCACGAATCTCGATCTTGGTGAAATGGTGTAGTTTCTTGCTTCACAGGTGATTGGAAGCCAAAAAGCAAGGTGATTCAAGCTACTCCAACAATATGATTATTTATAGGTGAGACTGAGATAAGTAGTGAAAGATTAATACCATAGTGGGGGTGATGATGGACTGATAGCTATTTGATTCAAGCTTTTTTAAGATTTCTTACAAACTGTGTTTAGTGAAATTACCATTAGAGAGAATTATATTAGTAGCAATACATGGTTAGTGTGTTTATTAATGCATTGTAAGATTGTTGCGTTTAGTTTATAAATTTTTTTTAATGATAAGATGCATATGATTTTATTTTTTTATCTTTTAAATATTCTCTACAGCTAATGATATTCAATTTAAAAACATTTTAAAATTTATAGGAAAATTTAATATTCACAAAAAAATGTATAAAGTTCAAAGAGAATAGAAATCATTTTTCAATAAAAAAAAAGACTAAATCCATTAAGATTTGGGTATAAGAAATTGAACTTTAAAGGTCAAAGCGGATAAAATTTTGATTGAAAAATTGATTTAAAAAATATTTACAACAATAGGATGTGGGATTTGTGTGTGTACGAATCCCATATCAGAAAGGTAGCATCATTAATTTTTGTAAGCCAAAAAATAAGAGAGAGATTGTAAGGGAATGAGTGGGGCAATATGAATGGTGAGAGGAGGTATTAGATATCCTCTCCTAGGGTCATTCCATTTCAATGTGGCGGCTTGCCACATAGACAATTGTAATGGACACGTCATAAAACAATAATGAAATGTTATTTTTAATGTAATTTGATAAATTATATACTTCCACGATTATCTTACTAATCATCATTATTATACACTCAATATCGACTCAATCACATAACTCAAATTACATCAAATTCAAATTTAATTCAACACACACAAATTTTTTTTTTTTAAATTATAACTAGTTTAGATCAAAGTCACCACTTCTCTCGCGGACTATATGCAATCTACTAATTTGAAAATCATTTTCAACACGAGTAAAGTCCTTTGACCAGCCTCTCGATATCATGAGGTATCTCATCCTAGGATATAATCACATCTTACATCATAAGGTTATCCTATATTTCTTAGGGCAAAGCCTCCTCACCACGAGAACCCCCATTTATGATAGAGTCACATTACACACTTTGTCGAAGTAGAGCCATCGAACCATAACCACAATCTTATATTTATATCAACTCAAAATCATAATCACTTTCCTATTCAAAATAAGAATCTCGTTCAAACCTCATTATCGCCACAATATCTCCATAAATCAATAAATAAATCTCTAAAAAAAATTGAGACATAATTTCTAACACAACTGTACATGAAAAATTTCACATGACACATCGCAAGATCTAGACCGAAGACTCCATCGAGAAAAAGATAGAGCGAGAACCGTAGGATCAATTAGACGGTTATGAAGAACGGACCAATCAGACGAATGTACATGGCTTGCTGACGTGACAATCTAAAGAGAAGCTAATCAAGACCATTAGATTGATCAGACAGTCAAGATTTACTTGGTTATTATTGTTGATAAGTTAGATCTTAGAGAATATTCTTTTGATCCTACTTTCAGATAAAATTAGATAAAATGTATCAAGTTTTGTGTAACTGGTTGAAGGCCTATAAATAGAGACATATGCAACAACATACAAAAAAAGAATAACACAGAGTTAAGAGACACATACCTCCACAAAAAATAAGAGAATATCATAGTATTTCCCGTGATTTTTCTTCCCTTTAAGGGTTTTCCATGTAAATCATGGTGTCTATATTCTCTCATTCTCTCTCTTAATTATTCTCTATATTTTCATAATATGATGTAGAAATTCATGACCGATTATCAAAGACCGTGAATTTTTTCCTTTACATTTGGTGTTTTGATTGAGAGATGAGAAAAAACTCAAGAAATCCCCCGTTAAATGCTTAAAACCAAATCAACCCCATTTTCAACAAAGGAAGCAGAAGAAGAAATAGATGCGCAAGTAGAAACAAAAATGACTACGGAACTGAAAGTAGAGCGAAGAACGGTAAATTCAATCATCTGTATTTGATTGATTTATCTATCTTGTTCAATTATTATTTTAAAAAAATTATTATTAACATAATTAGTGGAATTGAATTATGCAAATTCAACAACCGCCACGAGGGGCCGGCGAAACCCACGAACTGCCACTCGCGGACTGTCGGACGATCGAAGCTCCACCTACAACAGATAGGCCAAAAGCAACCAAAGCAAAAAAAATAGAGGAAGGAGATCAGAAAAGAAATCCATTCGAAGGAAGGATGAGTTAAAAATAAATCAGAGCGGATAATAAAAGTTGAGCTTAGAAAGCTCAGATAAGAAAAGCTCATAAAACTCAGATCAGAAGACTTTAGAAAGCTCAGATCAGAAGAGCTCAGAAAGTTCAGAAAAGCTCAGAAATTTCACATCAGAAAATCTCATAAAACGCATATCAGAAAAGCTAAGAAAGTTTAAAAAATCTCATAAAGCTCAAATCAGAAGAGTTCATAAAGCTCAGATCAGAAAAGCTTAGAGAACTCAGAAAGTTTAGAAAAGCTCATAAAGCTCAGATTAGAAAAGCTCATAAAACGCAGATCAGAATAGCTCAGAAAGTTCATATAAGCTCACAAAGCTCAGATTAAAGGAGCTCAGAAAGCTCATAGAATAAAAAATGCTTCAGAAAATTTGATGTCAGAGCTTCAAAAAATTCGAAGTCAGAGAGCTTTAGAATGAAAAAGTTAAAGTTAGAGATTCAGAAAAGTCGAAGTCAGAGCTTCAGAACAGAAAAGTTAAAGTCAAAACTTCAGAATAGAAAAACTGAAATCAGACATTCAGAACAGAAAAGTTGAAATCAAAGCTTCATAACAAAAAATTTGAAGTTAGAGCTTCAAAAAAGTTGAAGCAACTTCAAAACAGAAAAACTGAAGTCAGAGCTTCAGAACAGAAAAGTTGAAGTCAGAGTTTCAGAACAGAAAAGTTAATGTTAGAGCTTCAGAATAGAAAGTAGAAGTCAGAAATTCAGAACATAGAAGGTCAGCGCTTCAGAAAGAGAAAAGGCTAGAACTTTAAGAGTATCAAAATTTTAGAATAGAAATTTGAAAGAATTTTAGAATAAAAATTCATTAGAAAAGAAAAAATTGTTAAGTAAAGAAATTCATAACAGAATTCTCAAAGAAAATAGCAAAGAAGATCACGTTCACTTCAGTCATCACTTCAGAACAGGGAAGTTGCCACTTTAGAACGGGAAATTTGTCACTTCATTATAGAACGAGAAAGACAAAACAACATCCATTCAATTTTTCAAAAGGAAGGCTACGACTTGATAACCATTTAAATGGACTTTATGAGAAAATAAAAGGTGTACAAACAACGAGAACGAAAATGTCCTGACAACGGGAATGAAAATTTCTTAACAATAGAAGCGACAACGAGAACGGAAATAGAAACTGAAACGAAAAAAGCTGGAAGAAAAATTACTTGGCGAGTCACATACTTATAAAGATATGGGAGTCTGCTTCATGGAGAATTTTACGAAATTCAAGTTGGGCTCCAGATCAAAAGTATAGTAGTCTTTGTACATGAAAGATGTAGATGTCTACTGTTTGAATAATTTTACAGAACTTGATTTGGAGCTCATGAGAAAAAATTATGATGATTCTCATGGATGCTGCTCAGGACAGTGGATTATGCAGAATCTTAAATTCTGAAATTAAACTGCATTGAATGTGGGCCAACTGCATGAGGAATCTTATATCAATAGAAAGATACATAAATCTAATTTGTGAAGAATTTTATGAAAATCAATTTGAAGCTCTTCATTAAAAGTGATGGCATCTCTCGTCGGTGTTATTCAGGAAAGTAAACATATGAAGGCTTTTCAAATTTAATTTTTAGATTGTATCAATTTTGATAATATTACATAGAAAATTATATATCTTTAAAAATATATAGATGTCTACTGCTTGAATAATTTTGAAGAACTTGATTTGGAGTTTTTGAGAAAAAGTTATGACGATTCTCATAGAGGCTGCTCGGGAAAGCAGATTATGCAGAACAATCAATTTTGAAAAAGAAACTATATTTACTGGAAGCCATTACATGGTGAATCTTACATCATTAGAAAGATACAAAAGTCTGCTTATTGAAGAATTTAACGGAATTCAATTTAAAGATTTCGATCAAAAGTTACGGTAATTTTGGTACATAACACTCAAAAAAGTAAGACTATTCACGTCTTTCGAATTGAATCTTTAGGCTGCTTTGTTTAGACAATATTATATGACAAACTATATATTTTTTAAAATGATATAGATGTATACTACTTGAAGAATTTTGTAGAACTTGATTTGGAGCTCCCGAACAAGAGTCATAATAATTTTCATGAAGGTTGTTCATGAAGATAGATTATGCAGAATATACAGATTTGGAAATTATACAGTGTCAATTGAAGCTAATTACATGGAGGATTATACTATCAGAAGCATATACAAATCAACTTTTATAAGAATCTTACAGAATTTGATTTAAAGCTCTCAATCAAAACTTATGGCATGATAACGTACATGTTATCAACTCACTCTCTTCTTCTACGACGGAAATAAGGGCGTAAGCTATTGGGAGGGGAAATTCATAAGTCCTACTCTCAGAAGGAACTAATGGTGTAAGTCGTTGGGAGGGGAAATTCATAAGTCTTACTCTCAGAAAGAACTAAGGGTGTAAATCTTTGGGAAGGGTAATTCATAAATCCTACTTTTAGAAGGAACTAAGAGCGTAAGTCATTGAGAGGGGCAATTCATAAGTCATACTCTCAGAAGGAATTAAGGGCATAAGTCATTGGGATGGGTAACTCATAAGTCCTACTCTCAGAATGAACTAAGGAACTAAGGGCGTAAATCCTTAGGAAGGGAAATTCATAAGTCCTACTCTAAGAACGAACTAAGGGTGTGAGTCATTAGGAGAGGTAACACATAAGTCTTACTCTCAAAAGGATTGAAACACAAGCGGTGATGGTCAAAGGGCAAGAACAGAAGAAAGAGAATGGACAACTAAAAAAAGAGTTGGGGAAAGAACTTAAAAAAAGTTGAGGAAATAACTTCAGAAAAAAAAGAAAAGAAGTTGAGAATAGAACTTCAGAACAGAAAAGAAAAGAAGTTGAGGAAAAAAACTTCAGAATAGAAAAGAAAAGAAGTTGAGGAAAAAACTTCAGAGCGAAAAAGAAAAGAAGTTGAGGAAAGAACTTCAGAGCTGAGCAAAGAAAGGATGATAAAGAAAAGTCGAGTAAAAAAAGAAAAGATGAGCTGAGTAAAGAAAGACAACAAAGAAAAAGTTCAGTAAAAAAGACCTGAGTAAAGAAAGACAAAAAAAGTTGAGGAAAGAACTTCAGAGCAGAAAATGAAAGAAGTTCAAGAAAGAACTTAGGAGCAGAAAAGAAAAGAAGTTGAGGAAAGAACTTCAGAGCTGAGTAAAGAAAAGAAAGGTTGAGCTGAGTAAAGAAAGACAGAAAAGAAAAAGTTCAGTAAAGAAGATCTGATTAAAAAAAGATAAAAAAATTGAGGAAAGAACTTCAAAGCAGAAAAGAAAAGAAGTTGCGGAAAAAACTTAGGAGCAGAAAATAAAAGAAGTTGAGGAAAGAACTGAGGAGCAAAAAAGAAAAGAAGTTGGGGAAAGAACTTCACGGCTGAGTAAAGAAAAGTGAAAGGAAAGGCTAAGCTGAGTAAAGAAAGGTCAAGAAAAGGAAATTTAAGTAAGGGAAGGCCAAGTAAAAGAATGACAAGTAAAGTCAAGTAAAGGAAGGTCAAGCAAATGAAGGTCGCGGCTTCAACTTTTTAGAAAGGGAAGGCCATGAGTAAAGGAAAAAGAAGTGAGAAAATGAAAGAAAACAGTTAAAGAAGAAAAAGGAAACCGAAAAAGAGAAATGGAGAAATATGAAATAAAAAAGTGCAACGCAGAGGAAAGAAAAGGAAACACGAAAAAATCTATCGGTGAATTAGTAGTAAATCAAAACGGGACCATGGTTCCACGGAAGGAGCCTAAGTCTTTGGGAATGTCTACGGACGTTGTTCTCAGAAGTAAAAAAAAATGAGGTCATAATTCTTTATTTGAATCTAAGTCCTCATCTCAAAAGAAAATGATAGTTCATAATTCCTTCTCTCAGAATGAAGATGAGGTCATGGTTCTTTATTTGAACCTAAGTCCTTGAGGAAGCATGCATATCATAAAGAAATTAAAGTCTTATTCTCAGGAAGAGATTTCATGAAAAGAACATAGTTATTCTCGAGAGAACTAGGAGCCAAGAGTTTCCTAAGTATTTAAGAACGAATTTCATTGAAAGTTTGAAGTCGACACATTACCGGATTTTGATCCCCAAATTTTGCTAAGTATTTGAATGGAGTACAACAAAAGGGAGTTCGATGGAAGAAAAATTGCACAAACAGAATAATTCATGTTGATCAAAGCAGAAGTACAAGGGGAAAATATGAAACTAGGTAAGGAAAAAGAAAACAAGGAAACAGTAGAAACTCTACCAACAAATGTGGAACATCAAACTCAAACGCATGCGATGCGATTATGAAATGGTACACTCTCTCCTTACTCATTTCAATAAATTATTATGTTATTGTTCTTGTACAAACAAATCTTAACGTACGAGAGAAGGAAAATGAAAAATGAAGAAACAGAAAAAACTCTACCAATGAGTTCGTCATGAAAGGAACAAAAAGACGTAACAACAAATGAAGAAGAAGTATTCATCATCGACAAAAAATTGATAAAAAATTGCTCGACAACTACAAAGCATTTGTGAACGAGAATATAAAAATGTAATGGCAGAAAGAAAATGAGAAACCACCACTGACAACAAACAATCGAAATGTTACATGGAAAAATAATGTCGCATGTTTTCAAAAAGCACGTAAGAATATAAACGAACATACATAACATCAGAACAAGAAAAGATTATCATGACACATCAACGAATAAAATTTCGTTGAGTGTAATGGAGGCCAATGTACTGGCAAAATTTCACATGACACATGGCAAGATCTAGACCGAAAACTCCATCGATAAGAAGATAGAGCGAGAATCGTAGAATCAACTAGGTGATTATGAAGAACAGATCAATCAGATGAAAGTACATAGATTACCAACGTGGCAATCCAAAGAGAAGTTAATCAAGACCATTAGATTGATCAGACGGTCAAGATTTATCGATTGTTATTGTTGATAAACTAGATCTTAGAGAATATTATGTTGATGATATTTTTAGATAAAATTAGATAAACTGTATCAGATTCTGTGTAACTTATTGAAAATTTATAAATAGAGGCATGTAACAACATACAAAAAAAGAACAACATAGAACTAAGAGACACATACATCCACAAAATATAAAAGAGTATTATAGTTATTCCCGTAGTTTTTCTTTCTTTTAAGGATTTTTCATGTAAATCATGGTGCGTCTATTCTCTCATTATCTCTCTTCATTATTCTCTATATTTTCATATTTGATGTAAAAAAATCACGATCAATTATTAAAGACCGTGAATCTTTTCCTTTACAACAACCAGATTCAAATAACTCAAATTCAAATAGCCCCTGTAAGTGTATCATATACTCTCATAAGTTTTTATAACATATGTCACTCCTGCTATAGTTTTTATAACAATTGTCACTCATGTTATAAAAAAAACACGATAATTTGTCAAATAAATTTTACGATGAAGATTTATCCGTAACTTATTAACATTCACAAACACAGAAAATTGCCTAACTTTTGCTAACAAGAAAGATTAAAATACATTGAATTTTTTAAGGGGCAAAATACAATGAATTGATAAGAGCTAATAAATGACTTTACAATGAACATTTTTATTTATTTATGAGTGGGTTGCCAATAAATTACCTTGGAGTCAAAGTAAAAGTAAAATATTCTTATGGAGTAAACAATGAATTAACTATTTGATTAACCTTTTTCTTTGGTTTATATAGTAAGATAATTAATATTTGATACATGTAATAGGAACTGTCAGACGTAACCAGTGCTTAACCCAAAGAAAGGCCTTGACTATTGTAAATGCATAATTTAGCAGATAGAGTAAAAATATAGGTACGAATGATAATTTCAGAGGATACTTCTAGTAAAATTGGAAAATGGATACTTCTAGTAAAATTGGAAAATGTTTCCTGTATCACGACAAGTAAATATTATTTTACATTTTTACCTTTCAACTGATTTCAGGTGGAAGAAAACAGAAGCACACCGTCAGCATAAAGTCAGTCAATGAATGAATTATTTTTTCTACCGTTATGAACGGCAGAGATAACAGTTTATTCAGATCAAATCATTTAATTAGATTTGATCGGATTAGATCCAACTCAAATATTTTATATTAAAATATTAACTTTAATTTTTTTTACTTTTTTTTAATAGATCTGATCTGACTCAACGAAACAAATTCAACTACCTCGACCGTTACATATTAACTGATATTATATAATGAGTGAAATGTCAAATTTTAAAAATGTCATGGTAGTTTTAAAAGAATTAACTCATGTTAAATCTTATAAATTGTCATTCTTGCATACTAAAAATTCGAGTCATTGTAAAATTTTAAAAAAATTTATGCATATAATTTCCAAATTATATAATTTAACCAAAATAGGTGATGTAATCATACTCTTCATTTAGAATACTTCTGAGCTGTAACCAATATAGACTAGGGCGGCCACAATGTGACTACTCTCAATGTCAACACATAAATAATTGTACTCACTAAGTATCATAAAAGTGAGCTTGATTGTGGGCTAACTTCGTATAGCAGAAGTATCTTCATTGACATATAAATCCGGGACAGACAGGGGCGGCTCAAAGGCAAGGCAACATAGGCCATTGCCTAGGGCCCCCATGAGTCAAGGGCCTTTATCTTTCCATGAGGTAAGAGCCCTTTATCTCATAATTCCTAAGGCTTCGTTGTCTCTAATCTATTAACTTTTAAAAAATATTTAACAACTAATTAATCTAATTTTTCTTAATTTAGAACGTTTCTTTATCAAGTGTATCCCAATATTACCCCCTATCCAATTAAATAATTTACTTTCCTATAATGTCCTTCACTTTTTCGCATAAATTACCCTCACTAGATCATCTAATTTTACATAATCTAATTATTATATGTTTAACTTTTTCACAATGTAAGATATTAGTTTACTTGATTTTTACAGTTAACAATACATAAATACATAAAATTACATTTCGCCTAGGGCCCCATAAACTATTGACCCGCCCCTGGGGACAGTTCTGTTTATGTCATCACATTTCATGTTAAGCGTCACAATGATTTGACAATACATAGTAAGACCAAAGCTCAGGTACTCCCTCCTTAGAACACAGCTACTTAATAATTGTTACTTCATTGAATCTGAAAAAACATGCACAACTAAAAATGTATAAAGTTAAAAAAACGTATATAAGAAAATCAATTTCTATGAAAAAAAAATACTTGTGTGCTTGCTTCTTTTATCATTTTTCTATACTCGAAGCGATAAAATGCTTCTTAAGATTGAAGTAGAATGAAATATATTATGAAGTACGTTAAAATGGAATGTTCACTCATTAATTATTGGTATAATATTCTCATGTCTTAAAAAAACACTCCCGAAGATACCCTTAGAGATGCAAAACTTTGAGGAAGTCATGTCTTCTCTAAGCTAAAAGAGTTTGTATTCTGCAAATGCAATTTACAGTCTCAGAGCGCTTAGCCAGTGCACTTACTGATGTTGCTGCTAAGTAGTTATTAGCAAGCGTCAGCCGGCTGGCCAGGCTATTAAATGTGCAGTTCACGATGGACAACTGTTAGGTACAATATCTTCTTGCTAGGTGTTGAAGACCTGAAATGATACTATTATTCAGATAAAACTTTTACCTTCATAGATGTTCAAACCGCGTATCCCAACTGAATCCAAATGGAAGTACAGAGAAGATTGACTCAAAGGTTCCAAATACTTTTCATGAAAGATATGACTTGCTTAGCTGATTTGTCAAATACATTATAAACAAGCAATTAAGCTTACACAGCTATACAAAAGAACGCTGACAAATACATAAGACAGTTACTCACTGGCCAGAGTACGACTTGTGATTTTCACTAGATATTCCTATTTCTGGAACCAAGCAGTGAATTCTATTAAACGATCATAACCAACCACCTCAACAAAGTATATGGTCAAACAAACCTGAGCCTCAAACTTCAGAAGATATAAGGGGACTGTTTAGACCGTCACTATTCACCGAGTAATGAATTGGCATCAAAGCTGGATCCTGATACGCAGACACCAACTTATGATAAAATTCAGCCATTTTATCATTATTCTGGTCTTCCCTATCTTTCTTTATCAAACTCTGAGACAAAAAAAGGAAATATAATTTGTAAAATTTAAAGCATATTCATATAAGGAAAGTGAAAATAACAATGCGCTGACGGCCGTGGAATATATAATCCCCATGGCCACATGGTCTAATAATAATGGGGCTACTGAACTCACTTCTGCAGTGTATGCAGTGAAATTGGGCAGGAAGCGTTTCCGACAGTATTCATTGAAAAGAAGAGTAAGGATTGGAAGAGGAATTATATAGGTTGATGCAAGCGAGAGCTTCTTCAGAGTGAATATTCCCACCGCAATTGCATGCATGAGTACCAGAGAAAATATCATTGAATTATGCACGATAGGCCAAAACTTGCCTGCAGTTTCGTACTTGCTTGCATAAACATTCATGAACTGCGCATTAAATTGGTAAAGCAAAGTGTTACTACAAGACTTTTGTTAATGACTTCCATAAGTTCATAAGAAAAATAGAAGTCAGTTAAAACTCAAGGTAGGATCATTAAGGATAAAGATATTCAACGAAGCCTGAATACACCTTAAAAATCTTGTTACTTCTCCAAGGAAAATATTGAAAACCAAGATATTTCCCAGACTTAGTCGACATATTTACAGTGAATGCACATTTAGTCCAACTCTTAGTATTTTACTACATATTTTGCTCAATAGGCTTGCAAGCAAATAAAAAATACTATCAAATTGAATACAACACTCTTTTGTAAAAAATGGTGTTATGCTTATGTTGCTCATCGGAGTTACGTGCAACAAAATAAAATTATAACTCCGTTACTGTCATAAGCTTATGAGTTGAATTCTAAGAAACTGCAAAAAAAAAAGTAACTAACCTGATTACGGTAAATGATGTATCCAAGACAAAAGTATAACAGAAGGAAGGGCAAAATTAGTGGAGCTAGGAAGAAATATGTGATACCAAGAAGTCCAAAAAATAGAATTCTTGGAATATCCCTGTGGTAAGGAATGCATGGAGCGTCACAGTCTTCAACTGGATTCTTAGTAAAGGGTTTTGTTATAACACTCCAAATAAGTGGTATAATGCGAAACAGTTCGGACGAAGTGCTGGTCCATCCTGACGTGACAACGTAAGCAATGAAAAATGATGCCTACAAGCAAGCATACTCGACGGAGTTACAATTCTAAGCAACTGCTACTATAATGGAACAAATTGAGACTAATACCTTGAAAATTCAACATGGTAGTCAAACTCAAATTACCGAAAAAGAAGGTTGGAAAAGTATTATTTCCAAGATTTTAGATAAGATTCCATTGTCTCGTCACCTAAGCCATCAAGTAAGTTTCGAGTGGAGCATAATTGGACTGGAGTGCAAGGACAATATTGAACTGTACAGCTTAACTTCTACCAATGTCATGCCAATCCCCAGACAACCAATATCATTTCACCATATCATATATAAGTATCAAAACAATTTCCCTAACAAAAATAAATAATCTCACCTGGGATGGAACAGCCACAGCCAACCTTGCAGTAATATTTTTGGGCTCAAGGAAGATGGAAAGCTGATAAAAAACTGACCCAGAAAAGACAGTTGCAAAGAAAATGTTCCATATCGTGAACCACAGCACTTTACTACATGCACTCTTCTCTATGTCACTGTGAGAAATGTAACCTTGAATGGAGGAAAGGAACTCCATGATAGGAGGCACCATTTTCAGAAACAGCTGAAGTATAAGGCTGGGAAGGTATCCTGTTATTATTTGACCGACGAATCTTCTGTAATATACACATTAAATAGTTAGTTCTTAATTGATCAACTAAGGAAAACAAAAATCTTAATGTTGCACGAAGTTTTCTTATACTGTTATGAATTGTTTCCTCTAGTATTTAAAAACGCAGTTAGTAGGAATCATCGTGGTATCACACCCAAATTGTAAAAGTCTGCCATAACTGTTTCAAAAAAAGGCTTTTATATCTCACCATGTGCACTTAGTAGGAACAACACTATTAAAAAATTTGTCACTCTATATTATTAAGTAATACCAACTACTCTATGTTAAGTTAGAAATATTGACAATAACCGTTTTACAAAATTAACTAATAAAAAGTAAGTCAGACACACAAAGAACACTTAAATAATGCGTCCCAGAATATCATGAAAAACGTTCCAATAGCTAAAAACACGTCTGCTAAATTAGGATGAAAATCTCCATGGTCTTTACAATTGCATATGCTCAATAATTTCGTGAGGCAAATAACAAATTTAAATAAGAGAGCTAGGAGGAAAAGATGGGATCGGCAATAGATCAACATAAATCACCTGTGTCAACAAGCATATTTATCCTTAGTAGTAAAACTAAAGTGAGCTAGGATGGAATCAGATCTAGATCCAAATCTTGCACACTCCTCCTCAATCCAAAAGAAGGGGAGAGAAAGGGTTACTCTAGCAACATCACTAATAATTTCAACCAAGTCCTGATGAAAATTGTTTAAAACCTTCTTTATTGCAAGTCACCTGCCATAGGAAGCCAAAACCCATAAACCATGTCTTCAATGTTTTTAGGGATTCTAGGTAATGGAGGAACCTAAATTGATGAAACCCACTGTTTTAAGCAGTTGTTTATTTTGAAGGCCCAACCATGTTTTTCAACTCAAATGAAAGTCACAATAATCCTACATCTAGATATCTATTAGTTGAACAACATTATGTTGTTCAACTAAACTTAATTCCATGAATGTCAGCATTAACGATTGAAGATCATATGTATTTCAATGCCTCTTTAAACAACATTATGTTGTTATTTCTTAGTTACATTACCAATTGAAAGTCATAAATAAAGGAACAAGGGAAAGGGGGGAAATATTAAGGGGAACTACTTACATGGTCAGAATGCTTGAAAGGAAGGGAAGCCAAATCTTCAATTGACTCAGATTAGTCAAACCTTGGACGATTACAACAGGGATGAGGAATAATATTGTAAGAAGAATACATGCAACTATCATCACGAGCTTAGATATCCATCTTCGCATAAATGACGAAGAAAAAAAAGGCCAATACACGTCATGAGGTTCAGGTGCTTGCTCTGTGACCCATTGAGTGGGATTAACTGATTGTTGCAAGTGGAAAGCAATTGCAGCACCATACCGTGTCTTGAATGAAACAAAAGCAGCACGAACTTCCTTTTGCATTAAAGAAATAACATAATTTAGTAGATGCAATATCCTTTAAGCATCTTAATCAAGATGTAGATGAATGTCCTAGGCTTCAGCTTTCAAATATCAAGGACAAGCATTGGCACATAGGTGAAGCTTGAGTTTTACATACCAAGACAAAAACGCAAGAGTGTACATGGAAATTATAGACAGCAAGAATGCAATTAGACACGGATAAGGGAAAAAAACCCTAGCTTGAGTCCTCTTCTTTAATTGAAAAATAAATCCTGAAAACATAACTAGATCTTTCCAAAAAAGATAGAGCCTTTCTAGCTCGAAGTATCTGGCCTGCTTTAAGTAATAGAGCATACTCTCAGATACTAAGACAGCCATTCTACTGCATTTTTCGTATTCGCTTAGGGAAGGAGCAAAAATAGAGATTAAAATAGATTAAGAACAAGAATCATAACAAATCAAAGCAACAACAATTAATCAGTTGCTTTCATAACTACATAGTGTTGTAGACTTCATACTTTATCTTTGCCCAGGTATCAAATAACAAAATAATCAATTCAATAATGGTGAGAGAATAGTTATCAAATAGATGATATACACTACACAGAATTGGATTGGACAATATCAGAAAGAGATTGAAAATTGTAACATAAGTTTAATCTCAAGAAAGTAGAGATGACAATACAGGACATACTTCTCCGGCCAATGTAGCCTCTGATTGCTCAAATCTAAGGTTTTGCTCTATGCCTTCTAACCTTTTCTCAAAATGATCCACTAGATCGATCTTCCTTCCAAAAAATCCAAAACAACTCCCACGCTTATATTTTTGCTGTGTAGGATCTGACTGCAAGAGAAGCAGCCTCCTGTACATTTTTTTGGCATCATTCTAGAATAAATAAACATACAAAATGTACTAGTGTCAGAAGTGAGTCATCTAAAAAATAAGCCAAGTACGAAGAGATACTGTCTAAACAATATTCATATACAACAAAAGTACAATTCTGACAATAACTGAGATAAGAAAACTTGATCTGTCTAATTGGAGGATATTTTTAAAATAGAAAAATCCCGAAGGAAGAACTCAAAACAGCAATTCAAGTGCTTACCATGAGAATCCGAAGTCTGTTCGTCCGATGGACAACCACATGAGACAAATAAGTCGAAGGGTGATACTCTGTGAAGAACCTCTCGACACTATCACTGACACTTCCCCCAGCAGGCACAGGAATACCACGAACTAAGATGGTGAACTGATGAGGTTGAGGTTCGGATGAATAGAAATATTCTACTCTTTTTGAAGAAATATACTTGTATTCCTGTTAAACCCAAATGCAATGTATTTAAGATAAAGTTTAAATATTTTTTCGGAATATGAAAATGATTAATAAGAGGGTCATTCAAATTGATTGCTCCTACAATTGCTACTACAGAAACTGCTGTTGAAGGCATAAGTGTCATCATCACATTCACAAGCACAATAAAAGTAGAAGAAACATCTTAGTCAAGTTGTGAGACATGTAAGATCAGTCTATGGCTTAATCTATGTCTTCCACAGAAATTACTCTTTTCCATAGTTTCTCACTTTCTTATTGTTTTTCTGCTTTGTTATGTTAAAAAATCTACTTACATAGTAAAGTAGACAGCAGACAAATACGGTGACAAGATACACAGCCGTGAAGTGAATCCATAACCTGTGAATCATAGCAGGGGTAAGTTTTACAAGCCAATGTAGTCATATAAAAAGAAAACTAATTAGAAAGTCTTTGATAACCATGAAAATATGTATTTGATGAACTAAACCAGCCCACCAATAAACATTTCCTACATTCAGTTATAATATTTTGTTCAGGAAGACAAAATCTTTATGATCAGGCTCACCCAAAATGTTTTAGCAAAACTAATAGGAGAGGAAGAGTGGTATTTATGCCCTAGTTACTGTAAGCAATTGTTTTTAGTAAAACTTACAATTTTGATCCGTTGCGTATATTTGAAATGGTAAATACATCCAAAGAGTTATTTGAAAAATCAGTGAAGTCAACATCCTGAAGCTGATCTCCTGAGCAGTTCACTGGAAGAAGAACAAAGATCCCAATAACCCCAGCAAATAGAAATACTTTCAAGCTGCAATTCTCATCAGAAAACGATATTTAATAAATTCACGAAAACATATGTATGAAATAGCTCACATGCTGAATGAAAGCAACATGAACAAAACATTACAGTAAAGTAGCAATATAGAAACTTTGACCCAAAAAAAGAGATAGAAATAAGTAAGAACCAAAGTGAATACTAATGATTTCCCCCAAGCAAAAGAATTTTACCAGCATTTTCATCACACCATATAAACCTTATTCACCTACTTTTTCTTAATAAGAAACATTAAAATTTAGACCTTATCCACATACTTGGAACAACAAAATATGACTGCAACAAATGACCAGTCTAACATATTGGAGGACAGAAGGAAGGAAGAGGACAGACGACAGAGGGAAAATGGACTTTTACCCCAAGGTCTCACATATTACTTCCTCCTGAAAAATGGGAAGAAGTGATGGTGGAAAAATGACGAAGAAGACACAGGAGTGTTTCTAGGACCATAGATATCTCTTTGGTAACTGATTCTACCATTGAATGACGACAACATAGAGAGAGAGAGGGAGCATGCAAATTTGGGAATAGTATATCACCAAACTAATATACCCATATCATATGAGAAAACTTTAGCAATGATTAAACTTAATAGAATCAATTTTTTAAAATTTTCGTGAGGTCATAGATCACCTGAAGGTTATTACACGCATGAAAACCACAGCATCCAAGCCTGAGGATGACAGTAGCTGCTCTTCAGAAAGCGTCCACGCTTTTCTTACCCAACCAGGGGAGGGTAAAAGCCTTTCCAGCTTGAAATGACCTCTATCCTTAGATTTTCCTTCAGCCAGCAATCGTGGTATATAAACATCATAATTACTTGGTTGTTTCCTCAATACAGAATAGAACACGAAGAATAATATACATAAGCCAGAATTGATTCCCACTGATGTTAGAAGAGCAGAAACAAGCATTTCCCCAAAGTAAATCCAGCACCCCCGGAGAGATGCCCTAATCAACGTTCCACTGCACTGAACACAAGCCAGGTCTTAGGATGTCAAACAAGTATACTATATGAACTGGAGTATACGTGTTCTTGTATGAGTTTGAGCATACGCTTGCATGTACAAGCAAGTAAATATGGGGATAGAAGATAGCTTAAAGATTAGAATCGTGAGCATGGACTTTCTTTCTGCCCAAGCATATACCAATACCACCTCTCACTTTCAACTTTCTGCCTTTGAGATAATCTAATTTCCTGACAAGTTAGGGGAAGGGGGTTCAAATTCCGAACTCAAGACCTCTGTTTAAGATGAGGTGTGGGCTATCAGCTGAGCATAATTTCAGGAAACTAAATGCTTCAAAAGCCATCTTCCGGACCATATTACAACTAATGATTCAATTGTTAAGCTCATAAGAACGAACCGATGCTGCACAAAATGGAAAAAGAACAAAAAAAAAACATTTGAGATGATGGATTATTGTTTCTTTAAACTAAAATTAACCAATCCTGTAACCAGCACTCTGACTCCCAGCAATAAGTGTTAAAACCACTCATAACACAGTTAATTTAGGTTCAAAATTGATAATGTCAGGTTCAGGAACATAATTAGAGTCAGCAAAAATCAAATATTACAGAGTACACCGAGCATGAGAACTCCTAAAGTAAAAAGATGGATGCAGATTCAAACCTTTACTTTCTGAAATTGGAAGCCGTGATGTGAAGAAGCAAAATCTCAAATAATACTGTAAACTACTAATTTGTCTCCTTCCTTTCCTTTCCTGCTCAACCCGCCCTCTGGATGTTTTTGATAGCCAATGGCATTGCTTCGTCTACAAATGGTGAATTATTGATTTGCTTCAATGCAAACTCGATCTTAACCTCTTTCTCCGATTGTTCTAAATTGATAATAATTGCATTTAATTTTTTACCTTAATTAATTTATATATATATATTAATTGAACTTTCGCGTTTGAAGAAAATTACGAGACCTTTTTGGAACAAGAAGATCAACCAGAGGGGGCAATTTGGGTATTCTGCCGAAAGAATGAACGGTTGATGTAGCACGTAGTCAAACGAATCCGGGTCCGAAGCTGTACGGTATGCCAACGGCTAGTCAAAATATCCGAGTGGAAATATATAGAACATTCCCGTACCTAATTTCTCATTGCTCTCCGTTAATTTACCCTAAATTTCCAGTATTACCCTTTGGTTCCTTTTTATACGTTCGCGATTACCTAGTTGATTAAAGTGAGATTTTATTGTAAATTTCTCGTTATGAAGCTTTCGAATTTTGCTTCAATTATGATGTATTTGTGGTTCTTAGCTACAAGAGTTACCGATTTAAAGTGAGATTTTATTTTTGTTTGAGGGGGTATGGAGTATGTTGGACCAAACTAGTGTGGTTTAACTTGGCAGTCCCTAAATTTAGTTTCATCTCATGGCTAGCATGCCAAGATCGGCTAGCTTCTCTTTGATAGAATGAAGAAATGGGGTTTAGAGGAACCATGAAATTGTGTTCGTATTGGT
Source organism: Datisca glomerata (assembly GCA_003255025.1). Lineage (NCBI taxonomy): Eukaryota > Viridiplantae > Streptophyta > Magnoliopsida > Cucurbitales > Datiscaceae > Datisca > Datisca glomerata. Next base: position 388,894 of record QANY01003934.1, read on the forward strand.
CATAGGAAGACCTTTGAGAACTTATTTAGTTGTGAGTTTTGATCTACATATTTGAACTGGTATTTTGGGGAGTGTGATTTGGGTTTCTACTGACTTGATAGAAACCATATTTTCACTGTTTTGAAGAGCTGAGATCTGACTCAGACATAGCTTTGCAAATTAATTGAAATTGAACGGTGAGATTTTTAAATGGACCTATTATTTGTTTATTGGCCTACTCAAATAATGTGTGATCCATCAAAGCAAGTAGTTTTGTTCACTCGTATTGTTTAATACAGTTTGGTTTGTTTCTTTCTTTATCGACACGTTATGATGATTCTTTACAAATTCAAGCAAAGAAAATACCTTCGAAACTCGGGTCTAATCAAGCAGGGTAAGTGAAAAGTTAAATTAGGATTGGATAGAGGCCGCGCGAACGCAGGCCTCCACTACCACAAATTATGACGTAGGCTCTGTCACTTTGGACAGACCTTAGACTGGCACCCCTCCCAAGTGCAATAAAAGTCACCAACCTAGGCCATGGGTCTTAATGATCACCCATTGACCCCGTCCAGGTAAGTATGTCGCAATGGTTGAGGCCCTTCGCTTATATTCCCTTTCATCTCTAGTCTTACTCTATATATTTCCGATGTGGGAATTTCTCAAGCCCAACACTCCTTTTCCTCCGTGCCAATTTCCTCGTCCCCTCCTCGAAGCTCAGTTTGCTACCATCAAAGTTCACGGCCACCACCTCCTTCTTCTGATTGCAGCGCCTCTCCAAGTTCTAGCATCGATTTGTTTTCGATTGGAATTTGTACAAGATAAGGTCAAGGTGGTGGTAGTAATAGCAGCTTGCTAAACTCGACAGCCCATGAAGTAATGGGACGTCTGTATTATTTATCTTCTTGGCTACAAGTTTCAGTGCATCTTCTTTTTCAACTTCATTCCCTAACATCAGTGTTTTCATGACTTCATGAACTACTTTTCTTTACATTGTGGGAGCGTGGCAATCTTTTCGTTCAAGAGTTTTGCATCCAAGGATTTTTAATCTCACATAAATCCCGGTGTAGCTTCCGAATCACAACTCATAAGTATTAGTAAATTCAGTGATGGATCTAAAAATTTTATTCAGATAAATAATAACAATAAGAGTTCTAGTAGAATATAAAGAAACAAAATTATATTAAGACTAAATTCTATATTTCGCTGATTTTACGTATTACTCTAAAAATGATCATGAATTTTTGTTCTTTAATTAACTTTAGTAAAATTATGTTCTTTAATGCAATAGTATGAGAAATTGTTTTAGAAAGACCCCAAGATTGAAAAATATTAACACTCTTTGATGAATATCCGCACTAGATTATAGTCTAACAAAAAATTACCGCTAGACCCTGTTATGTTAAAATTTAAAAAAAATTGTTTTATTTTTATATTTAAAAAATTTAATCATTCTAATAATTAATAGAGATAAAGCTGATATTGTAATAATAATTGTGATAGTATTGTAGTAAGTATTTATGCGTGTACAATTTATAATATAATTATGCTAATGATATAGATTGTGGATGCAATATCTTTCAAACGAAAATGGCTATTCTTTAAAAATGTAGTTAGTTATGGCTTCAATCTGAGTAAAAAAAATGCACCCCTATGCCATATATGCATTTGATTGCAACAAAATCTTTCAGAATTAGATTTTGAGTTAGCAACTCCTATATTTTCGTCAAATCTTAAGGTTCAACCTTGTATAGACAGTAGAAACTACCAAACTGGAGTACAGTATAGGGAGAATCAAAAGCAGCTCTAGCCTACGGGCAGATGAATGAACCGTCAGGAGCTCGTATGAGATTTAGTTTAATTTAATTCCCTTCACTATATTGGAATATTTCTGAGATGTTAATGAGGAATACGTGCTTCTATTTCTCAATAAAAAATACAACAAAACAAAAAGAGCTTGTTTGATTATGCCATTATCTATTTTCGCCGTGTGACATTTCTCCATAGAATATATACATGCAAGAAAATAGACAAAAAAATTACAACTCAAGTTTTATCTGCACACCTAATTGTCATTTTAATTTGAATAAGACTAGTAGTTAATTTATTGAAGAATACATGATTTCTGCAACTGGTCCGAGGAGCACACTTCTATTTTCCCCTTATTTTACAAGAGGGTGTAATGAATAGAGATTTCCCGCCAACAGTCTTCTCTTTCTATCATTTCACTATTCACACTCCATGTTCTCTATTTACCTTTCGAAAGAGGAAAAACCGGATGAGTTTATTTTTGAAGCATTGTTGTACAAAGAGCACTTCTAAGTAATTACTCCATAGATCTTATATCTGTCTATATGAAGAAGAAATCATGTAAGAAAGGGCTATAGACACTAAAGTGAAATCCATTCATGAAATAATTTGATCCATAAACATCATCAATGTGGTAAAAGTCATAATGCCAGAGGAATCATCACCACAAGGCATAGCGGGGATTTCTTTGGCTGACCTAAAGAGATTTTTCTTGTACGTTCATCACAATATATTTTTGGATCCCAATACACCCAATGCCATATAGCTGCAAAGAAGCACAAGCCAGAAAATGGAGAATGGTAGGGCGAACCATAAAATTTTGTTTAGAGCTGAATCAAAATGTTAGCTAGGTAAACATCATATAGTAAGAGGAGTAGTTATGAACCATGTAGACCCCCCCCTTGGAGTTGGTGAAGGGAGGGCCCCAATTGGTAGAAAAAATCAATATACAAAAGAAAATGTTCTCAACTGATTCAGATATTGTACCAATAGGGTAAAGATAAAGAAAGACGAAAAAAAATAAAGATTTCACATAGTACTTTTGATCGATACATCAATATGATTTATTTTGTACATTTCGCTAAATGAAAAATGGGTTGAATTCTACATGATCAAATACACTTACTTCCCAAACATATCTTCGTACATCTATGTATAATGCTAGTTTATCAAGAATATGCAAGAAAACACTTCAAATGAGTTGTGGCAGCCCCTCACGGTCCGACCAGTTCCCATGAGTGAATTGAAAGTTTGATCTACATTGGATATCACATGAATCACACACTGCTATTACCTTTCTGGAGGCCTACCACCAATAAAAAATGTCTATGTGATATTGTCCTTTAACCCAGAGGCCCGGACACAATATTAGAATTCTACCTCTTTCAGAATGGTATCTCACTATAACTCATGCCTTATCGAGCATGTTAGTATATGTGGAGTATATGTGGAGTCGTGTCCATCGCCCTGGTAGTTGAGGGTGCCTCGGTTATCATGGTGACTTCGGTTAAAGAGGAGTCTCGGTTTGAACTTAATGTGGGCTCTCTTCTATAATGAGATTATTGGGCCTTACTCGAAAATATTATTGAGTAGGCCTTAGCCCGCGTGTTTTTTCTCCCCTACGTACTCCACTACTCATCATGCTTTGAAAAAATTATACTTTCGTCAGAAGATGATATTCGTTCATTGCTGAACATATGCGTGGTTTGTTTCGGTTGGTTCTACTTTTTGGCCTCTCTTGGGTCGTAGTATATTTATTATAATACTAGCGAGTTTCCTGAGTTATGGATCTTTAGATCTTCTTATATTTAGGATGCTACAATTATTTTATCACATACTGAACACATTACTATTACTATTAGTTTATGTGGTATTACCCATAAAATCTCTTTTGTTTATGGTAGTATGAGTTACATCAACTGCATGTCTCTTTGGAGTTTTCTTATACACATTCATTGACTTATGCTTAGGGACTTCAATTCTGTTTTGGGGGCTCATGAAACTACTTGTAACATTATGTCTAGCTCTTATGATGACTTTTGCGCAACTTCAATTGTTTGTGATCTTGTGGATATTGGGATTAAAGGAGCTTCTTGTATTACGATAAGCCATGTGAGTCATGGTATGATTCTTTCTCAGTTGGATAAGGCTCTTTGCTCCCCATATTTTCTTGATACTCGGTCTCAGGTCTCTTGTATTACATTATCAATATTGCCATCGGATCACCATCCTTCACTGGTTTCTTATTCTACGTGCGCTTCCTCAAGTCCTCGCCCTTTCAGATTTCTGGGTATCTGGTTTCTCATCCCTCGTTCCTTGATTTGGTTCATTCAGTTTGGTCTTCTTCAGTTGCAGGAAGTGATACATGGATTTTTGTTCATAAGCTAAAGCTTTTAAAGACGACTTTGAGGAAATTGAATTGAGATGTGTTTGGTAATATTACCCTGATTGTCTCTAAAGAAAAAGTCACAACCATTCAAGATAGGTCCTATTTAAAGATTTTTTTATTAATATTTTCATCTTGAGTCAGATCCTTTCGCAGAATTAGATACAATCCTAGGGCAACAAATGGTTTTTCTTAGGGAAGAAAGTAGAGTCAAGTGGCTTGCTAAGGGTGGTCGTAACTTTAACTTCTTATTTTTTTTCTTAAGTAGAGAATGGGGAAAGTTTCTTTCTTCTATGCATATTGATTATGATATTTTTATGATTCAGTTGAAATTGATGATCAAGTTATATCCTTTTATCAACAGCATTTTTTTTATTCTGGTGTCTGTAGTTTAGTTTTTTCTATTATTTGGGAGCATAATCATTCTTTGGTCAATGTCAAGGAAAATGCTTCATTACTTCAGATCCCTTCTTCTGATGAGGTGAGGGAAACAACCTCTGATATGGACTCTCTTAGTGCTCCAGGCCCCAATAGTTTTTGCAGATAAATTTTATTATCATTGTTGAGATATTGTAGGGTCAAATTCGATCATAACAATACATGAGTGTTATCGTCATGGTTTTATTTTTCCAAATCTGAATTCAAATTTTATGGTTCTCATTCCAAAGACGCCAATGGGTATCACTGTTGATCAATTTCGTCCCATTGTTTTAGATAATTTCGTGTTTAAGGTCATTACCAAAATTATTGTTGATCGTCTTGCCATTATATGTTCTCGTATTATCTCCCCCAATCAATATGGTTTCATTAAGGGCTAAAATTATTTGTTGTATTGCTGGTGCTTCTGAATATTTTAATGTTTTGAGTAATAGCAGTCGTGATGGTTACGTAGCTTTGAAGGTTGATATTCGCAGGGCTTTTGACTCAATTAGTCGGCCTTTCCTCTTCGAGGTCTCTAGGCGTTTTGGTTTTTCCAATAGATTTATTTGTTAGATTTCTACTATTTTTACTCAGCCGAATCTCAGTGCTTATTGATAGGTCCCTTAAAGGTTTTTTCTAATGCTCGCAAGGGTGGCGGTAGGGTGATCCCCTTTGTAAGACCCACTATTTCAGCTAATACCTAAATGAATGTTGGAATAATTTATACTTTACAGTAATCACATTCATTACTTTTTGTATTGACTTGAAGTATAATATGTGCACTTTTTACCATAACATGACACTCCATATTTTAGGAAGTCGCTTTCATCCGAATTTTTTTAACCTAGATGAGTAATATATTATTTAGTCATGAGATTAGGAATAAGTTAATTCTTTTCTCCATTATTAAATGGAGATTGAAAGCACTATGTAGATTTGGTTGAACTAATTATATATTAATGACTTAGGTGCATTATGTAGCACGTGGCAAATAGAGATATTCCTATTTAGTATTATCTGATCAACTGTGTTTAGAAAACTCAATCTTTGAATTTCTTTTCCTTTTAGATAATGACCAAAACTTTTGTGAGGGAAGGAATAAAAGGCGGGTTATTATTTGAAAATTTTGAAATAAAAGTCTTCTTGTGTAAAAATGAAAGTTGATATTTATCTTAGGTAATAAATAATTAAACACATTTTTTCCTACTCTCTCATACCTTGACACGACTATACCTCACCCTCACTCTCAAATTTTAGTAAGGAGGAAAGTCAATAGATTGTTATTTTCCTTTTCTCCTTCCCTTGATCGTCCATCTCTCTCTATTCCTTGATATTATATTTTTCCATACTTAGGGAGAGATTCATATTAAAGGAGAGATTTTAGGTTATTATGTAATAAAGGAGAAAAATTAAGAGATTCATTGTGAGTAATTTTTCTTTGTTCTTTGTTCTTTGTTTGAACTCAAATATGAACTTATCAAAACAACTTGTGGCGTTCAATCTTAATAGTTTTGATTTTCTTCAACAAGATTGAATTGAGTCAAACTTCTATTATTGTGTGATTTGAAATCGATCCTAGAGTTTTTGAACTAATATTGTTATCGAGTTTCATCATTGGTGAGGTTCATATCATTACTCTAAATTTTACTATTCTGATCACAGGTTTTATTATTTATATCTTCATTTGAAGGATTTCCCATGAATAAAGCTGATAGGTAGGCTCTAGTAACTTAATCGTGACATGTTTTGTTATTTACATCTCCATTTGAAAGATTTCTCATGAATAAAGCTGATATGTAGCTCTAGTAATTTGGACTAATTTCACATTTATTGCATTCTTTTTGTTAAAATGGTTACACAAAATGGGTAAAATGTTATTTTGGCCGACTAAGTGTAGTCTGATTTCTAATTTTATTCATGCAAGTCTAATCTTACCAATCAAATTATCTAATTATTTAAAAAGATACTTGATTTCATAATTATAGGAATTAGATCTCTAAACAATACATGATACGATGGAGCTATTGTACAAATAACCTCTCATAGATTTATTGACACCGCACTTTTTTTGTTGGCGCAAAACGAGCTATTATAGCATAATCTTGTTTATCTCGATCAAATGAGTGATGTGACCATACCAATTCTAAAAATATTCACGACTTTCAGTGTCTTATCGATGACTTCCCCTGTATTACCGGGCAGGAGCGGTTTGTAGCAAAATTGATAGTATTTTTTTTTGAATTACCGGCCAAAATTTTATTTTCATGATTAAAATACTAATTACCTTTGTAACGAAAAATTGAATGATATTAACTAAGTCTCAAACATTGAAACCAGTTGTACTCTTGTTAATCAAGACAATTATAATTGACATTTAAGGGTGTTTTGATTGTGTAAGTCGTCATCAACATCATAAAAAGATCAAGTTCAAGACTAACAGGGCGATCTGATTGAATATGAATCATTTAAAAGCTTGATTAATAGAATTAGACTTAAAAGGATTAAATAGGGAATCAAGGTAAACTTAAGACCAAACATGCATTTTGTCCTAAAAGATAGAATATGTCTTAATAATGGAAATAAATTTAATTATCTCATAATGGAACAAATTTTATATTTGACAAATATATTGGTTTACATTGTGTTAATGACAATATCTAACAAAATGACTATGTAATAAAAAGTTCGCATTAGTTTGGGAAACGATAAATGCAAATCCCCTTATCCCCTTAAATAAGAAAAAGTTGCAAGTCAAACAACAAAAACAAAAATAGAGAATCTCATCTTGACAAACAGCAATGTATATGAATCTCCATTTGGATTTTATATATTTCAACCAATTATTTTGCAATCAGTGAAGTAGAAATATTTTATTTAGTGTCCACAATTAGGTGCATCACCAAATTTATTCATTATGTATAGATTTAAAAACGGACTTGCACTCAACTATGCAAACATCATACCAATAAATGTTTGATTTTTTAGTCACGGTTGATACTACCAACCGTAAACTTATGTGGTTGGGTTAAAATAGTCAGTCATAACTATAAGTGCTGTAGTATCTTTAATTTGTTACTTTTGCTTGTTGATATTTTGAACCTAATAAAAAGAGACATTATTGTTGTAAGAGGTAAACTTAAACCTAATTGATTATAAGAGAGAGGACTGTTTTAACTTTGTTCTCTTGTTTCAATAAAATCTATTTTTTTACAAAAAAAATACTCAATCCGTTTCAAATTAAAAAATATCATGGTTTGTTTATAGTCCCATGAGTATGATGTATATTAGTTTGACAAAATTGAATGAATGTCAAAGTTTTTTAAGATAAATTTGTTCCTGATATGAATCAGTAGATGCACTAAGACATCTCAGTCAGGCTGACACTTTTGTAGCACCCTCATCATCTAACCGAGTCCAACATATTATTAAACAAAGAATAAAATAAAAGAGTCTAGAAAATAAAATATAAAAAAAAATTATGAGAACCTGAAAGGAAACATGTTACAAACATCATCAGAAATAAACGAAAAATAAAAATTTGAAGCATTCTACCACCCATTTGGAGTAACTATACTAGAGACTCTATACACCAAGCAATTTTCAACCCGATCACCCTTTCGATAAATGTGAGTGGCGACAAAGTCTATCTGATCGATTAAATTTAAACATTTATCCTAAACAATACGTCAACGCCAAATTCATTTCAAGATCTAGAATGAAGAATGACTGTCACATAAATAGAATCACTTTGTAATCATAATTGGCTCCATCCAAAGGTCGAAGTATAAACAATTACATGAATAGCACCTATCAACTCAGCCTCGAAAGGAAGACATACTCCAAGGTGAATAGCATAACAACGCTTAACAAATTCTCTAGAGGTTTTGAAAACGCCTCCACAACCTGCAAGTCTAGGATTATCAAAAGTCACTCCATCTTGTCACCTTAATCCAACTTGATGGGGGATGATGCTAAACAATTTTCAAGATACGTGGGCTCGGAAGGAAGACTCAAAACATAAAACTGTTGAAAATGTTAAAAGCTCTTAAATTGAACTCTACATCGTGCCAATCTTAAATAAATCTACTTCATGAACTAAACACTAAAGTAAGGCAAACGCTTCAGTAAATACATGTTTTATACTCTCAAAGGTGGCTTGATTATGAAAAAATTACACCGCCTAAAAGACGGTAGTAATGAAAGTTTGTCATAGAGCTTTCAATTGCTTGCTAAAAGACATCTTATTTGCCACCAGCCAAAGATCTAATAAATTACCGTCAACCTTAATATCTTTCCAACAAATACTGAAGGCTTAATAAATTATGTCAAAGTTGAATACACGTAAATTATGGCCTCAGTCAAGGCTTAATAAATTAACCTGATTTTAAGTTTTAAAACAACATAATTAAATCCAATATTCAAACCAAAATTGTATTTGACAAATAAATTCTTACATTGATTAATATTAATAACTACGAATAAAATTTACTTATAAGGCACATCAACATATGACTTTTATAGCTAAAAAGGCACTTATTTGTGTAAGGAAATACGGAAAGAAATAAATTTTCCTTGAAAGTTACAGTTTTACGAAATTTAGAGTCTTTTTGTCATTGTTTATTAGAATTGTTCACGGTTCGGTTCAAAAATATTACTGAACTGAATTAAACTGGTTGAAAAAAATTGAATCGAAAGTTTTTGTTCAGTTTGGTTCTACCTTAATAATAAAAAATAATATTTTTAAAAAAATTTCAAAGGATATTACTAAAAAAGTAATGTAAAACTAAAATTTTGTTTCAATTCGATTCAGTTCAAATCGATTCGGGTTGATATGATATCACATATAAAAAATAAAAAATAATGGAAAACTAAAGTTTCGATTCAAAAACTGCTAGAATTTCTAACCGAACCAAAACTTCGATTTTTAAATTTTGAAGAACCTAATTGAACCAAAACACCTTAAAGAACCAACCAAACGCTCATTTTTGTTCGGTGTATTTCGATACAAAATATTTTACCCTTGTTTTTATGGTCAAAAGTGATTTATACATTAAAGTAACAATATTTTAGTTCCTAATAATGTCAAGTATATTTTATTAAGAAGCACTTGTATATATTTTAAATCATATTCATGTGCATGTAAAAGTTCTTGAGAAAACACAAAGAGTTTAAATTGTTTCTTTAGTTTAATTTTTTTCAGTTAAAATTCATGACTACTGGATCATGTATTTTTCTATAGAAATGCTTTTACATAACAAAATATGTTTCAAATAATAATATTTGTTAAGTACCTGTGATTTTAAAGTAATACCTTTAACGCATTAAAATGTTTTTAGACGAATCGATTCCAAACTCTCCCTTATTCTAATAGTTTGAAGTGATGTGAGATTTTATGGTTAGATGTAGAGATTTAACCGATTTACCAACCCGGTGTTCTCATATTTACTATAAAAATCTGAAATTACAAAAATCAATATTTCTCGCATTCTTTTCAACATTTTTAGATATAATAATTTCAACATTTTTAGATATAATAATTTCAACATTCATAAATTGGGTCGATTAAGCAAGAGAATGTGAGACGCATGAGAAAAGGAAGCTGTTAATAAATATAAACCAGATTTGGATAAAACTGATTACTATCTCAAAATGCCATATCGATATTAACAAAATTAATATAAAATCATTCTTAAAAAATAAGTAAAAAAATTCCATTTTTAAGGTTTTATTTTTTAAATGTTTTTTGGTAATTGTAAAATGTTTTTCTGATCTTAAGGAAATTATAAAATGTTGTTCAATAGGAAATACAATGGCCAGAAATTTTATCAAGAGCCCATTCTATAGTAAAAAATGATTTTAGAACAATCTTTTTATAAAGGAAAAACTTAATTACTTCAAATCTTTTTATTAAACCGTAATTTAAATTTTAAAGATTAAATGTTAGACTAATAATAAATTTTTATTAAATTAGAGCATAATAATAATTTTTTATTAAACTAGAGCATAAGATATTTATTGTCTTCTCCTCTTTTAGAAAAGGATGATTTTGTTAAAAAAAATTCAAATTAAAAAAATATTAAATGATATTAAATTTCATTTTTTTTCGAATCTCTCTAAGCAATTTCTCTAAAATGGCGTTGTGTCATTGTATGTGGGACTTGGGAGCAATGGTAGTGATGATTACCGTTTAGGTCTCCTCCCTTCCTATTCTTTCTCGTATTTCATTCAAGTGCCCGAATTTTCCAACCAACCAAACACCTGCCAGCGTTTTTCAATTGCAACACAGGAAAAAGAGAAATCTCTTTCCAATTAGAAATATATTAGGAGCGGAAAAGAGAATATTCCCGGTCGCTTATTTTCAAGTGCAGCAGCGTTTGATAGTTGAGATCATATAATTTTCGTCTTCTACTCCTGAATATCTCAGCTCCTTAGTCGTCTTTTTGTAATCAGTACAATTTGTCAGTAGTTGTGATCTTTGAGTTGTAGAAGTCGTATTTATATTGGGCCAACGATTGAATCGAGAAATTCATGAGCTACATTAAATTGGGCATCTGGGATTTCTGGTATTGGTCAGGAGGCTAAGGGGTCTTGATGAAGTGGGAATGTGGTGTGTAGCAGAGACATGGAGGTTAGATCTGAGAGTATACATGTGAGGTGCGATAAGCTCCCCGCTCCAGCGATACCAAGGACGCGTTTGCAGGTGTGGTTTATTCGAGTGTGCTCCAGCATTTTGGTTTGGACGTGTTTGGTTCAGCTCGTGGCTGTTGGGCAGCTATGGCGTCCACATTTTTTCTCCAATATAACCAATAGGATATCGCAGATTACTCAGCTTCCGCTTCCACTACGCGAGGATGAGGGCACTAAATCTCTGTCTCCTCTCCTTCCAGCAAGTGAGTTCTGATCTTGATATTCTATCACAAGAGATTCTAGCTTGTGACGCAATGTTTGTTAAATTGATGCAATGCACTAACTTTAATGTGGTTCTTCTTGGTCTAGTTCGTAATCTCGGGCGTTGCATCAGGAGATGTTTTAAGTTATTGATACAATAGATTGCACACGAGAATAAATGTTCTTAGGTTGTGAAGGTTAACGAGTCAGAAAACTGAAAGTTTGTTTAACTAATCCAGTTTTAAGAAAGAAATCTGAAATTCTTGTTCTAGCTTGAAAATTAATGTTGTTTATTTAGCTTTAGAGCGAGCACTCATCGATAGGCATGTAAAATGCTAAAAAAATTATTCTTTGAGGTGGATGATCTCGAACTAGGGACTGAAAACTGCTTGTGTGACATCTACTACTCCATGTCCATGATGAACTTCAGTAATGGTTATTCTTATGAGGTCACATTGACATTCATACTTTTTGTAGAGAATTTGTCTTTAATAAGTTGCCTTCCTTGTTTCGTCTCTTCTTCTAAGTGGAGAATAAGACTTCAAGAACTCACATTTTGCAGGAAACTATACAAGTAATGGCTATCTTAGAGTATCCTGCAATGGAGGCTTGAATCAAATGCGTGGTGCAGTATGTACTTATTGTTTTGCTTGTATTTTTTTTTCAAGTTCTGTTTATTTTCTAGCTATCCATGGGATGTTATGGACTCATCTAGTTTTTCTTTTCAGATCTGTGACATGGTAACTGTTGCTAGGCTCTTGAACCTGACATTGGTTGTTCCAGAGCTTGACAAGACATCATTTTGGGCCGACCCAAGGTGCACACTTTTGTTTCTTAAAACTTATACCTAATTACTCTTTTTTGTGGTGCATAAATCTCAAACACTTGGCAATCTTTCTGCAGTAATTTTGAGGACATCTTTGATGTGAGACATTTTATCGATTCTCTAAGAGACGAGGTCCGAATAGTCAGAAGACTACCTAAGAAGTTTAATAGTAAATATGGATTCAAGACATTTGTAATGCCTCCTGTTAGCTGGTCAAGTGAGAAATACTATCTTCAGCAGGTTTGTATATATATACTATCTTCGGTAGTTTGAATTGACGAGAAACACTTACATATACACTATAACTCCATATTGACTTAGTAGCTATTTGCATATACTTTCAAGTTTATGTTTCATACCGTGATTGGTGATATTCCATCAGTTCTGTTTGTCTGAATCAAAATCTAGACTTTAAACTAAAACCAAGTTTGTATATGGTTCTTTGCAAGTCTTGATTATGTAAGAGGAGTAGAATGCACATCTTTTTTCCGGTAAAAGTTAAACGTATTAAAATATGAAAGGGGTACAAAGATACAAGGGGTAATGCCCTAGGCCTGAAGGAAAACAGCTACAACAGCAGCAACCAAACAAAAGCAACCAAGTGAACAACAAACAACTAAGCAAGAAACAAAATGCAGAAAGCCTCAAAACCTACAAGAAGCCAAAACACACTAAAGGGTGGGGATTTTCTTTACTGGCCCTGCCAATCCTTTCTCTGATCTGAGGATTATCTTTGGTATATGGCCACTGAGAATATTGATGATTAAACAATTGTAGAATTATTTCTGACTAATCCTCCAATCCCTTTCAAGCAGGGTTGCCTCCCCTAAAGGGAGAAAGAAATGATTATTTTATCAACTTGTGCATTTTAGTTGCACTTAGAATTCTTGCTCTAGATCAAATATATATGTTGCAAATGTATTTTGAGGTACGGAATATAATAAATTAGTTAGCTCTTGGAGAATTGAGGTATTCCATCTTAGTGGTATGATTCTTGCCCAGATATATTTCCATTTTCCATTATAGGTAGTGGAAGTTGAAGCTCTTAAATGAAAGATTCTAATCAAAATGAAAGTTGTTTTTACTCCCTTGGTGTTTGTTTCCTTTTTTTTTCTGTTTAAATGGAGATGGAGAAGGAGAGAGAAGAAGAAGATTTCTGTTGGTTTATGCTTATCTATTTTAAACCTGTCTATATGGGGCTCACTAATCAAAATATAAGCTTCTCTTTAGATGAGGCTCAAAGATTAATTATCTGCCTTGCACCTCCAAAGGAAATTGGAAATAAGAAATAGAAAGAGGGTTAGAAGAATAATTCATTAATCCTTAAATGTAAAACTATATCTTTATATTATCTACTTCATTTTATGACCTGCGTCTTGATCTAATGTATTTAAAACCCATTTACACAGATTCTGCCACTTTTCAGTAAGCATAAGGTGTTACATTTCAACAAAACAGACGCACGGTTGGCAAACAATGGAATTCCGCGGGATCTTCAGAAACTAAGATGCCGTGTTAATTTCCAGGCACTAAAATTCACCCCGCAAATTGAAACTTTGGGGCACAAATTAATTCATCTTCTTCAAGAAAGAGGACCTTTCATGGCCTTGCATCTGAGGTATGAAATGGATATGCTGGCATTTTCAGGTTGTACTCATGGCTGCACCCCTGAAGAAGCTGAAGAGCTCAAGCGCATGAGGTTTGTCATAATCTAAACTTCTACTTACATTTATGATGATCAAGGAAAGATCTAAAAAATGATGATTCAGTTCTAGATTTGCTTAGGATGTGATGTGCTTCAGTTGTAAGACCATTTGGCTATGGTGGGTTTTGAACCATACATTGGACTATTGGAGGATTGTCAATTTTTAGATGAAGATTTTTACCTCTAGTCTACCCCAGCCGTGGCATTCCAATTCTTCTTACTCATACAATATGGAATATGAGGCGATGCTGCTTTTAATAATAAATTGGTTTATTTTCACATCCTTTTTAGGTATGCATACCCTTGGTGGAGGGAGAAAGAGATTGTGTCTGAAGAGAGGAGATCACAAGGATTGTGCCCCCTGACGCCAGAGGAGGCAGCATTAGTTTTGCAAGCATTGGGCTTTGTTAAAGAGACACAAATTTACATTGCAGCTGGTGAGATTTATGGAAGCGATCAAAGACTTGCAGCTCTTAGGGCCGCATTTCCACGGATTGTGAGTCTCCAACTTCTAATGTATTTTGATTAATGGATAGATTAACTGTTGTTTGTTCAGAAAGTTTGAGTCTGAAACTATTGTTCCCAGTAAACACACTGAAGATTAATCTGTCAAGGATAGCTTTAACTGTTATTTGATCTCTGATTAACTTCTTGTTTTCGTTTTATGCTTTTGCGATCTAAGTCCCCCAAGAATATTTCAGGTTAAAAAAGAAACACTTCTAGCTCAAGATGAATTGAGGCAATTCCAGAATCATTCATCTCAAATGGCAGCTTTAGATTTTATGGTCTCGGTAGCCAGTAACACTTTCATTCCCACATATGATGGTAATATGGCAAAACTTGTTGAAGGTCACCGCAGGTACGTAATGTTCCTCACTGGGGACACTTGTAGTTTTCTCCCTTTTTCTTCAAATTTTCCCATGCGCATCTCCTCCCATTCTGCAGTCATCCGATTAAATGTGTTTCAGATATGTGGGATTTAAGAAAACCATCTTACTCCACCGGAGAAGACTAGTGGAATTGTTAGATATGCATCAGAATGGAACACTTGCATGGGATGAGTTTGCAGTTGCTGTTAGATTGGCACATGAGAAAAGACTTGGACAGCCAATTCTACGTAGAGTTATCGTTGACAAACCGAAGGAGGAAGATTATTTCTATGCAAACCCTCACGAGTGTCTTTGCGAGGGAATAAACTGCGATGACTTGCTACATCCCGGCAATTCAAGCCAAATAAAGTAACCAAAAGTCACCAAATCTCATCACCTTTGATGACGTTCCACGGAGACGAAAGTGGTAACGAAATAAACCACTGTCAATACAAGCCTTTACTGACCGTGTATACCTCTGAAGAATTTTTGTAGGAAGCAGCATAAGGAAGAACGAGTTCAAAATCAAAATTGGTTTTCATTTTTTTTTCTGTTTATATAGTTTATATGGTTTTATCCTGCTTTGTGATTTAACAAATGTAACTTACATAAATCATTATTGAACGGTCAATCGTATATTTAATTAGTATCTCTCTTTCATAACTATGTTCTTCCAATAATTTACCTCCAATGAGTACAGAATGTCGTCCAATGGATGTGCCACAGAGTAGTTACTCGTTTGGTAATTTTTTTTGCCAAACATACTCAATAACTTAACATAAAATGGACATTTTCCATGCGTGGTAATATGCTTCAATGATAGAGCATTTTTGGATGACAACGTAAGCGGGTGGCAGATGGTAGAGATTGTAACCAGCAGCACCAATTCCCCAAATAAAAAAACTAACGAGCTCAAATTCAAGACTATTAGCAAATAATAGAAAATATCAACCTGAAAAAAACACTCATATTTTTGGACTGAAGTAGTCTGTTAAGTTTGTAGGTACACGTATGTCATATATATAAGCACAAGCATTCATACCTAGTAAAGATAGTACATAAAGAGTCTAGTAAACATGATCAATTATCGCTATAACTAAATTAGTCCTTGATAATACACGAAAATAGTGATTCAACGATGAAGCGTTGCATAACTGTAGGTCCAAAATCCGGTTGATAAAAGAAATTACCAGTGACAAATTCCGCTTCGTCTTAATCGGCCAGCCGTCTTGAATCTGTTTATGCCTTTGTTTGAAGAAGGAAACCCAAATCATCCACCTACCTCTCCCATGAGGGGTAAGGCAAACACCCCGCCACACACAATATTTCTTCTTGGAAGTCCAATTAACTAGTCAGGTTTATAAGCAGGAAGATATATTGTTTAGGCCAATATAATTGTTTGCTTTTCAGGAAATAGGTAGTTGAGATGAGCTGGGTTGTTGCATGTTCAAGCAATTAAGTCTGGAATTCTACAGTTGCTACAAGTTCAAAACTTCAGGCAAAAAATTAGCATATACTTCCAATTTAGCAACATCGAAAAAGATATCAACTAATAACAAAAGACCTTGGCTTAAAATATGCCCATCTGCATCATACTACCCACTGAGACTCATTTTGATGTCCCTTACTTTGCAATGCAGCTTGTTTGGATTTATTGTGTTACACACATGTATGCTGCTACAAACATATACGTCTGGTCGAGGAGCAGATTTCATGTTGTGACCGAAGCCTCACAAAAACGACCAAATCACCTACCTCCATGACTAATATGCACACTTGCACCCTATCAATATTCATTGCAAGCTCCAATACTGACTCAGTCACTAACCTAAATGGACCCAATAATTAAACTCAGCTACATTGATTTCCGATGCATGGTCAATGCTGTCACTAATATTTGACAACCAAACCCTTTGACAGTCTCTCAATTCTATAGGATGCCCCACTCCTTTATTATATTCTCTTGAGACAAGGCCATCAAGCTCTTAACATTACCTCATATTTATAGACTTTTCAAATCCCTAAATCCCTTTCCTACTCGGACTAGGAAATGACCCTTTAGAAAAACAAGCTCTTCTAATATTAATAAAGCCTGAACAAACACAACTTTTAGGACACCTATTTCAGTTAGGACTTATACACCAAATTGCAACAATAAATTGCTTTTTATATTTGGTTTTAAGCTAGGAAACAGAGTTGGGCTACCCTGAAGTCCTTCTCAGTTTTGGTCAGGCACGACCAGTATTTGCACTCGGCTGCGCTCTCTTGAACCTCAACATGGAGATGAACCCTATCACCAACGAATGCACAGAATTGACTGAACTCCTCACTCTTAAGCTTGCTTGTTGCAATTGCAACTTTGTCAAACTAGACCATTTCTACAGCAGTATCCTTTAGACTACTTCAAAAACTGCTAAACACTTTTTTAAATGACTAAAATCAGTAAGATATATGTATCTACTTTCTTTCTTTTAATTTCTTTTTTCCTTCCCTGCAACTTGAACTTTGTACTTCTTATGTTAACATCATGTTTCACTGTATTTGTCCTCCTTTATACAAGGTAAATAAATAAATACTCTAATAGATTGACAAATATAAGCTCTCAAATTTTAAACAACGGTTTTTTTTCTTAATTATCTCAAAAAATAGTGTCTGCATTATTTGAATTCTTCTTCTCCTACCAAAATTTCGGAGTATAGTTGAAACTTGAAAGGTAGAAACTGACAGAAGCATTAACATCAGATATGAAGAACTAATCCCATAAACAGCATCATATTGGTGAGGAAAATTGTTACTTATAAGTTAGAATTCATAATCAAATTATTCTGAACAAAGAATAAAACTTTCGAAGCAATACACTTCCATTCCCTATGATTTCTCAGCCGACTTTACTCACTCTTCGGGCAGCAGCAACGACGAGGAATCCAAAGGTCGAAACATCTTCCGCTGCTTATCACAACAGTTATTGGCAGTAATTTACTACAAAAATAAGTATTTTTACCTTTGAAATTGGAAAAAAATTTGCCCTAAGAGCCTCATGCCTTGTGATCTTCTGAATTTCTTGAGCTGACATTTTTCTCAGATTCATTGGAACCTGTATTTTGATTAGAATCATTAGAAGCAGCTTCTTTCTCCAATTCTTTCATGGCCTCCTCTTCTGCAACCTTCTCCGCTCTGAGAATCGGTTCGTAGTAGTCAGGATGTGCCTCCATACACTTCTTCAAGGCCGCAGTCACTTGAAAGCACTTCTCCACAATATCTTCCTCCTTCTTCTCCGCATCTTCAATGCAGTGCTCCCAAGCGATAAAGCTCTCTCGACACCCACCCCCTTTCATGAACAAGCAAAACCCACATTCACCCTCCTCTTCCTCCTCCTCCTCTTGATCTTCGTCTCGTCTACCATCAACTCCATCATCAGGTAATTTCGGTGATTGATATGAATCCTCCTGGGATTTTCTTCCACCTTCACTTTCGGACTCCATTTTGGGATCCGATGGCTCGGTTGAAGATTGCTGCTCAGGAATTTTAGATTCGGAGGGTTTTGATTCTAGTTCTACGGTTTTAGAATCAGAAGCAGACATACTGGATTGATTGAGCTAGGGGCGAATTGCGCATGAAGAAAACTCTGGAGGTCTTCGAGTCGAAGAAGCTAAGTAAGATTCTAGGGCTAGTTGTTGCGGAAGAGAAGCACCCTGCTTGACTCCTTAAACCCTCTTGGAGGTTTGTTTAAACCTTGTCAAAGGGGCTATTTCTAAAACAAGTCATTTTCTAGGGTTTTCTGAAATAGAGGAACATTTAAAAAGTCATTTTAGAAAAAGGGGTTATTTTTAAAACATTGAAATATGGATTCTTTTTATCTATGAAATTTCTTTTCCACCCCTTTTTATTAAAGAAGTCCAAAGATCTAATAAAATATCTTCAAAGCGATTCTCTTCTCAGGAATAATACTTCTTGATAAACTTAAAGTTTATAGTTGAAAGACGATCACCTTGGAAGGTGGCAAAATGTTCTTGGAAGAAATAATTCAGAGAGAATTCTCCAAGTCTAATAAGTAGAATAATACCAAATGAAGCAAAAGTCCTTTACAATGAAAGAGAAAGCTTCTATTTATAGAGAAGCTTTCATGTGAGATCCACTCCAATCAGTTCCCTGACTAATTGTCAGTGGACCTTACGTAATGACACCTCAACAAGCTCGTTGAGGTGGTCACGTTTAATCATCGTTTGTTATAACCATAATCGTGTGGGCGAGCGTATCTATGAGGAAGATTCTCATGTACACTACCTTTCACATTGCGCCATGTATAGTTATATATAATAACAGAACCAAATGAGAATGACAATAAAGACAACCCAAAAGAGACCACAATGGTGGTTTAAAATCTTCTAAGCTGGATTTTCAAAGGGAGGAAAATAAATTCACTTGACAAAAGGGCACACTTTTCCCAATCCATATTAAAGGTTAAGAAGCAAAACAACAACAAAATTAAATGAGTCCATCCCTTTAAACAAATGATTAAAAGTTAAGAAACTACAGATTTGGAAGGGTAAATCCGTCATTAAAAATCACACACTCTATTAGACAAATCCCTAATAACTAAATAAACTAATATATCACTAAAAACTAAAAACCTTAAAAAATATATCAAAATCTCTAAACCCCCTATCGAGTTCCCCTCCCCCGATTCCATTCCCGACAGTTCCCCATTCGCCACTCACCCCCTTGTAACCAGAGCATCTCTTCCCCTCCCCCTTCTTCCCCAACCCTCTCCTACTAATTCAAACTACCAATCGAACTTTGCGAGAATAATTGATCCAGAAAAAATTCAACAAACACCATTAAATTTAAACATTTACTCATCAAACTAATTTCAAAGATCAAGTAAATTTTAAATTATGTTCCATATATTAGGATTCTGATCTCACAGGAATATATACAAACATGAGAGATGCAAATCAAATGGGAAAGGTGATTTCTTTCTTTTAGTTTCAGAAAGAGTTGTAACTGGTGTCATTAATTGACCTACAAAAATTTTGAGGTGAATCAAACACATCCATATTGCAATTAAGATTTGAAAATATAATTGGAGGCCATGGGCAATCCCATGTTCTGAAATGACGTAGGAGTCCAAATCGGATGTAATTTTTGTAAGAAATCAGTGTAGGTTTTCAAAAAATAAAAACTTTTAATCGATCACACAACTAATTCAATCAAACACACCACCAACACATAATAATCCAAAGCACTACCATCTCACATATAAACTATTTTTTCTAGTCTTTAAGTACTAATAAACAAGGAGTGACTTAACATGCGTGGGATACTTGTAATTGTGTCACGTGCAATGACCGTGAAATCCAGGAAGGAAGAACACAGAGAGCACGCCACATTGACGAGATAGACGATATTCGTTCGGGACCCCTCTCAAGGGGTATCCTAACATTAAGTCCATTCTCGCAATGAGAAGACAACACATCCACGACCCTCAAAGAGGCTATACTGGTGAAGGGATACCCTTTCCAATATAGTGAACCTCGTCCAAATCCTATCAAACCACAGTCTCCAGAAATGTTCCTAGGCAAAAGACACTGAAATCTTTGTTACTTGACTTAGTAGTTACAATGATATGAACGAATACATAGAAAGAATAAATAATACAAGATATATTTTATGTCGATCGGTCGACGTGGATCAACAATCACGTTGAAAAGTCAAAATTGACACCTGACAATAGTTCATAGGAGCAGCGTGTGCCACAATGGTGAGTCAAAGTTATAACGGTCAACCATCATATACATTTAACCCCATGTGTTGCAATTAAGCCCCGACTTTGTATTTTGCTGTAAATTTTCTCGCGTTGTTCAAACCGTCAATTTTGTACTGTATTGTTATCGTAAAACTCCTTGAATTCAGTAGTAATATAACACCATTACTACAAGGATGCAATATAAACTTTGTGGGTTCGTTATTGATACAGTACATATCTCCGGGGATCGTTACAACATCAAGTTTTTGTGTAAAATGGAGTCTATTTTTAGGGATGTACAAATTTTTTACAAACCGACCGAACCAAATCGGTTCGGTTAATTTAAGTATTGAACTTTTGGTTCGACTTTATGTTACAATTAATGTAATCGGTTCGAACCGATTACAACCATCTTTTAATATACATACATAAATTAGACATAAATTATTAAAAGCTTAATAAATTAGACACAAATTAGATATATATATATATATATATATATATATATATATATATATATATATATGTTAATTGTGTTGAATGTTGATATTTTCAATTTAATGATTTATACTATTTTTTCTAAAAATTCTATAATTGTAGCCGAACCCATTACAAGTAATCGAATTAAACCGATTACTTCAGTTTCATTCGGTTTCGTTCTTTTGGTTACACCGGTTCAGCTCAGTTCGGTATTTTAGGTAACCAATGAATTCGGTTCGATTATAAAAATGTCTTACTAACCGACCGAACCAAACTGTGCACACCCATATCTATTTCCATGGAAAATCCTCTAAACATGTGTTTTTGCCTATTTTTTCCATTTTAGGAAAGTTTTGTTTTGTTCATAACTTTTGGTTAGGGGTGAAAAAAGGTACCTGACCGGCCGAACCGAATAAAAAATGGTCATTTTGTTCGGTTATTTAAGTTATCTCAGTTCAGTTTGGTTCGGTATTTCTGTCGAACCGTAAGTTCGATTCAGTTAAAAAATATGTGATTTAGAACTGAACTAAACTGAACCGAAGTGTAAATAAAATAAAATAAATTACACACACACACTAAACCTATTTTTACAAACCCTAAAATCCCACCTCTTCTCATTCATGCACGCCCCCCTTCCTTTTCGAAGCTCTCTCTCCTATTATCTCTTGTTCGAAGCTCTCTCTCCTCCCCTCTCCTGTTTGAAGCTTTATGTCCTCTTCGAAGCTTTATGTCTTTTTACAATTACGCGCAGTGCCTCCCTTCTTCGAACTCTCTCTCCTTCCTAACCTCTTATCTTCGATCTCTCTCTCATTCCCTCTCTCTTCTCTTTGAACTCTATCTCATTCCCAATCTCTTCTCTGCGTATGCTCAGATTTTCTCGAGATGGTGGCGCGAAGAAGATGGCTTTGTTCATCGAGAGCATCCTCAGATCTGCTCGAGAGGGAGGAGCAAACATGCTGGCTACTGAAAATTCTCAGATCTACTCAATCTCAGTCTCAGAATCTGAGTAGATCTGCTTAGATCTAAGTGTTAAACATGTTGTCTAAGGTTTTTATTTTGGAGAATTTTAGCCTAGGCCTTTAATTTCATCAATTTTTGTATTCTGTAACCCTAATGTTTTAAATCAGGTTTTTTGGTTAATTTGGATTCTATAAGTTTGTATTGTTGTATTTTGGAGAATTTGTTTATTGATATAAGCAACGGTTTGTGTTACTATTAGAATTATTTTCTTACTATTAGAATTATTTTCTTACATTTTGTACTGTATTTCACCGGCCAAATCTGCATTACAGATTATAAGTATTTTTCTTGATTTACTTTAGGGTTTGTAATTATAGAATTTAAGTTTAATTTTTACTGATCTAGGATTTTAAATAGATTTTAATTTGATTATTTTTTATTTAGGGTTTGTAATAACAAATTTTAAGTTCAATTTGTGTTGATTTTTCTAGTAAATCGATGTGATTGTTGAAATATTAGTTCGAAGATATGTAAAATTTACAGGTTTGATGTTATAATTTTTGTGGATTATTTTTTACACTGTAAATGTCGAACAAACGAACCGAACTGAACCGAAACCAAACTGAAACTCACGGTTAGGTTCGGTTCAGTTCTTTTGACCGTCACGGTTCGATTCAGTTCGGTACACAGCCGAACCTAAAGTTTCAGTTCAGTTCGATTTTTGTCCAAATAACCAACCGAATCGAACTGTGAACACCCATAATTTTGGTAGGAAACTCATATCACAGTGTGCTGAATATCAAAAGATGACATCATGAAAATCTTCAATTTTTTAGAAACAATTCATATTTTCAGAATCTCTAGTCTTTTGGCAACGTTTTCCTTTTGTATAATAAACTAAGTCTTTTGGAAACTTTTCCTTTTTATCATCATCAATTTTTTGGAAACCTGCCAAATTGTCCTATCATTCTCCCCATTTATAAGAGAGACTTGTGATTAGTAGAGTTTTTCACTCACATCATTAAGAAGAATCACCACTATTGAGTAAGGTATAATTTCTTTGTCATCATCCTTTTGTCTTCTTGTCCAATATTTTGCACCGTCAGTGTTTATTGGTTTTTTTGAAAATCATCATCGTCATAGATTACCATTGTATAAGTGAAGCTCTATCATGAATGAATCTCACATATCAACAATTCAAGTAATTAATCATAGTACAAAAATAGCGTGGTAAGAACATGACAGAGAGCACCATCTGCACGGATTGTGGGACGGTGTCGGAACCATTGCACAATCCATGCAATGGCACCTGGATGTCGTTGCATATGTACACGCAACGACGTCTTTGGCAAGGTGTCTTTGCATGTTGACATGCAACGACGTCTTGGACGCCTTTGCATATTCACTTCATTTTTTTTAATTATTTTTTTCAGGGCTAAAACTTTTCTTGTTGAATCTCATGGAAAATTTGTAAACCATCCTTACTGCTCCAAAATCTGACGTGCCTCCACCAATTCCAAATAAACCTTGGAATGCCATGAAGAATGATGCTCTCAAAGTAATTCATGACATAGAAAAGATAACTGAGAAGCAAACTTATATCGACTCTGTTTCATTGTTTGAACAAGAAAGCATAAACATAAAATATACAAGTGCAGACTCAATTCCCACTTTTAGGAATGCACAAGGCGATTACCCTATATCTCCAATTGTTCTCTGCAGTCACACTAAGGCAGCAACCAGATGGAGGGAATAGGTAAACTATATTTTTGTATTCCGTGAGTATGTTTCAATTTTGAAGAAAGCGGGCATCTTTGAGGCGCTGATGGTAAGTTCGCGACTAACTATTCTTTTCAACAATACAAACATTTTTGTTATTACACTGTAGTAGACATTCACACACTTTTATCACTACTTGGGGTGAGTTTGCACCTACTCTTGAGGACGTATACTTTTTGTTGTAACTTCCTTTCTTTGGAGATTACAATGTTACAACGACTAAGCTTGAGCCAGATGTAAAACTCATAGTAGACATGTTACACGATGGCCATTCCAAATATCATAAGAAGTCGTCCACAATAAAGGATATCAGCAAAAGAGCAAATTTTTCTGGGTGGTTATGTCATTTCTTCAAAGATGTCAATGCTTCTACTAAAGAAGGAGGAGAACACTATGAGTCACAACAATGCCTAAACTCTGAAGATCAAAAGGTGGAATTAGCTGCCTTTATTGCATTGTGGCTATCACGACACATTTTCAAGGTAATATCATTGCATGTTTTTTTGTATCCCAATAATAATATGTTATTGATGAATGTTTGCATACTATAATATGATAACTATTGCATTAGGTTTTCCCAATAAGATGATGAACAATCGTGTATTCGTGTTGGCGACCAGCTTAGCGATGAGTAAAAAATATCACCTTAGCTCAAATATTCTTGGGTAGTTTGTACTACCTCATTGATCAAATCCACTGTGACTTAGTGCGATCAATGGGACGTTATGAGATTGTGACCTTTGTCGATAGTGCATTCTTGCAGATGTTTGTGTGTGAACATTACCCTCGGTGTCGGTAAGGGTCAAAATCTTAGTTTTTCTAGAGATTGATCATCCATCTAGAGCATGGTCATGGAGTTGTGTAATGACACCTAAAGCAGCCGACTTCCCAATGAGCATTGATAGATTAAGGTACTTCAAATCTCGTTCGTACATATAAAAGCATTCAGGTTACATGCCGGAGAATCTGTGGCATTCATTTAATAAAGATATTGACCTTGGAAGTGATGGACAAGTAATGTTACTTTGATGGAAGGAACAAGTCATGATAACCATTCATACACCTTCAACACTGCCAGTCATAGTTGAGCATGAAAGGGAGAAAGCTTGTAACTTTTTCTACAGTACCCATTATCAATGCAACAGGGTTAGTCATTAGTTCAGTTTTGATCACGGAGTTCCATGACCAAAGGAAGTCAAGCTAGCTTTTTCGGCGACATTTGCATTGTGGATGGAGGGAAAACATTTCCTAAGTAACATTTCTCATATGATTTCCTTACCTTGGTCGACTCCTGCTTCGGCATTTTCCAGAACCATAAAAATTTATTGGAGAACCTTAGCAGGGAAGTGGTGGTCTTTCATTGACTCAGACGTACTCCAATATTTCTTTCCAAATAATTATTTACGCCAACTTTTCAATGTGAAAACTCGTTTCTCAAGCAATATAATAAAACTTTCATCTCTGTAAATTCTGATATGAATTTGATGACGGATACTTTGATTGTAACATCAAAATCATTTATAACTCCTCACTTTGCCCACACTAGATAAATGCCCTCTACAGCAATTAATAGATTTGTCAATCACTAGATCAAACAAATTTTTTACAAGAACACAATTTTTAGCAACTGAAACAACCATTTTCTTGTTAGAACAAATATCTTCACAAAAATGAATGAGACCGATTCAACATATATCATTGAAGAATTAACATGAAACTTTTGAGAAAACATTGTTTTAATTGAAAGTGCTTAAATAAATCCAAAAAAACCCAAAAAAAACTCAGATTTTCGGAAGGCATTTTCTTTGGGGGTAATTATATCAAATAGATGATGGACAAGCAAGTAATTGTCATTGCTTGGTGATGATTATATCAGACAAAATAATCGCACCTGTTAAGGAACACCCAATGGACAAATATTCACATTTTTCATAGTCCAAGCGACAAAAAATGGCAGAATAACCGTACTTGTCCATGATGGTGGGAGGGACTTATCTGGGTAGAAATCGTCGGAGAGACGAGTAGGTGGAGCACTACATGGACGTTTTAAGGGAAGAAATCAGAAGAGAATGCAACCATAAAGCTCGATTTACCAGTGCCTCAGTCACCCGCCACCAGTACCCCGACTGAATTACAAACTCCTTAGCTACTTGACAGTGACATCGAGAATGAGAGGAGGGAAGTGTATCTACTGCATTGTTAGTTAATTGGACAAAATATAAAATATTATTGGATAAGTATAATACATGTATTAAACAGTGTATTAAAAGTCAAACATTTGATAAAAACTAATCAATAATATATAATAAGTAAAAGTTTGGATATGAATATTAGACGAGTACCATACATTTCATTTAAAAAATAGGTCATAAAAAATATGGCTATATTATTAACAAACGGAAATCATAATAGGATTCTTTTTGTTAAGTAATATGTAAAAATGATCTTTAAATTTATTACATGTCAAAATAACCCTTTTTAATTTAGAAATTATTAAGTTAATAGCATAGTTATTATTTCCCTTTACTTTCTTTAAGAACAGATTCGAGAGGAATAACTAATTGAAAATAACCTTCTTCCTCAACCAAATCTCAACAATTTGCAGAATATCCTTTCATTCCTCCATGGGTAAAATGACAAAGGATAGTGTCCTCTTTATTAACCCCAGATAAAGGAATCAAAAGAATGAGCTCCATATCCACTAAGAGAAATGCCTCAGAAATGAGTTTTGTACGGAGGGCTAGACCATAAACTCTTGAATGAGACTGGTTGAGGGATCCAGAAGTGTTAGGCAACAACCATTGAAGAACCGTTCCCAGTTCTCCATCTTAAACCTTTACAAAGAAGCTCTCTTGCTTTGGCCACTCCCACCAGAGTCTGATTGGTGAAGAACCCAATCGAAGAAGACAGTTACGGCGAAGAGTATGGTCGCGGCGATGAGGACAATCACGGAATTGGGTTTGTTACTTTATGAAACAGAAGGCTAGTTTTGGAACTTTAGTATTTTAGTTAGTTGTTTATATTAGTTAGTAGATTATATTTACAGTTATTATCTTTCGAGAGTTATTTTTACCTATCATTTTAAAATAGGGTTCTTTGCCAAAAATCCAGTAATAAATATATATACATATATATGTATGCATATGTATGCACATATGTATGTGTGTTGATATAACAATATATGTGTGTTGATCATAAAAACTACCTCAACTCAATCTTCTATATAGATTATTTAAAAAACTACTTCAAGTATAATTAAATGTGTAGCTTTTATTTTTCTAAACTTATAGTCTAAAAAACAAAAAAGAAAGGAAGAGAGGAAAGATGATCAAATGGGAGGCCCAAGCAACTGAAAACTCATGCCTAAACCGAATTCTCATTAAAAAGCCTAGATGGAAAAAAAGCCCAAATCAGTAAAAAAAAAACCCCATTCTCCTTAACCTTCATTAGTCCCATCTCAAACAAAAAACCCTAACTTTTGCACTTTTCAACATATCTCTCTCCCTAAACTTCATCATCGTCTCTTTCTTTGTATCTTGAGTGTGACCAAATGTAAAAACAAACCATGCAGTGAAGAGAGTTCAAGACGGTGATGGCACGGTGAGGAAACAGACAAATCACGATGGTGAGAAAGTCGACAATAACGATATACAAATCGGAGTCGATTGTGAAATCACCGGGGGACTGAATCGTAGAATCACATGGATTTTTTTTACTTTTCACCGAATTAACACTGCTAGATTATACGTTTACCATATAATATGAATATTATAAATTTTATGTGTAAAATACGCGTATTTACTATATCTTTGACAAAAAAATCATAAACAGGATGCAAAATATGTTTTTCAAACATACGTCATATACTACGTGTATTATGCACGTATGAACTAATACTAGTCTACTATGGTGTTGAATTTGAAGAAAGACGCGTGAAATCCATGACATAATATTCTTAAGACTTATGGAGTGAAATTAATTTTTGTAAGTGTAGGTCTCGTTTGACAGTCAGGATAATACTGGATAATACTATATTAAATCTGTTAGACTGTATTGTACTGGATTAATTAATAATGTCCAGTATTTTATGTTGTATTAGTTAAAAACTGTATTATTTGTACAATGTTTAGCACACTATAGTACTGGATTTAAAACTGTTTGTCATGATTTGATCCGAAAAAAGCCTATTTGAAACTCATTAACATATTATTTTACATTTTCAACTATAAAATAAATTATCTCATTCATGCTTCTAAAAAATATAATAGGTAAATTTAAACTTATTCAAATAACAGTAATTACTACACTTAAAAAATATCTAGAAACATCATCATTCATTTTTATCATTTACAATAATATCTATACAAAACTATTTCATAATATTCTCTCAATTCAAGTTCATAATGCACCAATACATCACAAAATAAACAAACACAATATTCTTTCATTTTCATATTCATCTCTGATGAAGAACGGTTCCATATATTTTTTTCTAATTTTTTAACTTGGACTCAATATGTGGCCTAGCCTTTAACCTAGATTCGGGATATTTTTCATTCAGACTTTTCTTATTGAGCTTCAAAGTACAAGGTTTAAAAGAACCATTATTATAACAAATGCCTCTTACAACTAGATCATCAAGTATGTCCAATAATGCACTTTCCTCCATTTTGGTCCAAGAACGGCTAATGATTCTTCGTATTGTTTGCTCATTATTTTGGTTATGATCTCCATTCATCCCTGACAAAGCATATCTCAATAAAAAATAAAGAAAAGTACCTCAAGATGATATAAAAAGTAATAAACAATAAAGTAATAAAAAGTAAAAACTACTACCAAGCTACCAAACATTTAATAGAGGATTTTTCTTCTCCTCTTGATTACTCTATTTCTTATGTGCTGCCACCTCATCCTCTCTATCATTATATGGATAACAATCCATAGCTAGCCCAATTCCCTGCCTTAGGCCCTTACCTTAAAGATCATCTCTTAGAAGGAGAGATAATAATGAGGAATAGAAGGAGAGTCTTAACTCATAGTTACTATGATTAATAACAGTTAACTAATTATCTGAGGGAAAAAATCTTTCAAGAACATAACTTACTAAACATTCTGACATTGTTATTCAGAATCTAAAAACTAAAGAGAAGTGTGGTTCTTCTTTCAAAAGTCTTCAACTTAAATCATAAAATCTAAAAATCACGGAAAGAACAAATAAAATACACAACTCCAAATTAAGAATTGACAGAACATCATTTAGAAAGCATGACATTACGCCAATAACAACAAACTGGCGTTTACAATGACTTCAAACACAAATAAACATTTGCACCGTTCATTCCGTCAATCAATGCTAAATTTGCAGTGCCCAGAATGGCCAATCTCTACATCAACCAAATTAGAAAAGTGCAGCCTATGAAACTCCTTATTTTGATTTAACAATTCCCACGCCCCAAATTAATCAAAATCAATAGCACAAAATTCCAATCTCTCATTTTACCAGAGTTCATCTATACACAAAAAACTCCAAAACAACCTATTACACAAGACTCACGCTAGCAAAAACTCTCACGGATAACTTGACAAACAATTAACATGCAACAAGACAGAGGCCGAGACACTGTCAACGATGAAATGAAGCTTCACCTAAATATTCAAGATCATCGCCAGTTAAGCCTATAATTTCAAAGATTCATAGATTGAACAGAAAAAAACCTAGACATTCAGAGTTCAACGATTCAAAAATTCAAAACTTTTTCATAAAAAATTTAGAGAAACAAAAAATGTAGATCTGAGAAGAAGGAAATGAGGAGAAGAAGGAAGAGAAGAGGAGATGAAGAAACATAAGAGGAGAAGAAGAAAGAGGAAGAAGATATCACAAGCGAGTTGCGATGATGAGAGATCGTTGAGTTTGGTCCGACGATGAGAGAGAGGCTATGAGCAGCGACTGAGAGGATCGAGAGACAGAGGGTTGAAAGAGATGGTCGAGAGAGAGTGGTGTTTTTCTTCAATACTGTCCAGTCTCTTAATACTGTACAATCCGAACAGCCAAACAAGCCCATATGTTTTTCTCTATTGAAGACGGACTGGCATATAAGAGAGATGGTAGAGTAATTGAGGAGCAAGAGTGAGGAGAGGGAAAGGAAATAGAAGAGTGGCATGGTAGACATTTCACAAGTGATTTTGATCCCAAATTCTCTATGGTTTTTGAAAAGTTGACCTAATTTTCCAAATATGCTTTTCAAATGGACATTTTTTCCAAAAACCTTTTTTACCCAAAAAAACAAACTAGCATTAAAATCCTTTTTTAAGATTTTCTCAATTTTCATATGAGGTCGATCATGACAATATATTTTTTATTTGATGGTCCAAATCGGGTTAACATAAATGATTATGCTCAAAATAATGCTCAAAATAAACTTACATGAAATATAGATTGAGGTATCGATCTCATGAAGAAGTGTCAAAGAAAAGGTTAGTGAAATAAAACACATAATGATAATTAATAATGAGTAAGAAATTATCAATTAACTAAGAAAACTAAATTAAATGAAAAATTGCTTCAAGAATTTGATAATTAAGTGATTAACAATAATAAAAGTGACAAGGCATCGAAAATCCGTTTCAAGTTTCGTTTAACTATTTTTACTTTGATTCAGAATATAACTCAACTGAATGCTTCACATCCCAAACATACAATCAGAAACTATATAATGTAAGACCAATGTTAATGTATTTGGTATGTGAAAACTCTTTTCTTTCAAAATATGATCAAATATATCTTATGAGTTTCTAATATCGACAATAAATCTAATGACAATATTGCAGTAAAATGCCCTAAAATGAATTTACCTTTAAAAATTATATTATAATAATTATCACATAAAGAAAGTATGACTGAAATTATATGAAAAAGAAAAACATAATGATAAAGAGTTTAAACATAAACAAAATTTAAACTTATTAGAACATGAAACAAATCAACGCAAAAGTCGTAAAACTACACTTAAAAGTTCATCCCTAACATTGTTTGAAATTCTAGTCTAACTTACAACTTATCTCACAAGTTTTAGAGAGAAAATATGAGAGGGACTCTGTAAAGAAGAAGATGTAAAAAATTAATTAGAAAATATTCCAAAGTGATTGGCCAAAGTCTCTCTTTATGGGAAGGAGGAGAGTTCTCAAGTTTTCAATTTCTCCACCTAATATTAGTTTCCTAAAATTCTTATTTCCTTTTCTCCAAATTGGCCAAAACATTCTTCATTTAAAAACACGCGACACAACTTAGTAGCAAATCATTATGCGAATTGGGAAACAGCTTGAACTACTTGTAATGGAGATGCTGCTTACTTAGAATAGGAAATGGGGTGCTTGGTGCTCGCATATCACGGCTGGAGCAGTTGTCTAGCATTTGGGCTTGATTTTGGCTTCATCTATTTCATGGCTTGAAGAAATTGGTCCATCTTGTAGGCTCCACTTGACAACAACTTGGGGCTGCTTGGTCGTGGGCTATTTGGAGCTTGATTTTTAACTTGTTTTATAGCCTATAAATAGATACACTAAAAAATTAACGACAAATGTCCATAATAAATCATTATTTAATGTTTGTGAAATAACAATGAGAAAAGTATCACGAAAAGCCTTAAATAATCACAAATGCCCATAATAAATCAGTATTTAAAGTATAATTTAGCTTATCAGCTAGTTTCTAACATTCAAGAGTGAAAAATACATGTCATATTAAATATTTTAAAAAGAATCTACACAAGAGATCCTGAGTATGTCAAAATAATTAGTAAGAGATAAAAAATGCTATCACGATCATTTCAATTACAACTCTCCAAATTTGTTTGTGTGTGCACTAAGTCATAACTTTCTTACCACAAACCACAATATATAGAATCTTAAAGAAATCTCCAAATAAAAACCTCAACTTCATATCCTTACAAGTAGTTGATAACTTTAGTTTGAGAGTATTTCTCTCTTAAAGTTGGAAACAAATATGAACTCTGATAAAAAGACATTTTAGAACAAACAAATGAACGGACACTAATAAGAAGATAAGCTTTTTAACTGTTTTGAACTTTCAACCATTCTTACCATAAACTTGTTTCAAGAGTTTGAAGGTCATTGAAGTGAAAATAAGATGATAGAGCCCGATGCACAAATGATGGAGAAAATACTATCTAGAGATGTTAAAAGACCTTTAATACCTTTTTTATTTCTTCTTTTATTTCTTTTCTTTTCAATTTCTTTATCTTTTTTCTTTCATTATAAGCAATACTATGATGGCTTGGTAAATTACAATAAAGGTTCATGAATTGACCAATATCATCCTTCTATTACAATCAACATACCATAAACCATGCAATGGTGTTAAAAAATAACAAGTATCCATTCAAAAGATCAATGAAAGTTCATAAATTATTTTGTCATCCCTCATCATTAACCCACAAAAATATGTATGCTTAAATAAGGAGACTTTTCTTGACTCTATGCACTGACATTCGTCTTATGACAAGGCTTAATATCGTGCACAAAGAATTCCAGAAGGTTATTCTCTAATAATCGGGATAGAAAAAGTGATGCAAAACTGATTATTTTATAATCATATCCAAACAACAAAGCAAAAATATGAACTCAAACTTACACATACATGACATGCAAACTTATTTAAATAAGAAATGGCAATATATGCAATACAACCAAGTGCATAAACATGCTGTCACCCCAACTTAAATCAGAAAAAATGTCTCAAAATTATCAAAGAAATGAAAGATAAAAAAGACTTTAGAGCAGTTGACGAATGTAATGACAAAAAGACTAAGCTAAAGAAAAGAAACACTGAAAGAAATAAATAAAAAAGCTAACATTGATAAAATAAATCTATATTGTAGAAATGAAAGATAAAACCTGATCAAGATTGATAAACATGAGTCATCAATGAGATCTTCGTAGGTTGGTCAATTCTCTCCATGCAATTCTTCAATTGTTATCCATGGACGTGAAAAATTCTCCCATCGGTTGGGTCCTCAAGCTCAACAGCACAATTAGGAAAAACTTGTTTCACCACTGTCGCAATGCGCACGCGACGCGGAGTGGCGATTAAAAAAAAATTTTGCAGGAAAAATAAATTTGGAGTCGCCACCAATCATTTTAGGGTGTGATTGGTCACCCAATTTTAAGATGAAAATTTTGGTCTACGAAAACTCAAAGTTAGTTCGGGAGTCGTTTGTGTGTGGGGAAGGTATTAGCACCCCACAACACCCATATAAAAATGGTTACTAAATTTAATCAAATACTATCCAATTTTTTATTTTAAGGCAAATGTTAAAGAAATTCATTTTTGAATATCTCATTTGGTGCATTTTGCATCATAAAAATGAACAAAATAAATTATCTTTAATGGGTGGTTCAAAGACCATTGAAAAATTATTTTCTTATATTCTTATATCTTTTTAAATCAAAGCATTATTAGAGTTATTCTCGGTATCCCAAAAATAACTCTTCACCTCAGTAGTTCGAGAAGTTTGGTATCCCGAAAATCTCAAAGTCCATCCTCGGTTTTGTTTAGTGAAAATTGAATAATGTAAGTAACAAATTCTAAATCTAATTGTTAAAATTATAATCCACACATACATGAACATTAACTATAATAATAAGGGAATAATGCAAGAATCGCATTATAAGTATGACGATGTAAGAATGGTAAATAAATAAACATGTAAAGAAAACAAATGTTAATAATTACAACAAAAGGGGAGTAAAAGAATAGATATAAAGTTATAAGATGTCAAATTATAGAAAACATAAAATGTTGAGATTATATAAAATATGCATAAAAAGTAATACATGCAAGCATAAATTAAAAACAATACTATGTAATAAATGAAAGAAAAAAAAAGAAATTAAAAAAAAGAACAAATATATATATAGGTTGCAACAGAGGAACAACAGAGGAAAGTTTCGCACTAGTTTTTTTTATAATATATTATATTATAATATAATATAATAGTAATAATAATAATATTATTATTATTAAATAAATAAATAATTGAAAGAAAAATGATGAAAACAAACAATAGTTTTTTTTAACATAAATATGTCCACTTTTTTTATTTTTGACTACTTAGTTTACTAATTACCATTTTTCCTTCCTTCCCTCATTAGTCATTGCTAATCAAATAGTAAAGGGGAGCAGGATGATAATTAGTTCAAACAAATATCACAAAATAATGAATATAATATTTTAAAAAGAAAAGACTTGTAGAAAAATTGAGAATTTCAAAACTTAGATATTTGCATAATCTTGTATAGAGGTTTTACTCTCTATTTTATGCATTGTTATGTGTGAGAAATTATCCTAGGGGATCTTTGCATCAAATGTACACTTTCAACCCATTGGGTTGATTCACATTGGGTTAATTTTTCCACCCCTCAAAAGCTTTATCATCATCCTCATTAATTGAGTTGATGACAAAGACATCTTATTATCCAACTTATAAAGAAATCATCAATGCATGAAATTAAAGGGTTAAAATTTAAAGGAGGAGAAATGATAAAGAATGAACAATCAACTTATGTATGAAAAAAAATACAAAAGATATCAATTACATGAATATGAAGAAGAGAGATGAACAAAATATATTATGAGTAAATGTACAAAATATTTAAACTACCTTGAGAAAAAGAATGGAAGAAGATGAGAAAAATATAAGTGTAGAACCTCTTCCTCTCTCTAAAATCACATTTCTTTCTCACTCCAACCCCTCTCTTTCTCACTTTAAAAAAATGGCTTTCTTTTTTCCACTCCAAAGAGACCCCCCTCTCAAGTGAAGACCCCATCCCTATTTATAGGCAAAAGGAGGGTTTGCCCTTTTTACTTTTAGTCTTTTTTTCACTTTTTACTTTTTAGTCCTTGGACCACTTTTCTTATTTTAGTATTTGACTAGTTTTCAAATTATACATATAGTCTTGGATTATTATATGAGCCAAAATATAAAGTATGTATATTTAATGTATTAGATCGGATAAAATACGATATCTACAACCACGTATGGACTAGTCCACCTTGATCTTAACTTATCAGGGTGAAGATGCAATCGAGAGTCATAAAGATGCACTAGTTGGTTTGGCTTAAAATATTTCCTCAGCATTTGTTTATTATGAGTTGCTTTCATCTTTGTCTTGCAAAGCTTGGAATTATAATAAGCAGCATTCCTCAACTCTTCAATTTATGACAACTGCAATTTCCGATGAAGACGTGCAACACTCAAATCAAATTTAAGGGATTTAACGGCCCAATATGTTATATGCTCAAGTTTGACAAGTAAATGACATGCTTTCCAAAAAAAAAGTCAGCAATGAGACATCCCAAAGGTGGTTTTGTAAGCAGTACGGTATGCCCATAATGCATAAGGAAAGCACAAGGACCAGTCCTCAAAGCCTGGTTAACAAAATCTCATTCTATTATCCCGTGACTCATAAAAAACAACAGAAACATTAATGATATTATTAGAATAAAGCAAAGTATCAAGATTAGAATCACAATGTAGATATTCTAAAGAATCAATTTTATCTTTTGTATGCACTTCCTCTGGTGTGAGATTGTCTATCATGTATGCACGATAACATTCATCTTCATATCGCGGTTGTTTTTCAACATTTAAAATGTTTACCTAAAGAGTCGTGTTTCCAAATGAAATTTCATCAGACCATTCTTACAATTTATAAAAGCGTTACATGTGGAAAGAAAAGGTCTTCATGAGATTAATGAGATCTTTGAATCCTTATTAACCTCATAATGTGTATCCAGAATAAAAAAAATCAACAGGGCTATAAAATTATCAATTTTGAGCAAAACAAATTCTATTATTCCCCTTAGTCGTCTAATTGAACAATCGATTGACTGCAGAACCACATATGTGGGTTTAATTTCTTCTAGTCCTAATAACAAGTAAATAGAATAAGACATTAGATTGACACTTGCTCCCATGTCTAGCAATGCTTTGACAAACTAGTGTGTCCCAATATGGCAGGTTACAGTACGATACCCGAAATCTTTATATTTGGGTGGCGTCCTCTGCTCGATCATTGCACTCACTGGCTTTGCTAAAAATGCAATCTTCTTATCATGATGTTTTCTCTTCATGGTGCATAAATCTATGAATGAACTTGGCATAAGCTAGTACGTTGGATCACATGAAATATAGGAAGGTTAATTTTACTTGTTTAAGTGC
This sequence comes from Datisca glomerata, assembly GCA_003255025.1. Taxonomy (NCBI): domain Eukaryota; kingdom Viridiplantae; phylum Streptophyta; class Magnoliopsida; order Cucurbitales; family Datiscaceae; genus Datisca; species Datisca glomerata. The sequence continues at coordinate 424,980 of QANY01003934.1, forward strand.
TCTAAAATCTTATCTTAAATTTCTAAAATTTTCCCAGCAGGCTGGGAAACTTGGGGAAAAGCACTGGCATCGCATTTTGTTGTTCAACTTATCTTTTAGGAGCATCTTCTTTACTACTTTTAGTGGTGATGGTTCTTGTGTTAGTCGGCGGAATGGGTCCATCTAAAATCTTACTACTCTGAGTAGTGATGGCATTAACGTCTTTGCATTTGTGTCCCAGAAGTGAAAATTTGTGCCATGTATTACCTCATTTGGATTTATTGATGTTGTGATGGAAATTTTCCTCATTTATATTTGGTCATTTGACTTTTAATTTCTTTGTTGTCCTCTACTATACATATGAGAGCACAGTCTCAAAATTTTGATCAGTCCTATTATGTGCGTCCATAAATGCTTGCAATGTGTCCTCTAAGGAATTCCTATTTGGTGGTGCATTGTATAAACGAGCAGAGGAAGGCCTAGGTAAGTGCCTCTTGTTTTCAATTATTGTTGGATTATGCAGGTTGATTGAAATCAGATTTCCAATTGAAATTTGGGGGATTCTCTAAATAGGATTGTAGTTTCAGAATATGGTGAGTAAGGATTTCTAACAATCCCTAAGGCATTATATTACTCCTCGTATACCCCTCTCATCTCACAAAAGGCAGGATTTTTCTAAGATAAGTGATCTATCCCTAAAACAAGTGGTATGAGCCTCAGCCCTAGCAAATGTCGACTTCTACTATATTTGATTTTAAGGCCTCTAATTCCTGGTTAAGACTACGAACTGGGATTTAACGTTATCTTCTTCCTTAAAATGATAGACTCCATTTGGTTATTACCTATTTATGCAATCAATAACACTTGGTCTAGTACATGTATGTGCTTTTTCGGCTAAGCCATTCAAATATTTGGTGGCTTCCTCATGATCTTTGTGAAAAAACTCTCCATTGCACATCAGCTCAATAAATTCACTCTCTAATTATGAGTCCCTTGCAAAAGTAGCTAACTAAGCGTCAATATTCATATCCATGGTGGGGAACAAATTTAATAATTCTTTGAATCTTTCCTAGGCTTGGTTTAAAGTTTCCCTATCTTTTTGAGAAAATGTTGATATTTGTCCTTTCAAGCCATTAGTTTTTTAATGTAGAAAGTATTTATTGAAGATTGTTTTTGTCATCTCTCCCCAAGTTCCTATAATTTTTAGCCTTAATGAATATATCCAACTTTTTCTGTCTTTTAAGAAGAATGGAAAAAATTTCAACCTAATAGAATCTATGATTTCGGGTGAGCTATCGAAAGTGGCTAATACCTCTTCAAACTCTCTAACATGAAAGTAAGCGTCAATGTTCATATCCATGGTGGGGTAACGGATTTAACAGTTATTTGAATCTTTCCTAGACTTAGTTTAAAGTTTCCCTATCTTTTTGGGAAAATGTTGATATTTGTCGTATTAAGCCATTCGTTTTTTGTGTAGAAAGTATTTATTGAAGATTGCTTTTATCATCTCTCCCCAAGTTCCTATAGTTTTTAACCTTAATGAATATATCCAACTTTTGCTTTGTCTTTTAGGGAGAAATGAAATAATTTCAACCTAATAGAATCTATGACTTTGGATCAGCTATCGAAAGTGGCTCCTACCTCTTCAAACTCCCTAACATGCAAGTAGGGGTTTTTATTCTCTAAACCATCAAAGATGGGCAAAAGCTGGATCATTCCTGGTTTGAATTTCTGATATGGTGTATTTGTGGGAAACATGGTGCATGATGATGTGGTTGTATGGGTAGGGTATATGCAATCTCTCAAAGATTTTACAACATTTCCCTCTATTTGATTTATGGTGCTAGAATGTGAAAGTGTCAGAGAATGACATTTAACAATGAATCAAGTGAAAGATTATGAGTATGTGTATTTCCTAATTCGGACCTCCTTGCAAATCTCCTTAATGCGTCTTTATACCTATGCATTCACCCTAAAAACACATCTTTTTTTTAATTTATTATTTTTCAAAAACTAAAATTCATTATAAAAGAAACAATTCAAATAAAAAACCAAATTACCATTAAAAAGTACTACAAAATACTAAAAGCCTATGCTAAATGCTATAAAAAGAAAAGAAGAAGAAAAAAAATTAAATTAACATACGTTCTTCTATCTTTTTTTTTTAATTTTCATAATTTTTTGGAAAATTAATTTTTTTGAAAATAAATATAAAAATTTCTAAATGTTACACCTTGTTAATCATGAAAATGTTTCCTAAACAAGAAAAAGGAAACAAATGAAAAGGGAAATAAACTAACTAGAAAAGGAAAATGAATAGAGAAAAAAAGAAAACGACTAAGATATAGGAAAAAATTATAAAATAAAACAAAAAATTGTACGGAGAGAAAATGGAACAGAATTACTGTTTTATGTTGAAATCATCAAACCTTAATACATTTATGATGCCTCCCTGGTAGCGGCGTCAAATATTGATTACGCTCAAAATTAACTTACAGCTATTGCAATATAGATCGAGGTGTTGATCTCACAATGAAGTATCTAAAGAAAATGTTAGTGAAATAAAAGACTTAACGATAATTAAAATAGTAAGAAAAGAAATCGCAAAGTAACTAAGAAAATTAAATTAAATGAAATATTGCTTCAAAAATTTGATAATACAAGTGATTGTAAACGATTGTATCAAAAATATCTTTTAAGTGTCGTTTAACTATTTTTACTTTGATTCAGATATATAACTCAATTCAATGCTTCACATCCCAAACATACAATCAGAAACTATGTAATGTAAGGCCATAAAAATATTAGTGTATATAATATTCATAAACTCTTTTATTTAAAAATATGCTCAGATCTATCTTATGAGTTATCTAAAATTGACAATATAACTAATGACAATACTGCAGTAAAAGGTCAATTATAAAATAACTTAACCACTAATAATTATATTCTAATAATTATCGCATAAAAAAAACTTGACAGAATTTATATAAAAAAAGAAGAACATAATTTATGAATATAAGAAAATAATGATAAAAAGTTTAAACATAAACGAAATTAAAAATTATCGGAGTATGAAACAAATCAAAATATTAATAATATAACTACACTTAAANTAATTTTTTAAAAATCTTATTTAAATAAAAATGGTAATCTTCTTCTGAAAATTAAAGTACACATTCTGTACTCTTTCTCCCCTTAATGTATCCACTACTCATTGTTTATACTTCACTCTCTAAAAATTTCGTATTATAAATACAATAATATTTTGTCATTTCAATAACTTTGATTTTTTTTTTTCATTTTTTATCTTGTTCTTACTTACACACTTAACCCATCACCCATATCTCTCTCTCCCCTCTCTTTCTCTCTCAACGGTTCCACTTTGAAAGACATCTCTATCTTTTTCAATCTTTTTTATATTTTTCTTATTTTCACACTCAACTCATCACATCTCTCTCTCTCTCTCTCCCTCTCACGGTCTCACTTTGAGAGACATCTCTCTTCAATCTTTTCATTTTTTTCTTACTTACACACACAACTCATCTTTTCCCTTCATTTAGAACTTGATAATTTTTTAAAACATGACTCGTCTTCTGATATTGAAGGCTTAGATATATTTTTAGAATTAAAATTACTAAGAGAAGTTTTACAAGACAAAAATAATTCTTGAATTGAATTATTAAACTATATAAAAAGACTTGATTCTTTTCCAAATACGTATATTGCTTATAAAAAATTTTGAAAATCTCTATGACGGTTGCATATGTAGAAAGTTTTTCTAAATGAAGATTGATAAAATTATGCTCACGATCAACTATGTCGTAAGAAAAATTGAATGGCTTAGCAATACTATCTACTAAAAAAATATTTTAAACAAATTTGAATACAAAAAATTAATTAGTAATTTTGCATCTCAAAAGTGAGAAGCATAAATTTTAAATAATGTTTTATCTTACAGAATAACTTTTATATTAAAACTCGATTTATTTATTTATTTTTTTAATTTTCCCATAGGTCCCCAAATATAGTCTGTAAAGAAGGAAGATGAAAAGAAATGAATTAGAAGATGTTCCTAATTTCTCCACTTGATATTAGTTTCCTATAACTCGTATTTTCTAATCTCCAAATTAGCTAAAATATTCTTCACTTACGATTAGGAAATAAGGAGGAAATAGAAAAGAAATTAGGTGGCTAATCTTGGCATTCACGGCTCCACAATTTGGAAATCACATGCAATAATTTATTTTTTTGGTCAAAGGCAAAAATTTTTTATATTGAACCAAAAGTATTACACTAATGCAAGGGGCATACCCCAGAGACTACAAACACAAATGAACCAAATAATTATAAGAACAGAGGCTAGCTATGAAATCACCTAAATTTAAACCTCTAATCTTTTTAATAAAAGATAAGTCTTTCCTTAACCATAAAGCATATCTTCTTAGACAATAAACGAGAATCCATAAATTCCCCTGTAAACATTATTCTATTTCTTTTGAGCGAAAGACAATAGATAAAGCAAGAAAAAATAAGTCTAGGACATAAATTTTCAATAGACTTGCTACTACCTAAGGAACCAAACTAGAGAATAAGATAAAACCAATTAAAATTTACGATATCTCTCCAACATTTTCTCATAGTAGGACTAAGAATATGAGTTGCACAATCACCATCCAGAAAGAGGTGAGAGACTGATTCTGATCCATGCATGCAAAAAATACAATCTTCAGATATATCACGAATACCAAAGGATAAAGGAACACTTAGGCATATGCCCTAAGAACCAAACATCTTTATACCAAGCAACTTCTGAAGTAACACCAACAAGCTCGCTATAAGTATGATCTGTAGAAAAATCACCACTACCCCAAAGTCATTTATCTACATCATGCAGAATAGAAAACAATAATGTGTATAGAAGAAAATACAGTCTCCAAGCTTGAATTTGGCCAAACCCACTGCCCATCCTCAATTAATGTAGAAAGGGGAGTGAGTAGATAAATATAAACATGTCTGAACAATTATATCTCAGCTAAATTGTTGAAACAGGGAGCCATCCAGCACCCAAGGATATGTAAATAAATAAATAAAATTTTCATCACCCACTTCAACACTGCACAAATGAGCAATCTTACCCCTCAGTTGAATAAGTTTTCTCCAAGACCAGGAAGGTTCAGAGCACATGCAATAATTTTGGTAGCAAATTATTAGGTGAATTAGTAATTTCTATTTTTTTTCAATTTTATTACTAGCTTGATTGATTGAGATTTTGCTCTTGTATTTGAGAGATTTAAACCTCAACTTTTTTGATTTTTTTATAATATTCTTCTGGTTTTGTTCAGAAAAAATTATTAGGCAAATTAGGAAAGAAATAGGACTACTTGTAATTCAGATGCTGCTTGCTTAGAATACGAATTGGGCTGCTTGGTGCTTGCAGATCTGGAGCAATTGTCTAACATTTGGGCTTGATTTTGGCCTCATCTAGTTCATGGCTTGAAGAAATTGGTCCATCCTGTGGGCTTCACTTGACAGCAACAAAGGGCTACTCGGTTGTGGGCTTACTTGGAGCTTGATTTTTAACTTGTTTTATAGTCTACAAATCCACTAAATTAACGGATTCCTAAAAATCATATTTGTGAAATAATATTGATAAAAGTATCATGTAAAGCCTCAAATATTCACAAATGATCATAATAAATCATTATTTAAAGTATACTTTTATTCACTTATCAATCACCTCCTGCTAACACGATCCAAATCCCAATTATCATATGCCCTAACTCAAGGAAAAATAACATGTAGTATGTGGTAAATAAGTCTTTGACGTCAATCATTTATAGGTTAATTAACTTATGAATTGATCAAGTGATGTATCGGTTATTCGGAGATTTTTTGACGAAGTTGGAGATTGTGAGGATACTATGACTCGGACTCGTGATCTCATACAGTGGATGTGGCGGCATAACTACTGTGTCAACTCATCTAGTCAATCGTAAGTTAATTAACTTATAGATTGATCAAGTGACCTTTAAATAATTGGTATGTTAATTAACCTAGGAATGGTTTGTCATTTATATTAAATTCATGTGAGTAATAAACATATCACTTAATCAATTAAAATTTAATTTATATGGTAGTCATTGTACAATTGCTCTAGAACAAAAGGAATACAACTTGTATTCTTTCATCTTTCTCACCCCGGCCGCTCTGTATATTTCATCTTCATTCCATAGGCGATAATGATATTTGAGATATCCTCCTTCAACGGGGTTATTTTTATTTCATTCTTATTTTAATTGTTCATTATAATAACATTTTCGTGTTGTGAAAAGATTCTCTACCTATATCTAGATCTATAGTTAGTTTAGTTTTATAGTTCGTACATTTTTTTTTTCAAGAATTGAAGAATGAGACACATTTTTTTGTTCATGACATTGTAGGAACTTTGAGAATGATCTAAACTCACCACCCTAAATTGTAGGGATTTTATGGGAAGGCCAAACTGTTTTTAAATGTGACAAAGATTTGATAGGTTTTTTTAGTTTTATTTTAAAGGGAAACTCTAAGAGAATCTGCTAAAGTATAGAAGATTCTAAATGCACATTATCCTGAATCAATGGGATGAATCTTCTTAATCTGCAGGATCATTAGAAAATCAATTTTCTTTAATCCCTCTGTTACATCAAGATGACAATGGTAGCAAATATACAATACTTAGCATCTCAAATCCTGGACTTGAGATTATCAACAACAACAAAGAAAGACAGAAAGATCAGTGAGCAAAATCAATTAATGATACATTGTCTCCCTTTTCAATCCGTCACATTGTATAAAGGAGAACATATACACCAAAATACGCATTGATTAAAGAATAAGCTGCAAAAAAAGTGTCATGAAAATGTGAAGAAAGCTTAACAGGAAACATATTGCATGTAATCATGAATCTTACAGTTAATAAGCCTAACGGAATCTTTTTACCGACCTGTGATTTCGCATGCTCGTGTCTAGGTCAAAGTACAATCTTGCTGGAAGCTGGCAATGCAAGCGTCGAAAAACCAGAACTGAGCAGGAAAAAATCTTGATAACCCAATTTGTGAAACCAAAGATCAACAGATAGATAACCTGATAACCCAATTCGTGAAATCAAAGATAAACAGATAATTAACCCGATAACGCCTCAAGAAGTACAAGTCTTCTGTGTACACGAGCATAGGAGTTCAAAAAGTTCTGCTGACTGCCATGGATAGAAACTGTAGAGTCTGCTGATTCCTTATAGAAATAATGAAAAGAGTTTCTGTATTTTTCTAGACTAATTTATCTAAAGAATATATTGTTTTAAAGTATTTGTCTTCCTTTTCGTACTTCTTCAGAATCTTGGGAAATGCTGAGAGATCCATCCATGTGCAGAAGTATAAAACTTTTTGCAACCATTGAAGAGCGTAAAGCAGAATTATCAACTGCTAAAAGAAGCAGGATTCAAACCCATGTAGCATCAATAGCATTATACCTGTACTGCTTCGACACAAGAAGTTTCTGGTTAAAATTGAACAAACACTTTTCTCAATTGTTCTCCAACTTTCCTCAGTTCCTGTTTTTCTGCAGATGTGATGTTGTCTTCTTGCTTATATATGTTGTTTGGATTATCTATCATGAAATATGATAAGAGTTACAGATTCAAGATTTGAACGTGGTTGTGCTAAAACCTCAATGACTTATATATTATATCGATAATCATTACCCACCTAACGTCAAATCAATTACAAATCCAAAAACCCCAATTAAACTCCCCTCATGATGATATTAATATGCCACGTTTATGTCATTACTAACCTTTATTCGATAAAACTAAAGCCAACCAATTAACTTAGAAATTACATATTACTTTCATTCTGACTAAACTTTTCAATACCACATGTTACCCTCTTATGCAAAACCTCCTCATCAAGGGACATGCTCTTTATGATAAAACCTCATTTGTCGCCCTCTACCTTATATTTATACAATCTTCAAAAATCTTAGTTCCCATCCTATCAGGATTAGGAACCCTGATCTCTTTTTCTAAAATATCCATCTTCTCATATTAGGTAACCTTAACACAATTAAAACTTCAAAAAATCTAATTCAATTATTTGGAACTTCAAAGACAAAGTTCCGACAGTGTAAATCTTTCGATACTCGTAAAACATCTTTCTGCTCCTTACATACCATCATTGATCGTTACATGTTACATGTCAAGCGTCTACTCATTCTCTCTTCCCTCCTAATATTATGAACAAAGTGAATAACTAAAAAGGAGAAGGCAGCAAATATCGGAAAATTTTCATGATTTAGCTAATATTCATACAAAATGAATAACTAAAAAGAAGGCAGGCACAAGAAGCATTTTCCTTTTTCTTCAACGCAGACCGCTTATAGATATGAGATCAATTACTTAAAAGACAGATGCCCAGAGATCAGTCCGACTAACGGTCGCTTTGATCCGTTACACATCAGCTCGAAAGTACCCCTTTCCATTATGATTCAGAAGAAGCAATACGGATCCACCGTTCCTTTTTCAATAAGAAACTGGAATCTAAATTCTTGAGGGATCAAAAGTAAAATAAATAAATCTACATGATGTAGTTCTAAGGTTATATTTTTTTATGGTGCTTCACATGCTCAACTGTTCTGCTCCCCCGTGTTTCCCCTATCTCCCCTATCTCCGCTGCAACAGTAGAAGTGAGGCAGCTTCACTCGACCACAACTCCTGCGACATATGCGGAGTGGATTAGCAAACGAATATCCATCTGCCTATGCCATAATGACCTTGTCAAATGCATTCATTTCAAACTTATGAGATAAGTAGGAAACAAATCAAAATCAGAAAACTATCTGCTTTATTGAGGCCGATAAAAATCCAAATCTGAATATCATTGTTTTTCTTTAAGATCTACCTATTCCTTTCTTTCTTTCATGAGATAATGAGGAAGGAAAAAATAAGAAAACAAAAGAAACAACTCTCTTCCAATCCGTAGCAGGCAGCTGCAGTTCACAGATCAAGAAAGTGGATCAAAACAATGCTAGTACTGACTTACTGTATTACATGTAATTTTACAGAAGTCAAAATCATCCTAATCTAGTTGTAGAGGAAAGATTTATATTTACTGAGAAAAATACACCCTAACACGCTAGAGTTTCACTAAAAGACATTAACAAGTAGCGTCTCTTGTAGTTTAAAAAAGATACTGACCTCCACTCTAGTTCCACTCTAGTTTACAAATAGAAAACACTTAAACCCAAACCCGAATCCGAATGGAGGGGTTTAACCGCGTTAATTATGTGTGGAAGGTCTATAATACCCCAACTCAACCCTTTAATAGTCATATTTCCATATTTCTCATTTTCATACGAGCACCATTAATCACCAACCCCGACCCTGGCTTGAACCCCTGTAAGTCGACCGCAGTCGACCGCAGTTGCGGCAAGCTTCCGGTAAGATTTTCTGTAAGGTGATGGAAACCTAGACTCCAGTGAGTTTTCTGAAAATGTTCGTCAACCCTCGTTCTTGTTCTTGATAATTTTGATCTAAATGTTCGCCATTTTAGCAAAATTGATGATTCCGGTGAGGTTTCTGAATTTGCACAAATTAAATAGTATTTCTCGATGTAATTATATTTCTTATAATTTTGCCATTGCTTCTTGTTCATAATTTTGCTAATATAGTTTTGTTGGGGCTGTCAGCGAAGTGGTGGAGAAGGGTGGGACTGGCGTGACCTGTCTTGCAAGATGGAAGAACCTGTTATGCATGACGGAGTTTCAAGGGAGATGGAAGAAAGAAGAGAGGAGACTACAGGAGGTATGCGTATTTTTCCCTTAATAAATTACTACAGATCAGAAATTATAAACAGATTGAGCATTTCACTGATCTGCTCGTATGAAAATAAATAATCACAAATACATATTCACTCAAGTTGGTACCACTCTCGCAGATTAATAACTAGAAGTACAAAATGAAAAACTTACTTGCACCGAATTATGACAGGAATCGGTTTTAGAGCCTTGGGACCATTCCGAATGCCTCTCTTATGGCGAGAAACCTACACAACACAAAGCTTCAAATGTCACTATTAAATTACCACAAGCAACAAAATTTTGCTACAGCACATCAGTATATGCCAAATTTCCAGACAGAAAGCTTGCTGTCAAAACGAGAGAAATTTCAAATTAGTCAAGTAGCAGAGCAAGCAAATCACATATCCATGTTTATCGCTATGTGCCAAAACAAGAAGTTCAGCAAAGAGGTCCAAGTTATCTAAACAGCCATGCATATTCATGAAAGGCAATCATACTACCGCACAATGAACAGACGAATTAGTATTACTATTACATAAGAATTAGGATTTGCCAAAGTTCAGAATACAGGAGACAAAAGTACTGTGGTTAAATGCACCAAACTAGTACAAGACAATGCTCAAATTGAAGAAACCTAACTATTCTATTTGTAATGGAAGACGCTTTATACAACCCCTGAGGGTATAAGACGGCAAATTCCAGAAAATCTAGCGCAGCAGACCAACAGAAGCTAACTATTAATGCAGTATATATACGGTTCATGGAAGGAATGTGATTCAGAATAAAGTAAATAAAATTTAGTCTACGTTATTCAAAGCCAACTGAATTTAAGGAGAATCAATAATAGTCATCCGGCAACGAGACCTATTAATCATGCTGGGAAAGTGAAACTTAAAAAACACTCCCTTTCTCGGGGTTTCATACTTGTCGAACAAAAAGAAAGGGAAATGAAACAAAATACCTGAGCAGGTAGCTTAACAACTATCATATAATCAAATTCTTAGTCAAATAAATTCACAAAAGTGAACTCATCTAAACCCAACAATCAATTTGAAGGCCAGCGCAAAAATGCCAGCTTTTGGGCAAGATTGCTTGAATAACCAGCACCCTAAAATGCAACACTAACACCCTTGCGAAAAAATAAAAAAATATTCACTACAAATAACCAAGCAATACCTTTTATTTCAACGCTTATGTTCAAGAAATGGATGTTTTATACGTCAAAGAAGTGTAGTATAAACATAACATTGAAGTGAGGTACCTTTCTTTTTGGGACAGCCATCAGCTCCATGGATCCACCGCTACAGTGACTTGGAAAATCGAAACCGACGAAGTTCTGATTTGAGTTTTCAGTATCACGGATACTATAAAACTCGGGCAAAACTAACGGCGGTGATACAACCCCGCGGTCGATGGCACCACCAATTGGAGAAGGTAGGGCTGTGACATGGGACCACCTCTTGAACCCTAACATGCATGCCATGTTCCTTCCGGCAGTCCTCAGCATTGCTATCCTCGAAGCCATTGGTGTAGCTGTAGTTCAGCCAGACCCAGTAATCCTGGGAGTCGGACGCAGAGGCAGCGTGAGTTTAGAAAACAAAGGATAAACGAAGGCGATATGTCGTTTCAGTAAAGTATTTGCCAAAAACTTATAAGCCAACTGAACCGAAATGATTGGTTCGATCGGTTCTGACATGCTCTTCAACATACTTAAACCCAGAAACTTCAACATACAAACCCTAAATCTAAACAGTCAAACACAAAAGATTCAACATATCCAACAAGGCTACAATCTAGACTAATGAAAGAGGACAATAATGTGAGATTACTTTTCAATAGAGGATCTAGGAGAAGGAACCGTCCAACAACACGAGCTCACGAAGATAAGGCCATGGCGTCTGGACTTGATAATTTAGCTGAGGGATTCTGAATGAATTCGAGAGGGAGGAAAGGAAGAGGAGTGAGAGTTGCAAATTTGAAGCCGAAAAAGTCTAATGAAGAATGGAGGAGAAGGAGCGCATTTGGCTCGGTTCGGTTAAAAATGACAAGAATCTCGAATCGAACCAAAATTTCAATTTTTCCATTTTAACAAACCAAACTGATCCGTGTCACCTAATAAACGGACCAAATCATCTCCATTTGGTTCAATTCGATCGTTTAATCTTTTTGGGATTTGGACCGCTATGATTGTTTTTATGATCCCTCTTCAATGTCGAGAAAATTTTTTCTAGCATTAATGTTGGGATTGATCATGGTCGTTTGATCTGGCTAGGACAATCTTGACCGTTAATTTAACTTCCCTCATTTTCTCTACAACCGGCTCAACCGGTAACTCTAACCTGCAATTTCCTTCAATTTTCTATCTCTTCTTCTTCGAACAAAACACGTTCTCTCTTTCTTCGAACAAAACACTCTCAGGCGACTCCACCGCTGCAAGCTTATTCTCTTAGTCGAACAAAATCGAGGCACGCGATCTACTGCTCAGGAGATTCCACCGCCGCTGCAAGGCACATACATAGTAGCTTCCCTCGGCGGCTTCGATCCAACTCTCTTCTCCAAAAATTTCTCGCGATTTAGTGTTTTGGTTCGATAAGTTTGTGAATCCTTCAAGTTCAACGATACCCGTGTATGATCGAGCTCTCTACCCTAGATCATTTTTCTTCCTATTGTTGGAGAAGTTTCAGGATTTGAATGTTTCTGATTTAGGGTTTTAGTTACAATTTTCATGTTTCTGATTTAGGTTTTCGTTGCGATTTGCATGTTTCTAACTTATGGTTTTGGTCGTGATTTGCAATTTCCTCTGTCTCTGTCTCTATCTCTCTCTCTCTGGCTTCTGAGAAAATAAAATCAGATTGTTTAAGGTGATTTCCTTCATCTTGATTGGATTTTTTTTGGACAGAAAAGGATTGGGGTCTGCTGTCGATTATGTGATTTCTTCTCTAAAATCAAAGAGGGGGGATTGCAAACCCTCTTCATCTTCTTTGTCCCTTAAACTAGGTTAGCGATTGAGATTAATTACATTGTAAGATCAAGATGGCTATATAACTATAACTGACATTTACTTGCTTTATCAAAAAGGGACATCGAAGCTAAGAACCGGAACATTGAAGCAAAAGTTAATCATGTATGACTTGAAGGTATTAGTGTGTACATGGCTTGTTTTGAATGTTATTTCTACCAATATATTGATTTAATCCTGCCATTTTGTCTCAATTTCTCATGAGGGCTAAGATAATGCGCAACATCAATAAGTTGACATTTGTGGGTAAGACCTTTTCTAACATTTATGGTGAGATCAAACCCTTGTTAAATGCTTTAGATAATTGATTTACTTCTTTTCATGACATGAGAAAAGATTTTGGTGTTATAATTAATATAGAGAAATATGAAAGCTACATGGTATGTTCTTTAGATAATTGTCAATTATTTTTTTCTCTTACGTACAATGTAATGAGTCTTAGTTGGATTACACCACTTATCTTGTATTTCTAGATTTTGAAAGACAGTCCTCAAGGACCTACTTTGGTGACTGTTAAACGTTAAGACTTGAAGAGTGAGATTTTTTATGCAAATTTTACTTATGGAGACAAAAACATGAAGACCATTATGAGTAGGATGTGTATTTTTGAAGATATTGATCAACTAAAGCTGTCACAATATGATTAATAAAATAAAAGAAATGTTGCTTCTTGGTCATACTTCATCTTTTAATAATGAATTTTATGGGTCACTCTTCAATGTTGAGAAACTTTTCCCAACATTGATGTTGGGATTAATCCCGATCATAGGATCTGTCCAGGCTAATCTCAGCCATTAAATGACTTAGATAGACTCTCTCTCTTCAATATCAATGTTTCTTCTATTTTTTTTGTTCAGATATGTCAAGGCTTTCACAATTTTAATGATTGGTAAGGTTAACTCCAATTGGATTTAGAGAGTGGGGACTTTGTTGGCATTGAACAAGTTTCCTTGGAATTTTACTCAGGAAGATCTTAACACTATTATGGTTTCGTGGACATCTAATATGTTATACAATCTTTAGTTTTTTGGTTTACAATGTAATGTTTGGTTGTAATCTAGATAGTTGGTGTTGAAATATTATCTTTTTTTAATTGAGAATGATATTTAAAAGTTACTCATCTTTTGTGTGCATGATCTTTTCCTCTCACTTTTATGTGATGCATCTCGCTTTTATTAATTTAATTCTTTATCTGTACTTAATTAGTTAAATTGTTTAGTTTCCAAGTGTTTTCCGTTAATGAAAGTATCTAATAGCTAGTTTTACTTATTTTCTTTAAAATACATCGGTATGCCACTAATATAATGGTACGTAGGACCTTAGCATTCTTACTAGATGAGATGCTCAATCCATCATAAATTAGTATTGTGGATAATCATGATAAGAAGACATTGTCATATGGCTAAACTTTTTTATACTAAAATATATTTCAGATGGCTAACACAAATGTGAATGCGAAGAATGCGCAAAAGGGTTTCTTTATATACTTGTAAGTAATTAATGAGATCATCAATTTAATGTTACATATTTTCATATAAATTGTTGCAATGTTAATGTGGTTGTTTAAAATTAAAACAGTCCGAAAGAATGTGCTAAAATGAGGGCGGCGGGTGAAAAGATTAGTGGTAATAAAGTAAGTATATTTAAACAAACATTACGTTATAACATGGAATTGATAAGTTTGATAGTAATTTAATTGAGTTTGTGATATGCAGACACGAAAAGGTCTAGCTTTAAAGTGGAATAGTACGACGAAGGAAGCGAAACTCAATTATTTTAATGAAAATAAAATCCATGCCATTGAAAGGAGAGCGGAACAACCCACACCCATGGACATTCAACGCGCAAGTGGCTAGATCGAAGCAACCTAATAGTGGCTGTAAGAAGTTCCTCTTCAGCTTGCAGCATTTAATATCCAAAAACCCTTCAAATCCCATCTCCACGACGCACTCTTCTTCCCCTCGTCAAATTCGATGATGTTTTGAATGAGATAAAAGATCTAAAGGCGAAGTGGGTGAATGCCAAAGGTGTTATTCCAGTGAACGCCTTGTCAAAATTCTTGATTGAGGAGTCTGACGGTGACTATTGGAGGCAAGCCTTTGTGTTGTACACTGTGGGGGCTTTGTTATCTCCTTAATCAAAACCAACCATCAATCATTCATGGTTGCACGTTTTGAAGTCACCCGCGACCATCCAATTGAAGAATTGTGCTTCTGCTTGTTTTGAGGATTTTGTGGATGGTGTCGCGAGGTATCAAAACAAACACCACAATAACATTACCCGATGCTTGTCATTTATACAAGTAATATATTTAGTGTACATTGGTATTACTTTCACATCATAACATACATATATTTGCTTATAAGTTCATTTTGATGTAGCTGTTTTATCTAGAGAAGTTGACATGGGTTGCCAACTATGTGGACTTGAACCAGCCTTCACCGCTAAGGTGGAATGACATGGCCGTTGCAAAAACTATTTATTTTGTAAAATCAAGGGGAGGAGAAGCTTGGCCTAAAAGCTGTGCGGTAAGCATTTTAGAATATCACAAATTTAGTTGGTTATATTACTATTGATTATTTATAATGAATTCACATATAGTTGTATTATGTAGATTGATACAATCCCACAAGCCGTTTCGGGCGATCGCGAGGTTCGGGAGGACGGTAGCGTATACAAGTTCACGAGGAGGTGTGTGCAGATTTACCTGAAGAGCAAGTCGTCGGGCTAGGTTCTTTAAGTGCACAAGTGATCGCTCTTCAGACGGAGTCCAACTCAATGTGGGCGGCTCTTCAGATGGAGTCTAGCTCCATGAGGGAGGA
Organism: Datisca glomerata; assembly: GCA_003255025.1. Lineage (NCBI taxonomy): Eukaryota > Viridiplantae > Streptophyta > Magnoliopsida > Cucurbitales > Datiscaceae > Datisca > Datisca glomerata. The sequence goes on from QANY01003934.1 coordinate 440,634, forward strand.
GATTTCATAATTAGTGGTCGTGCAAAGAAAGATGATGGCCGTCCAAGAACAAATGTGCATAACTTTGGTGAGTCTTTTGGCACGAGACATTGGTAAGTCTGGAGCCGAAGATGATGAGTCACGCGTCACCCAGATTGAAGGTAAAAATGAGGAGGTTTTAATGAGGATATGAGTCCCTCCCTCTAAGAAGAGCTACCGGTCTCTTCATCACCTTTATATAAAGGTGCATCCAACTGGATGTTTCAGACAATGTATTCGTTGACCTACTATTGGTCAGGAAACCATCTATTACTGGAACAACTAAAGAACGCCGAAAGGTATTATTCTGTTTATTCGTATTTCATCTTTTCTATATATATAAAATGTATAATCTAACTATTAGTCTAACACCTTACTTGGGGCTGTGTTTTGGTAGGGCAAATGAGTCTTGTCCGAGTCTACCAAAAGCCAATTCTTGATGCAGTTGCGCAACACTCGGGAGAGGAGAGATGGTCCTCTACCCAGTTCACCCTATTTGAAGGGTAAAATGACTTAAAGCAACAATAATGCATTTAAAGTGGGTCCGTACACGTTGCAGGACCCACTAGAAGTGAAAGATGAGTGTTTAGTGGAGTATATTTTTTAGAAAAGATTAGAGGATAGGTAGTAGTCACACTAATCTAACAAAATTTGACACACCATCACTTCCAAATTTTTATTACGTTTGTCTTTTGCAGTGAGATTCTTGTTAGATATTCTGGCCTCCAAGCTAAATGGAGAGAGTTAAAGATTCTAGGTCTGGAAAATTGGCTGGGCTCCAACCTTATAGACTTATTTGTCAACATTTTGACCTGGGAGGCTCATCGTGCGTCGATGAGCAACCGATTTTGGTTTCTTCGCACATTATTTGTTGTGAGTATCTACTACTTAGTAACCTCCTTATTTTAGGTTTATATGTACGTTGTATATTTTGTTTTTGTTGTGCCACTGCAGAGTCAATGCGTTTCAAAATTAGTAGAGCTTCTTAATTTTGTAAGGAAACCAAGATCGTGGGTACATACGCGTCAATGCTTGAGGTAGAAATGACGGTAAACAAATTTAATGTAGTTAAGGTATTAAATTTTGACTTAGTATGATTGTGTAATCTAGATTTGTATTCCGATACACGATGTTCGAAATCATTGGTATATGGCCAAGAACTCCATCGGTGGACAAGGAAGTCACCGTATGAGACACCTTGCCAGATGGCCGGCTTATCGTGGGATGGACTGAAAATGTAAAAAAAATTGTATGTTCTAAACCCTCATCACAACTTGTAATTTGTCTTATAACATGTATGATTTTGACATTGATTACCTTTTTATATTTTGTGAATGAAATTATAGTTAGAAGGTATGAACTTGATATTTGGGGCTAAGCTCATAGATTTGTTGCCTCTAACAACAACCTTCTCTTCATTCAAAATTTCAAGGCCGGGCCAAGTGGTCACCCAATCAAATGGGTAAGTTCACTGATCGTTAATTTGATTAGTCTTCCTTCACCCTTGAATAATGCAGTTATTATTATATTTGCAGGAGTGATTTTGATGTGTGGGTCATGAGATATATGGATGACATCAAGGCAAGAATTGTTCGTGACTATCGTTCCTATGTAATATGCCAGATATTGTTTACATTTTGTTAAACTTAAGAGCTTTATTTTTTGTTTGTTATAGTTTCCAGTTCTTTTAGTTCTATAATTGAGAATTTTCTGATTGTTTTGGATTTGCTCATTTGAGGTTGTCATTACTTATAATTTGTTATGGTGTAATGATAGTTTGGTGAATGTTCAAACTTTACAACTCTATTTTATGTTTTGTTTTAGTTTGGAGTTAGGCTTCTTTTAGTAATATCATTGAATTTTCTGATTGTTATGGATTTACTCGTTTATGGCCGTCGTTGCTGAATTTGAAGAGGTGTATGATAGTTTATTGAATATTGATAATATATTTATAGGAGTATAAATCGCACAATCTTCGTTGTAATATTTTGTTGAAGATCGTCAACCTTCCTTCAAACGACATGTATGATACGTTACATGATAGCGCCGATCAATTTTATAGTAGGAACTCATTTGTCTCGGAGACACGACTACCATTAAAGACGAGTCCTACTTTAAAGCAAAGACTTTAAAAGAGAAACAAATGAAGGGATAGATAATATTTTATACATTATTGTGATTGTGTCCTATTTCCTGACGTTCTTGTTCAAACACTCACCCATTTTACCATTTCTGAGAAATTCGATGAGTTAGAGGCTATTGAAGAAGACAATAACGATGATCCAATAAATTTTGAAGCAGATTAAAGAGGGATATCTTCGTAGGCTTCGACTTTTATTGCCCAATCGAGATACTGTCTTCTTCAATAACCTCTAGCTCATGGAATTTCTCAGAAATGGCAAATGAGTCTTCATTTTGTATATGATTATTGTGTATAGTGTATAGTGAAGATAAATAATTTTTTGTAAGTTATTGTGTACAAGGATGATAAACAGATTTTGTATATCATTATGTTCAACTATAAATAAAAGAGGTTTTTGCAAGTTATCGTGTACAGTGAAGATAAATAAATGTTGCAGATTTATTGTGTACATATATAAATAAGCAGATTTTTGAAGTTGTTGTGTACAGTGATCGTCTTCAGTATTTTCAGAATTATCGTGTACAATTATAAATAAGTAGATTTTTAAGGGTAAATTGTGTACATATTCGTATATTAACATTCCCAAAAAACTATGAAACCAAGTTAATACCAAAATGTACAATTACTGCAACGATGGATAAAAAATATTATACCAGTATAGGATGCTTATGTTGTCCATAGGGTATCCACATTGTGTGTTGAATGGTGGTGTGTATGTAGATGGGTCAAATTGGTACGCACCTTGTACATTGAATGTGTACGCACCTTACACATTGAATGTGTACGCACCTTGCACATTGAATGGGGACGCATCTTGTCCGGAGACCCCTGTCGCATGTGCACCTTGCACGTTAGATGGTGATGAATCAACATTATTATCGTCCAGCATCGTGGCATGCACATCGCTCTGTAATTCTGGACATGTTTCTTTGGTATATCCAGTGTTCTTACAATGGGCACATTGGATGGGTGGTTGGTCGTGCTTTACTCGAGCTGGCACCTTGGCTTCCCTTTTCTTCACAATTACCAAGTCTTGAACGAGGCCTCTTTTAATCCCTACATCATCCTCTTGCTTCACATTCTGTTCGTTGGTGACCTTATCACTCCACGATGTCTCATATTTTGCACGCAGCATCCCAATCTCGACTTTGGCTCGAGTCGAGCATTCACTTGACTTTAACGCAAAGTGGCAAGTCTTTTGGTAGCTAGTTGGATCAAATTATACTGAACCAATACTATATCATCTGTATCTATAATAGAATGGCTTGACCTGGTGGTAGCATATTACTCTCCAGAGTGATCTGCCACTGGTCTAGTATGCACGTGCTTGGGATCTCTTGCATATGTTCAGCTTTCATAACAATGGACATATGACGATACATTATCCCCACTGATTTAAACTTGCCACAATTGCACTTTAGCGTATCAAGTTGTTGGTCTTATGCGTATCAAGTTGTTGGTCTCGTGACACTATGTATGAGTCATTCGACACCCTAAACTAGACCAACGAATACATTCGAGCCTCCCCATCATCTGTCAAAGCATAATTGTAAATGATGACTCACCCACGATCTCCTTATGCAATAGTTTAAACAGTTTGTGTGTGAACACGTTTGCAACGTGTTGCTCTATTGCAAGCGAGTGAGTTTTAAACAGAGGCGTTTCATTTTTCAACTTGAAGTTTTCCAACCTCTCCTTGTGGTGAATACGTGCCAACGCCCGATCAGATTGTAGCACGAATTCAAATAGTTTAGATCGACTTTCAACGAATCGGTAGAGATATGTATTCATACCTTCAGATAGTTGCATCGTTCCCATGAACACAAAGAATTTTCCACGATGGAAGGCCTTTGCCCAGCTTTCATGCTTGACATACATCCATTGTACCCATTTGTTTTGACTAAGGTTGAACGAATCTATCAAACGATCACATTCCCGTTCGAACTCTTCTTCACTGTAGATGTCAAACATTATTCTCTTGAAGGCCAGTAGAAAATTTGAGTTTTGCACGTTTGATTGGGCATTTCATTCGAGATACCATGCACAAAACCGATGACTACAATTAGACATGAACGTCTTGATTGCTTTACGCATCGCCTTATCGCCATCTGTAATGACCGATTATGGCTTCTTATTTTTCATGGTATCCAAGAAAGTCCTCAACACCCATTGATAGGTTTCCACGGTCTCATCAACCAATAACGTGCAACCAAATACTGTGTCTTGTAATGGTTGTTCACACCAAGGAAAATCACAAACAATTTCTTGTATGCATTTGTCTTGTAGGTCGTATCAAACACCAATACATCACCAAAATAAAGATAGTCAACTTGGCACGTCGAGGCTGCCTAGAATAAATTCGCCAGATGATTATCCGTATCAATGTTGTACTTGCAATACAAATCCAGATCCATCTCCAATTTTACAGTAAAAAAAAGCAATAGATACCTCTGAATCAGTTTCGACTACTTGCGATCTTTCTGCTTGTCCATCTTATTGTATAGATCCATTCTTAAGAACCCCACATTCTCATAACCGCCGGCTTGTAGATGCGCATGTTTTGAAAATTATGTCTGAAGATAACCTTGTAGATCCTTTCAGCAAGATGGTGCATGTAAAGAGCTTTAAAAGACATATGGAGGGTTTAGGATAAAGAGATATGTATCATTTACTTTAGGAAAGAGGGATATTTTTGGGAATGATGTGATTAAAGTCTTAGATGTTAAGGCTTTTTGCTAATTAATGAATAAAATGATTTTTCATTTATTATTTGCAGGCATGTATGTTTGATATTTTATAAGTATCATGAAAATTCCATGATTCTTATATATAACTTTAAACATTGTATATAAGAGTTATATACAAGAGGTAATGTTTGAAAATAATAACAAAAATTGTTCGTAATTAATAAGAAAAACTTACCGCGCCTGGAACACTACAGCTAAACGGTGTTGTCGAGTGGATAAATAAAACTTTTCAGAACACGATGAGATGAATGTTGAGTTATTAATCTTTACTCACTTCTTTTTGGGCATATGCACTAAAAACTATCACATATATTCTAAACTTGGTACCATCTAAGTCTATACCTAAAACACCTTAGAGACGTGGAACGATCATAAACCTAACACATATTTAATAGTAAAAATGCTTTTTATTTATTTTTCATGTGCATCATGTTTCTTATGATATTTTATTCATGTAATTGAATAAATGTTAATTTATTTAAGCAATATGTCTCAATCATATCATCGTGATTCTGACCAATGGAAAACTGATCCATGAAAACTTTGTGAAAATGGAAAAGTCACATAAACTTCGTGCTTGAAAGTGAAAGTTGCAAGTTCGTCCTAACGGAGGAATGTCTTCCCAAGCCTGCCTCGAATGCACCTCGAACTATCCAAGATGCATATACTCGTTAGATTGAAGTGATGACAAAGCACGTTGGTATTTGCTAGCAGAAATGATAGATGTGCTTAGGAGGAAGAGAAACTTTATGATAATAGAGTCACTCTAGTAAATGATTGGTCAACCATCAAAACAGTCGCGTTACGAGATTTTTATGAACACCATGATGGATTCAGGATCCTTAATAAATGACAAGTCACGTAAATGTGATTTATTGTTATAGAAACATTTTTAGATAAGAGTGACATCTTAACCTTCATAGTTGATTCAATAACGACTTACCATGTTTCTTTTCTTTGGAGATTCTTAGTTCTCCAAGAACATTGGCCAATGGAAAAATTCATGATGCAAGTGGGAAATGCTGACATGGTCTCGGCAAAAGCAGTGGGTGTAGTTAAACTACACTTCGAGAATAATAAATTTCTTGTATTGAATAATATTTATTTCATTCATGAAATAAGAAGAAATTTGATTTCTGTCTCTATACTAATTGAAAAATTATTTAAAGTTTCTTTCAATATTAAAGAGATCATTATTTCTAGAAATGATTTAAATATTTGTTCTGTGATTTTAGATAATGGTCTTAATTATGTAAGATATCTTATACTCTATTGAATAATGAAATGTTCAAGAATGCCGAACCAATAACTAGAAATAACAAAAATCATGATGATGACATATATTTTATGGAATCTCAGACTTTGTCATATTAACCTAAATAAGAGGGAAGGACTTATAAATGACGATCCTTTATGAGAGCTAAGAGTTGGCACACTACCATTCTGTGAATCCTGTCTAGAATGTAAGATGACCAAGAGCTCATTCTCGACTAAATGTCAAAAGATCAAGACATCTCTTGAGCTTGTGGATTATGATGCATGTGGACATTTAAATCAACAAGCTAGAGGAGGTTGTGAGTATTTCGTTACTTTTATTGACGATTATTTTAGATATGGGTTTGTTTATCTAATGCAAAGGAATCTGAAACTTATTGAAAACCTTAAAGGATTTTAAGATGAGGCTAAAAAGTAATTTGGTAAGTTAATTAAGACTCTTAGATCAGATTGAGGAAGTAAATACATGGATTATGAATACATAGATCACACAATATTTTATCATACCTTATTGCGTCTGGAACATTACAGCTAAATGGTGTTACCGAGAAGAGATAAAACTTTTCTTAACACGATGAGATGAATTTTGAGTTATTCATCTTTACTCACTTCTTTCTGGGGATATGCACTAAAAACTACCACATATATTCTAAACTTGGTACCATCCAAGTCTATACCTAAAATATATTAGAATTGTGGAACGATCGCAAACCTAGCTTGAGGCACATTCACATGTCAGGGTCATGTACTCAGAGATAAGACTGGTAAGTTGGAACCTCATTATGAAGTATGCGTGTTTGTAGGATATTCTAAGAAGTCAAGAGGGTGTCTATTTTATAGCTATCAGATAAAAAAGGTTTGTCAACAAATGCTACTTTTCTTGAGAATGACTATATGACAGTCTTCAAACCTCATTGCTAAGTAGTGCTAAATGAGTTACTTTCTGATCAGATTAGACCACACCAACAACAATTGTCAAATGACAAAGTGAGAAACACAACTCAATATCAAAATTCTTTACCACCGCAACATAGTGAAAGGATAACCAAATAACCAAATTGATATACAGGAGAGGGCGCAAGTTGTCACTCATGATGATGGTAAAGAAGATCCATTGACTTATAGGTCTATAATAGATGATTCTGGGCAAACGACAATGACCTCAAGATAGATTCGATGTTCATCTTTTGAAATGGGTAAAACCCATAAGATGCAAATGAATCTACAAGAGAAATAAAGGATTGGACGGGAAAGATAGACTTTCAAATCTAGGCCTGTTGCCAAGGGTTTCACCTAAAGGAGGCAGTTGAATTTGAAGAAACTTTCTCACATGTAGCCATGCTTAAGTCTATCAACAATGCATATACGTATCTGTTTTTACAAATTTCAGCTAGGATATGGCAAATGGATGTTAATAAAAATTTAAGAATGACCATCTTTATGAAAGCATCTATATGATACCACTAAAGGAGTTCATGCCTAAAGTCCAACAACAAAAATTTTTCAAACTGCAAAGGTCCATTTATGGACACAAGCAGGCTTCTAGTTCATGGAACATCATATTTGATGAGGCTATTAAGTCTTATGGATTTGGCCATAATCTTGATGAACAAAATGTCTATGACTACATCAAAGAAAAGAAGGTGGTTTTTTATTTCTTTACTTTGATGATATTATGCTAATTGGGAATAATACAGAATCATTATCAAGTATAAAGATATGGCTAGCTAACCAATTCAAAATGAAAGGTTTGGGAGAGGTAGGCTATGTTTTAGGATTCGAGATCGCAAGAATAACCTGTCAGCGTTGTCCTAGATGTCGTATATGTGATAAGATGCTTATTAGATATGTGATGCAAAACTCCAACAAAGGAAATTACCTTCTCAACATGGAATTCGTCTTTCTAAGGAGCAATATCTCAAAACTCCTCAAGAGGAAGAGAGCATGATTCGTGTTCCCTATGCTTCTATAGTTAGAAGCCTAATGCTTCCATGTTATGTACAAGCTTTGACATTTGCCATGTATTGGGAGCGGTCAGTCATTTTCAATCGAATCAATGATTAGATCACTGACTGCCGATCAAGCACATTCTCAAGTGTCTCTGGAGAATGAGAAAATGTATGCTAATTTATGCTGGCAAAAATTTAATATTCACTTAGGATCGATATTCACAAAAGTTAACATCAAGATCGATTACTCCTGGTCGATGAGGTGTAGTATAGAGAAGCATAAAACAAGTTTGTGTTGATGATTCTACTATAGAGGCAAAATATATAGCCACTTGCAAAACAATTTAGGAAGTAGTCTGACTCCATAAGTTTTTAACTAATCTAGAAGTTGTTCGAGATATGAATGGATCATTTAAGCTTTACAGTGACAACATTAGAGCAGTGGCGGATTTAAAAGAACCAAGAAGCCATACGCGAGGAAAATATATATAGATGAATTATTATCTGATTAGATAGATCATGCATCGAGGTGATGTGTATATTTTGAAAATTGAGTCAAAAGATAACCTGACGGATCCTTTCAACAAGACACTACATGCAAAAAGCTTTGAAGGACATATAAAGGGTTTATGATTAAGAGATACATCTCATTTTCTTTAGGGGAAGATGAAGATTTTCGGGAATGATACATAATAGAGTAACCTTAGAACTAATAAAATGATATATTAATTATTATTATTTTATTAGAGTTTGAGATTGTAGGTCCATATATTCTCCTGCATCTCTACGAAGACTAGTTGAACAAGTAAATATGACGATAAAATAGTTTAGAATTACCAAACTCTAAATTATTGAACATTCTATAAAATGTCATAATAAGAGTGTCATTTTATTATATATTAATAGTAAGAACTAAATCAATTAATTTATGAAATTAATTGTTCAAATAGTTTGATTATTTTAATTTATTAAAATTGGATTAAAGAGTGTGGTTGGACCACACTTTTTGCACCTACTATAGGGAATAATTTCCTATGATTTATGATCTTCTTCTCAAAAGAGATCATGCAACACGGGGGAGGTGTTTACTTATTAGATAAGGATTATTTGATAAGAGTTATCTTATCGGATAAATGCTATCTAATAGCTCAATATAAATATTATCTTATCACTTATCACATGTTAGTCTTATGTGGTATGACATGGCCAGTCATCTCCTTGGAGGGAAATTATCATTTATCAGATAGACATTATCTGATTGAATTTTTTTTAATTCAAAAGGATCCAAATTTTATCTCCAACTCTTTAGGTAAAGAGTGATTTATATATAAAGAGGAGATAAATCTATATAGATAACTACTCTAATTAATTTTTGGCTCTCTCTAAGACTTCTTGAAATATTGAGAGAGAATTATTTTGATTCTCGAATTTTCGTCCCTACATAGAAGTTTTGAGAAGAGTTCTCATTTTCCTATTCAATTTTCTCATGAGTTAGAGACTGTAGTTGAATCCAAAAGACTAAGCGTGTGATCCATTCTGCTTTGTTAAGCATCCACATGTCTTTCCTTCAAGCACGGAAGACTAGGCTTGGATGATCCAAGGATTCAAAGAATTAGATCATTCTTGAAGAGTTTGAGGAACCTGATTATTCATGTAGAACTCTAAGAATTGACCCCTTCATCACTCAGAAGTATAAATTTGTTTACTTTTACGATTGGATGGGCAAAACGCTTTTCAAGAAAAAGCTTTTATTGATGGCGATCCTATCGATCATGCACGACGCTTCCGCTGCCCTCTCTGATTTTTAGTTAATGAAACCAACATTCAATGTCTTAAAATCATGAACATCTAAATCATATCATATCACACAATATCTTAAAGTAAAAATATTGGGAATTTGTTTTTTGACAAATATATCCTTGCTTTTTGCCAAATCACTAAATTGTCATTTAACTGCAATTATCTCATCTTATTAAATTTATAATAGTTATTGTGGTTGATTGTAACAACATAATTTATGATGTAATCTTATAAGGTTAATATTATAAGATCTCCTAAGCTTTGGCACAAAATCAATGTACCTCCCTAAATTTCAATCTCTTCTCCAATGGTACCTAAATTTTCTCTATCAATCAAAATACTCCTCCATACAAAAGCCAGTGAAAACGGTGTTAAAATAGTCACGTGCAGGGTATGTAACCACATTTATACCAGAATTATCCTTTGTCTTCAAATCAAACTCACAAAATCCTAAACTCAAACGTTTTTCATTTCAGGAAAAATCCCATCCCACCTCAAACTGCCGCAGCTCTCTGCCGTTTTCAGTGGCACTGCCTCCCATCTCCGGCGACCTCAAGAATTTTTTACTTTCTGGTGATTCACTGGACTTCTAAAATATGACATACTTTGATTTCCTTTAGCGGTATAGTTTTGCTTTATGTAACTTATACTTGTCATGAAATTAATTTAGTTCTGAAATTCACAAGCTTTGGCTTTGAGGTATAGTGGGCATAACTTACTTTTGTATTTTTCATCTAGGCTTCTTCAAAATCAAAACAAAATCTAATTTTCAACTCAGAATCTCCATAGCTATGCTTCTTCTTTAATGGGTCAATCTCTTCTTCTCGAAAAAATTATTGCTTCAAGAAAGGTAACATAAAAAGAGAAGATTTAATTGGGAGCTGCATTTTGTTTTTGCTTCTTTATTTTGCATGGAACTTCTTAGTTATGGGTACTAATCCGCTACATTCCTCTCAAACCCAAGTGCTTTCCAGCTGAAGAAGCATTCGAAATACTCAAAAGAAGTAGAGACCTGTCGAATGAATCATAGGATAGATTTGTACTGTCGAATGAACTTGTCATCAGAATATCAAGATGAGAGGCTGCGCCGGTGAAATCGCTGAAGAGGAAGAAGACCTGAGATCGCCGAAGATGAGAGGCGCTCAGAGACAGAATTATCTGCGTTTGAGACTCAAGATGGGGTTGTTTATGATTTTTTGTTTATCCTAATCCCTGGTCTATCCTCCCTTCACTTCTTTTTTTTTTCTCCATTACCCTTCTTACACACTAACTCATATTTTATCTCTTCATCTTTCATATTCATCTCTCTCTCCTAAGAACTCATTTTTTCATAACTAAACACAACAAAATGAGTTTTGTTAATTTTAATGGGTTTCGTTAATTTTTGTGGATTTTGTTAACATTTATTAATTTAATAGGTTTTGTTAATTTTGGTAAGTATTGTTAATTTTGGTTCTGTTAATTTTTGTGGGTTTTGTTAATTTTGAGAGAGAACGTAGAGCATAGAGAGATAGCGAGAGAACATTGAGAAAGAGAGAGAATGTCTAGAGAGAGAGGGGGTGCACGACGCCCATGTACCAAGTGTGTAATCTGCATCATGGCTACACGATGCCCATGTACCCATCGTTTAGTCTACACGATGACTATATGATGTCTGTGTTCCCATCGTGTAGTCTACACGATGGCTATGCGATGACTCCACGACGACCGTGTTGCCATCGTGTACCCTTGGCCGACCATCCACTTACTTTTTTTTCATTTTCTGTAATATTTTTCTTACACAACATCAAATCAAATGTCAATTCATTCTCCATCAACACTCAACCTCCATATTTATTTATATTTAAATAAATATATAAAATTAAATATATTCTATTTGTATTGTACACGATGACTATACGACAATCGTATAGTCATCGTGTACCCATGACCCACCATCCACTTACTTTTTCTTCATTTTCCCTAATATATTTCTTACACAACATCAAATCAAATGTCAATTCATTCTTCTTCAACATGCAACCCCGTATTTATTTATATTTAAATAAATATATAAAATTAAATATATTACATGTATAGTGTATACGATAACTACATGATGATCGTGTAGTCATCATGTACACTACACAATGACTACATGAAGATCGTGTAATAGTGTACACTATACGATGATCGTGTACCCATGACCCACCATCCACTTACTTTTTCTTCGTTTTCCCCCAAATACTTTTCTTACACAATATCAAATCAAATGTAAATTCATTATTTTTCAACACTCGAGCTCCATATTTATTTATATTTAATAAATATATAAATTAAATATATTACATGTATAGTATACACGATGGCTACACGATCTATCGTGTACCCATGACCCACCATCCACTACTTTTTCTTCATTTTTCTCCCAATACTTTTCTTACACAACTTCAAATTGAATCTCAATTCATTCTTCTTCAACACTCAACCTCCATAATTATTTATATTTAAATAAATATATAAAATTAAATATATTACATGTGTAGTGTGCATGATGACCACACGACGATCGTGTAGTCATCGTGTATACTACATGATGATCGTGTAGCCAGCTTGTATTCATGATTCACTATCCACTTACTTTTTCTTCATTTTCTCCCAATACTTTTCTTACACAACATCAAATCAAATTTCAATTCATTCTTCTTCAACACTTAACCTCCATATTTATTTATATTTAAATAAATATATAAAATTAAATATATTAATATGTAGTATACACGATGGATACATGGGTATCGTGTAGTCATCCTATAGACTGCACGATGGGTACACAAACATCATGTAGCCATCATGTAGACTACACGATTGGTACACGGATGGCATGGGGGCTCTCTCGACGTTCTCTCTCAATCTCTCTACGATCTACGTTATGTCTTTCTCTCTCTATGTTATCTCTTAAAATTAACAAAACCTACCAAAATTAATAAAACCAAAATTAACAAAACCTACAAAAATTAACAAAACCCATTAAAATTGACAAAATATTAAGCAGATCCATAAAAAAATAACAAACCCATTAAAATTAGCAAATGTTAACAAAATCCACAAAAATTAATAAAACACATTAAAATTAACAAAACTCATTTGTTGTATTTAGTTTTGGAGAAAATGAATTTCTAGGAGAGAAAGATGAAGATGGAAAATGAAGAGAGAGAGTGCGTGAGTTAGTGTGTAAGAAGGGCAATGAGAAAAAACAGGGAAAAAGTGAAAGGAAGGTGAGTCATGTGTTAGGATAAGCAAAAATTAGGCTAAGGGTATAATTTTGTAAAATGCTTTATGAAAGAATATAATTTAGCAAAAAACCCATTTTTATTATCTGAAATGAAATTGTTAAGTGGCTTTAGGGTGTTGTGAGTTTGATTTGGAGATGGATAATTTTGGAATAAAAGCAGTCACGTGTACAACACGTGACCATTTTAACACTATTTTGACATATTTTTTTATGGAGGGGGTCTTTTCATGGACAGAGAAAATTTAGGTACCTTTAGGAAAAATGTTGAAATTTAAGAGGGTAAATTGATTTTAGGTCAAGTTCAAGGGGTATTATGATTCTACCCAATCTTATATATATATATATGAGATGATAGTAAAAAAGAGATTTAAAAGAAAAATTTACATCTAAAATATCATTAACATGATAATTTATAAATTTGATGAACTTGTATATATTTTTTAGTTGACTTGATGATAGTATTTTGTCTGTTTCAGGATTTAAGATGATGTGTGTATGAGAGATTTAGTCTATGCCAAGTATGCCTGAGAACGTGGGGGTTGGTGGTCGGATGGTGAAGGACAAGCAACCTTAGGCAGCCGCCGGAAGGTGACAAATGCCCTTGAAACTCTAAGGTAGGTGAGAACTTCGAAGAATGAATATTCTCGAGGTTCTTTTGTCTTAGGATCGTTCAGAATTGATTGTCTCAATAATGGTGTCAAAGACCCCTTTATAGAGACGGAGTCGAGTGAGGGCCACATACATGTCCCTTTCAACCGCATGCAAATCGCGTGTCCAAACAGAAAATGACACCAATAAGAGTCACGCTCAAAACATGGTCATACACAAAAACGTGACACCATGCCTAAAATGTACGACATCCCTAAAATGACAAAACATAGGAAACTGTGCCCAGGGTTCCTCCATGGCAACATGAGAAGCCGTGCTCGGGGTCCTTCGTGGCGGCATGGGGAGCCACCCTCAAGGTTTCTCGCATGGCGGAATGGGGAGCCACTTTCACGGTTCCTCCTAGAATGACATGGGAAACCATGCCCGGGGTTCCCCCCGTGACGGCATGGAGAGCAACCCTTGGGGTTCCCCCCAGGGTGGCATAGGGAGCCAGTTTTGGGTTCCCCTAGAGCGACATCGGGAACCACGTTTGGGGTCCCTTGTGACGGCATGGAGAGCCACCATCAGGGTTCCCCTCGAGGTGGCATGGGGAGCCACCTCCGGGGTTCCCCCTGGAGTGGCATGGGGAGCCACCACTGGGGTTCTCCAAGGGCGGCATAATGGAAGCATTTTCAAGACTCATAAGGTGGCTACATTCTTCAAGGAGATCTTCCCATCTTGGCGTAGCGAACTTTTTCCTAATAGTACCAGACCACATTCCCCATATTTTTCCCAGGCAAAGAAGGGTCCTCGAACTTTTGTACTAAGTCCGAAGACAGACTTTTAATACATCATTTCATATAACAGGAATCGCCGCCCTTATAAGTTTAGGGACGTCTCATACAAGCATGTTCATTCATAAATCATGTGAAGCTTATCATTATGCCACATAGGCATCACCTGGGCGTATTTTGGCATCACGTGTCCAATCTCGACACGTCACTCTTGGCGACGTGACTCACTATTTACATTAGCCTTCTGTTCAAGGTTGAGGGCACATCAATCAAGCTAAGACATATTTTCTGATTTGAGTGTTGCCCATGTCTTTCACACTTGTTCGTGGGAGAGACGTCTTTCTTGTCTCCTATAATTTACGGGGAGCATTTTAGGGAAGACCCCACAGTTTCATCGTTCCTCGAATGAGGTGGAAGAGCCCTGTTTGATGTTCTTTTTGGCACCTTATTTGTGTCGAGGCATGTGACACATCTCGTTCAGAGGCGTATCACATCGCCTCGAACGAGTCGCGTGACATCGCCTCGAACGAGGCCCTACAACTCGCCTCGAACGAGGTACTGTAGCTCACCTCGAACGAGGTGTGTGACAGTTCCTCTTAACGATGCGCAAAATCTCGCCTTGAACGAGGCGTGTGACAACGCCCCGTAACGATGCCCTGCAGCTCGCCTCGAACTAGGCGCTGCAGCTCACCTCGAACGAGGCGTGTGACAACACCTTGAATGAGGCACTGCATCTTGCCTCAAACGAAGCATGTGACAGCGCCTCAATGAGGCGCTGCGTCTCGTACTCCCTTGGACGAGACGTCAAAGGGGCTCTCTATCTCTATAAATTCAGCCATCTAGAGTCATTTTTTTCAATTTCTTTTTCTTCTCTCTCTATTTTTTTTTCCTTTAAGCATTCTTTTTTTTATTTCACTTTGAAGCAAATGGCTTCTAGAGAAATACTAAAATTTTTCTAAAAAAACTACCCCATCAAAGTGTTCACTAAAACGTCCAGGTGTTTCCAATCTTCACGAATACTCTGAAAAAATACACGCACTAGCGATGCACAAACTCAAGTTCAATGTTAGCACGCATACCAAAGTATCATGACGAGTGAATATACATGATAATATATGCATCATTTGCATGTTCATGCTGTGTAACCAAATACCAAAGTATCATGGTAAGTGAATATAGTTAGCCAATATTTTTTTATATACCTATATCATGCTCGTATATGACTGATACAGCTCAATGATGTGTTCATAATCATTATTGAAGAATATTCTTTAGAATCATGAACAAACGTACCACAACTTTTTGATAACTAACCATGGTGAAGTTCATCAAGAAATGGCTTTGCGGCAGATGTGCATGTTGTAGTACCGTCCATAGACAATTCGACTTGTGAAAGCGCATACACGTAAGAACCTACATGATACTGCCTAAGAATGCACACAATCAAGTTGCCTAAGAGGGCGCATGCATATTGGACTATCTGTAACGGTCATGCTTAAATGGTTATCTACCCATCCATACTTCAGATTTTTTCATGCATCAGTTCATACTTTGAATTTTCATCAGACATGCTCATTCGTTCCTACTTCGAACCGTTATCATGTCTTATTACCATGCAACCCTACTTCACACATACTTCGCTCTTACATACGACTCTTAACATGAGCATATTCATAATAAATCTCTAAGTTAGATTTAATCTACACGACAATGGTCATATTCTGTAGTAATGAGCGAAGTAAGCACTTAAAACAGCTTGTGTATTGTAAACACGTTATGGCGGCCAAGTTCCGCTTTGAAAGGACTTGCAACAATGGCTAAGTTCCACCCAACTACCTTTGCTGAAATGTTTCTATTTCATTTACGAGACAAAATTTACTGCAATGTCTTAAACGCGTTCAAGGAACAAGCTTTGCTGAAACTTCTTAAGTGCGTTTCAGGAATGAACTTCACTGAAACGTCTTAAATGCGTTCCAGGAACAATTTCTGCTGAAACATCTTAAACTCATTTTAGGAACAAACTTCGTTGAAACGTCTTACACGTATTTCAGGAACAAACTCTATCAAAATGTCTTAGATGCGTTTCATGATCAATCTTTGCTGAAACGTCTTAAATGCATTCCAGGAACAACTTTTGCTGAAACGTCTTAAAAGCATTCCAGGATCAATCTTTGCTGAAACGTCTTAAAGGCGATCCAAGAACTAACTTCACTGAAACGTCTTACAAGCATTTCAGGATGAATAACCTGTTATAAGTTTTCGGGCTATTTTGATAATCACAAAAGTTGAAGTAAAAATTACAATGCTAAACATGATAGTTTTTTTTCTTTTATGCACTTAAAGTTGAACATCGTTGGTATGACTTAAGCGTTTGAGGGTCATCCCATCTACTATCAGCAATAGAGGTGGTCTCATGCGACCCTTCCTATTTGTAAAAGCATGCACATAGACAAATAGTTGTAATTTTCAGAATAGGCATTTCATAAGTAAACGTGCGGTCACAATGGTCATGTAGCGTATAGGGGGAAAGGCTGGTTCCCTACAACTTCTATGTCTACATTAAAGATATCCCCTTTTTGGAGCTTGTCATGGAAAATTCATCTCAAAGTTTTACAATCTTTGGTTGCATGAGTGGTGTTTCAGTGGAAGTGGCAATACGATGTGATTCTTTTTCTTCACTGG
Source organism: Datisca glomerata (assembly GCA_003255025.1). Classification (NCBI taxonomy): domain Eukaryota; kingdom Viridiplantae; phylum Streptophyta; class Magnoliopsida; order Cucurbitales; family Datiscaceae; genus Datisca; species Datisca glomerata. Next base: position 457,904 of record QANY01003934.1, read on the forward strand.
TGGGCAAGTTTTCCACACAAGGTCTCCGCACAACCTTATCCTTGACCCAGGCATCCAACAACGCTTCCACCTCATTCATGGAGTAGGGGAAAGGTGGTGGATCATCCCTTTCGCTACTGTCCTATTTTGCACCTCGTCCTTGGGGTTGTGCCATGGCTACTTGTGGTTTGTATCTTGCAGGCTTCCATGTTAGCCCCCCGCGCTCACCCTACTTCGTAACCTTTGGCCTAGACATCGAAGTGTTGGTTCGTTGAGCAGCTACATGGAGGCGTGAGAAAGTAGCGATGTCGAGGTTCTCCAAATGCGACATATACAAATTCATCATCCCGCAGATGCACATTTTCACCAAGTCTTCCTCCTTCCACTCTTCCTGGAAATCTAATGCTTTGTCTTTTAACCGTCTGACATAAGTCATCAGGTCCTCATCTTTCTTTTGATTCTCACGCCCTAACTCGAGAATGCTAATCTTTTCCTCACACACAAAAAACTTTGTCATGAATGAGAAACCATATGCGACCACGTTAAAAGTGTTTTCGATGCTAGATTGATGTACCATGTGTATGCTTACTCAGTCAGTGATGTCGAAAACTCCCTCAGCCTCATGGACTCGTAACATCCGTGCGGGGCCTAAGTCATCAATGAAACATATAATGTGCTCCCTAGCACATCCATCCTTATCGTTATACTTATAGAACTTTGGGGGTACATAGTCAGACAGGTAGACTTCATGGCTAGCTCACATGGGTAAAGGGGACGAAAGTATACTATTGTCTCACTTAGAGAGGCTTTGATACGTTCTATCTCCAATATCTGATGTAGTGTCTCATTGGTAATGAAAGGGCCAGTGTCGGTGCCATCGACCGAGACATTATGTGCTGACATGGGACATGCGAAGGCTACCTGGAAGGATGTTGGCGAAATGATAACATTTGCAGGGTTGCTCGAGTGACCCGCATTTTGGTCACTGTTTACCGTTCCTGACTCGGACAAGCCCCTTGGATTTATAGCTGGTATCTGTTTATCGGCGTCAGTCTGGTTCGTCGTGTGAGGATGGACGGCATAAACGGCAGGCGGTGGTGGATGAGGGTTATGGGCACCTGTGAGGAGATCGGTCAGTGTACTTAGAAGGGTACGAATCTTAGCTTTAGAGGCCTGGAGCTCTCTAATGGCGTTAGTCTGCTCAGTCGTCGTCATTGCAGATGGGGAAGTTGATTATCTCCCTGGATGTAGCGTCTTCCATGTCATGGTTCTCAATGGTTAAGTTAACATCTCTCCTTCCAAATGAGAAGAAGCTCTCATCATTCGACTACGTCCGACCATACTCGAAGAAAGAAGAAGATGGTAGACAGATCACTCCCCAGTGAAGTCGCCAAAATATTTCAGGGTTTAGGGTGATGTGTGTATGGGTGATCTAGTATATGTCAAGTATACTTGGGAACGTGGGGGTAGCCGATCGGAGGGTGAAGGATAAGTAACCTTAGGCAGCCGTCGGAAGGTGATAAATGTCCTTGAAACCCTAAGGTAGGTGAGAACTTCGAAGAGTGAGAATTCAAAGAGAGAATATTCTCGAGGTTCCTTTGTCTCGGGATTAGTCAGAATTGATTGCCTCAATAATGGTGTCAGGGGCTCCTTTATATAGATGGAGTGGAGTGGGGATCACACGCATGTCCCTTTAAACTGCATGAAAATCGTGTGTCCAGACTGAAACTGACACAAATAAAAGTCACACTCAAAACGTGGTCACACATTAAAAACATAACACCATGCCTAAAATGCGCCACATCCCTAAAATGATGCAACATAGGAAACTGTGCTCGGGGTTCCCCCGTGGCAACATGAGAAGCTGTGCCCGGGGTTCCTCCGTGGCGGCATGGGGAGCCATTCTTAGGGTTCCCCCTAGAGTGGCATAAGAAATCGTGCCCGAGGTTCCCCCGTGGCGGCATGGAGAGCTACCCTCGGGGTGGCATGGAGAGCCACTTTCGGGGTTTCCCCTGTAGTGTCATGGGGAGCCGCCTCCGGAATTCCCCCCAGAGTGGCATAGGGAGCCGCGCCCCCTGGGGGGTTCCCCTAAAGTGACCTGGGGAGCCAGCTCCGAGGTTCCCCCAGGAGTGGCATAAGGAGTTGCACTCGGGTTCTCCCAAGGTTTTATAAAGGAGGCACTTCCAAGACTCGTATGGTGGCTACATCCTTCAAAAAGATCTTCACATCCTAGCGTATCGAATCTTGTCCTAATCCTACCAGACCACAACACCCAGATTGTTCCCAGGCAAGGAAGATTTCTCGAACTTTTGTCACTAAGTTCGAAGACATACACTACACTTTTAATACATCATTTCATATAAGGGGAATCGCCACCCTTATAAGTTTAAAGGCATCCAATGCAAGAATGTTCAGTCATAAATCATGTGAAACTTATCATTACACCACATAAGAACCACATGGGCATATTTAGGAGCCACGTATCTAATCTTGACACGTCACTCTTGGTGACAGAACTTACTATTCACATTGTCTAATTCAAATTAAGACATAAAAATCCTAAAGTACTATGCACAATGCTTTTGAAAGAAAACTTACGACGAGATATATTATCAGTTTTGCCTAAAAAAGTAAGAATATTTTCGATTCTCATGGATTGAAGTTATCTTCATAGTCCCAAATTTGTCATGGTCATTTACAATTCTATTTCTTGTAATCTTCTTTCTAGTTACGTTTTCTTTTCTTTTTACATATTTTTCCTCTTTATATATATTTTAATTGAGACTAGTAATATAGCGTCTCACGTGGGATTTTATTTACATAATATGATATTTAATTGTTTTATATGCAATTTTTAACTTAACTTTATTTATAATTGTTTATATATATTGAAAAAACATTAAATGTCTTTTGCAAGAATATTTATAAGATTATATAAATTGAAAAAAAGTATTTATTTTACCCCATTTCGCTCAAAGGGTTGAAGGAAAATAATATTTCAAATTGTTTGTAAGAGTCAACTTGATCCTCTTCCATAAAGATCTCAGATGAGGGAACCTTAAGAGTGTAACCGACTTCAACCACCGTCCATGTACAATCTATACTAGATGTGAACAATTCTCCATCCTACATTTTCTACGTTCTTGATAGCCCAACTTTGTCTCGGTAGAGCCACAATCATTTTACTTACTAGAACTAAGCCAATTGAGAAAAATTAGAAAATCCACTACATGATTCTCAATGATATGTTTTGGCTACTGAACTGTTATTTTACATTTTTATAATTATATATAATATTATCAAGAGTAAGTAATTCTAGACCTACGAAGTAATAGATCAATTTTAAATTGTTAACATTCAGTGTCATTCATCTATATATCGTTATGTTATAACTCATTAAAATGAATATGTAATTAACCAATAAATTGATGACATGACAGTTAGTCAATTAAAACTTAGTTTATAACTTGATCGAGCTAAAATAACTATATTATCAAATATTTTTTATTAGCACCGGACCTCCAGAGCGTAGTTGTTCCACTAATCTAGGAGGTGCGTAGCCTCTCAACTACGACTTCTAGTTTGAACTCGTAATATGAGACGACCTCAAATATACGGTGACTATTTACATTACATCTGATAGTTTATATTATAAAATGTTATCAAACATATAATCATACATTTTAAGAAATCTAATTTTACCCCATCAAATTCTCATCAATTCAATCCTCATACTTTTGGAATTGGCATCTCACTTAGTCTAAAAAATCATTTATGAAATATTCTAGTCAGTGGCACAACTGCAAATTCCATAAAATTTGAATCATCTCCCCACGTTCGGTTTCCTCGGCCTGCACAGGAATTTTGCTCATCATTCGACCAATCGTACAACTTCTGCCCCAGTCCAGATTCACGTCGCTCTCTCTCTCTCTCTCTCTCTCTCTCTCTCTCTCTCTCTCTCTCTCTCCATGGTACCCAAATGAGATTTTGAATGGATCCGGGTGCATTCAGGAGACGATCATCGCCGCCAAAGAGCACAGATCGCCAACAAATCCGAACTTCTCCAATCGCTGGTTTAAAATCTGCTTCCAGTTCGATGAAGCTGACCAAGATCTTGGGTACTTGCTTGGCCGCTCTTCCAGTTCTGATCATTATCACATTAGTTCTTCGGCACCCACCAGACGATCCGATCCGAGGCTTCTCCGAAGCCAGAGTTTTGGAAACAATAGCTCAAAATGGTACTTCCTCGGATTTGGCTAAGTTTGTTTTTGTGATGTTTTTACTTTCTGTTTGGCTGCTGATAAAACTGTTGAACATATAGGAAAAAGCTGATCTTTTGATCCACTGTTTTTTTGTCTTTTTAGTTTTCTGGTAGTAAGAATTCACTTCAATTAATCTAAGTAGCAATGGACTTATCGGAATGATAATCTACGTAGCAATGGACTTATCGAATAATAATACTCTACAGGCAGGGTACTAGATTTGTATAGCTGTTTGAAATCAGTGCTGCCATTATCTCAAAGATAAATTTGTCAAGTTTTCATCAGGTTAAGAGTTTGAAGATGAATTCTTGACAGATGTAAATAAGCAAATTCTGCTGCTTCAACTGTAAATAAGAAAATAATGACAGATGTAAATATGTAATTATAAGAATTTTGGTATTGGATGTAGCTTTTTGGGCTATGTTTGTTGCTCTTGATAGTTATCGAGCAGTATCACTCTTCCTCTGAATGGGTTTAAGATATGTTTGAAGAGGTTTATATATTGAAATTTGGAGTCACTAAACATTATTTGATGATTCTGACTAAATGACAATTAATGTACAAAGGAGAGTTCAACTTGCATACCTTTTATTCCAACCACTTACATACTCTGTTAAAAGGATAAGGCTATATGTTAATTTATTTCGTCAATGCTCACTATATGTTGGGTTGAATGAAGGTAATCTTAGTCTCAATAAAAGGAAAAAGAATGAAGGTTATTTTTTGTTCTGGTGCTGTTTATGGGGCTGAAATATTGAGTTTGAACTTTGAAGCTTAAAACCCACTTCTTCTAGCCAACTATCTCTATCAGAGATTTAAAAAGCTAAAAACATTTGTTCATTTTGGCATGTCTTCCAATAGTTATATCTATAATTTTGGATACTTGGTGTTGATTATGTGCCTCCATGTTTTACAGTTCTTTGAAATATTATGTTCGACTCTGAGTTATATTTCTATCTATATACAGAAGAAGAATGGGGACTAATCTAGTCAGTTTAAATTCAATTATTCAGATGACTGTCGTTTTCGTATTCTTAGATTTCTTCAAATGACTAATTCTCTCTACTTGTTTCCCTTTTCCAACTTGTAGGTTCAGAAGATAAGTTTTCACTATTACCTGACATGCCTATTGACAAACTTGTTGATGGACTTCTTGCTCCTGGATTTGATGAAGAATCTTGTCTAAGCAGGTACCAAGCCAGTTCATATCGAAAAACTTCACCCTATAAACCTTCCTCTTATCTCCTCTCGAAGCTTAGAAATTATGAAGCTCTCCACAAACGCTGTGGACCCGGTACCAAATCCTATAATGAAGCATTAGACCAACTTACGTCCGGCCAGAGTGTAAGTTCTACCGAGTGTAAGTATATTGTATGGATATCTTTCAGTGGTTTAGGAAACAGAATACTTACTGTGGCATCTGCTTTCCTTTACGCCCTCCTCACGAACCGAGTCCTTCTTGTGGACCCCGGAAAGGACATGCCTGATCTATTCTGCGAGCCATTCCCCGAACAATCCTGGTTACTACCTGAGGACTTCCCCCTTAAGGATCAATTTGATGCATTAGATCAGAATTCTCCTAACTGTTACGGGAATATGGTGAAGAAAAATAACCTAAGCACATCAACCGAATCGCTAACTTCATATTTATACATCCATCTAGTTCATGATTATGATGAGCATGATAAACTCTTCTTCTGTGATCAAGATCAAGCTGTTTTCGAGAAAGCTCGTTGGCTGATTATGAAGACTGACAACTATTTCGTCCCGTCTCTCTTTCTGATCCCGTCTTTTGAGCGGGAACTTAGCAACTTGTTTCCCAAGAAAGACACGGTTTTTCATTTCTTGGGTCGGTATCTTTTCCACCCTTCAAATCAGGTTTGGGGATTAATCACTAGGTACTACCAAGCTTACCTTGCCAAGGCAGATGAGAGGATTGGTATTCAAATAAGAGTTTTCGAAAACGGACCTGGTCCATTTCAGCACGTGATGGATCAAATCCTAGCCTGCACTTTTAAGGAGAATTTGTTACCCGAAACGGATATGCAGGGTGGTTCGGTCGTTATTCAATCGGAAAAACCGAAACTGAAATCTGTACTAATGACATCATTAAATTCCGGGTACTATGAGAGGGTAAGGACAATGTATTGGGAACATTCAACCGTGACCGGGGATGTGATTGGTATTTACCAGCCGAGCCACGAAGAGTATCAGCAGACGGAGAAGAAGACACACAACAGGAAGGCGTGGGCGGAGATGTATCTGCTGAGTTTGAGTGATGTGTTGGTCACAAGCTCGTGGTCTACGTTTGGTTATGTGGCTCAAGGGCTGGGAGGATTGAAGCCGTGGATTCTATTTAAGCCTGAAAATCAGACTGTGCCAGATCCACCGTGCAGGCGGGTAATGTCAATGGAGCCTTGCTTTCATGCTCCTCCGTTTTATGACTGCAAGGCAAAGGCAGGAGTTGACACAGGTGCACTTGTTCCTCATATTAGGCATTGTGAGGATATGAGCTGGGGCCTTAAGCTAGTTGATAATCATCATGATTTATAGCTAATTCTTATTTAATTGGGCAATTTTACACATTTTTTCTTAAATCAATGAGAGTTATTTTTCTGTTTGCTTTGTCTTTTTTATACATAAATAATGTTACCCTATAATTTGAATTCACATAACTTTTCAAGTTTAAATATTATTGGATATATTTCTACGGTCATTTCCGAACTATAATTATTACATTGTGTTTAGGAATTGAAACCATAATAACGTAGCCATTGGAGGCTATATTGCTCAGTTTAAACCAAACAATAAAACGAATTGGAATGATCATCCCAGAAGCTGGAAAAGAAATTGGAATACAAACAATTATTACTTCATGTGAATTCAAAGGGTTAAAAAAAGAATGTGTAAGTTAGTTGATTAGAAGGAATAAAGCCCTGCAAACCGCCGAAACTTCTCGTAAGAGACCCAGAACACGAATTGCCAAGGACCGAGCCTCGCCCACGTAGGAAAAAAACCCTTCCAAAGAGCTCTAAACCCTTCAACTTTAACAGTCTTCACTAAACAATCATAAGAATTACCATACATAACTATACCTTCTTTGTTAGCCGCCTGATTCATCATTCTGGTCTTTACCACATCAGCTGGACAACTCAAGGCAGTTGCCGAAAGACCTGACATGATAGAGGCTCAGGTATGGGCCAAAATACTATCATCGGCTATCTGATTATTGATAACAAAACGTTTAGCATGGTCATAGCAAGCCCATTCTCCCATGTTGACCAGAAAAGCTCTTTGGACATTTGGAACTACTCCTTTCCAGAGTCCTCGAGCGCCTTCTGCATTGACTATTTTCATTACAGCATCAAAAGCTCCTGAGTATCTAGGTTCTAGACCTTGGCTCACCATTCGACTGTCAGCTTGCATTCGTACTTTAACAAGATCAGCAGGACTTGCCACAATCTGTGCTACTAATTGTAAATAGATAGGAGTGAGTTAACTTAGAGATGCAATAGGCAGAAAGAAGTTGATAGTAGATTTTCAATTTGAGGCAAGATTTGATATATGCAAATTAATTGATTGTTCAAATAATCGTAGTTTATATCATGTATGGGCTTATGTGGCTGCACCGGGATAAGCCAGCACGACGTGAGCAATGAGGAAATGATAATACTAAGACTGAACATAAGTAACCACAGGAAAACCGAAGGAAGCAAACAATCCACTATCAAAGTCTCCGAAGCCACTCCGAATGCGTTTGTTGGGCGAGCAGATGAGAGTGACTCGCCATGGAGCTGTAGCCTAGTCTTCATCAGGTCTATCGGGAAGGTCGTTGTCTCAGCCGCCATCGCCGACATCGATGCCAGCGCGATTTTTGTGTAAGTCCAGTAGAAATTATGAACCCTAAAAATGATGAACACTTTAGTGTTCTGATCTTAAAAAAAGGTGATGAACTTCTTGTTATGATTTTTTATTAAGAATTCTAATTCTTTACAATGATTAAGTGATGTATATATACATATAATCTCTAACGGTTGCCTATGATCTCCAACGGATGCCTACTGATCGTTTTTCCAGAAGTGGTTAGACACCCACTGTGTTTAGTGAAAGTTACTGTTCTGCTTTCCCTTTTTGCCTGTGATGAAGATTTTCCTTCTAAGAAAATACTTTCTGTTTCTCTTTCTTCAACACTCCCCCTCAAGTTGGGTTCGTATAGGTTGATCGAGCCCAACTTGTTAAGTATTCTTTGGAGGTTATTTTTGTTGAGGGCTTTGGTGAAGATGTCGGCCAGCTGGTCTTCACTACGTACAAAAGGAATGACAATTTCTCCCGACTGTACCTTCTCTCTTATGAAGTGACAGTCCACTTCAATGTGTTTGGTTCTCTCGTGAAAAATGAGGTTCATTGCAATATGACGTGCTGCTTGGTTGTCACAGTGCATCTCTATCGCTTTTTTTTTATCTCAACCTTCATGTCTTGAAGGAGATGTCTAATCCATGTGAGTTCACTAGCAGTGGAGGCCATGGCTCTGTATTCTGCCTCTGCACTTGACCTCACTACAACTGTTTGTTTCTTGCTCTTCTAAGTTACTAGATTTCCACCTACAAAGACACAGAAACCAGTTGTAGATTTTCTATCATAACTACCTGCCCAGTCTGCATCAGCGTATCCAACTACGGAGTTTGCCCCGGTTCTCTTCATCCATATCCCTTGACCGAGTGTTCCTTTAAGGTATCTGAGTATCCTTTCTGCGACTGCCTGGTGATTCGTGTAGGGTGGTGCGCGCATGAATTGACTGATAACACTAACTGCAAAAGTGATATCTGGTCTTGTAACCGTTAGATAAACTAGTTTTCCTACTAGTCTTTGATATTGACATATATCAATTAATGGTTTGCTATCATTAAGTCCTATTTCATGTTGGTTTCCATTGGCGTGCTAGTAGGTTTTGCTCATATCATGCCAGTTTCTTTTAACAAGTCTAAGATATATTTTCTTTGAGATAGAAACAGTCCCTTTTTCGAGCGAGCTATTTCTATCCCTAGGAAGTACTTCAGTTTTCTTAGATCTTTAATATCAAACTCCCCTTTTAGAAATTGTTGAACACTCCATATTTCATCGTGGTTATTTCCGGTGATGATGATATCATCTATGTAGACTAAAACGATGGTGGTGGAGTTGTTCGTGTGTTTGACGAACATAGATGAGTCAGCAGAGCTTTTGACAAAGTTAATTTTTAAAAGAGACAAGCTTAATTTTTCATACCATGCCCTTGGTGACTGCTTCAAGCCGTAGATAGCCTTCTTTAATCTACATACCTGAGATGGGTGCGTTACTTTCTCGTGTCCTGGAGGTAGGGACATATATACTTCTTCTTCCAGATTTCCTTGGAGGAATGCGTTTTTTACATCCATTTGATATAGTTCTCAGCTGAGGTTGGTGGCAACGGATAGTAACTAGTCGGGCTTTATATCATTTTTGCCACTGGAGCGAATGTCTCCTGGTAATCCACTCCATATGTCTGAGTAAAGACCTTGGCAACTAGTCGGGCTTTATATCTTTCGATGGTGCCATTGCTGTTGTATTTGATCTTGTAGACCCATTTACATCCTACATGTTTATTCCCGTTGGGTAGTGGGATTATGTTCCAAGTTTCATTCTTTTCCAAGGCTAGAAGTTCTTCATTCATCGTCTTTCTCCATTTGGGGTCAAGTTGGGCTTCATGATAGGTCTTTGGCTCAACTGTTTCATCAATTTTTTCCAAGTATGCCCTGTGGATGTTAGAGATTTTATCATAAGATAGGAAATTTCGGATAGGGTATAGAACCTGATGTGACACGTAGTCTTTTAATCTTGCTGGGGGTTGAGTTTACCTTGTTGACCTTCTTACGATTACTGCTTCATCAGTGACAGCTGCCTCATCAGTTGCTCCCCCTGAGGTAGTTATCTCAGGCGCGGCTGATGCGGTATCCTGTTCTTGTCTTCTGATATCAGAGGAAATAATACTGTTAGGTAGCGGAAACGTTTGGTGGTGGTTATGGTTGTCGGGGTCCTTTGGGTAATAGGATTCTAGTTCTAAAAATTACACATCTCGCGAGATGTAGAGTTTATGGTTTATTGGGTCGTAACACTTATACCCTTTTTTCTCAGCGGAATACCCCAAAAATAGGGTTTTGACTGAGGTTTTGTCCAATTTATCAAGTCTTGGAATGTGTACGAAGCATGTACATCCGAATACTCGTATATGATCTAGGTTAATTTTCCTACCCTTGAGAATTTCTAGAGGGCTTTTAAGATACAATTTTACACTAGGTAACCGATTGATGAGGTAGGTTGCTGTGAGTATAGCATCGGACCAGTATCTTTTGGGTACGTTGTTTTGGAGGAGGAGAGACCTAGTCATTTCAAGAAAGTGTCAGTTTTTGCGTTCTGAGATACCATTTTGTTGTGGGGTGTGGATGCAGGTGGTTTGATGTCGTATACCCTTTTGTTTAAGAAACTCAAAAAAGGTGTTGTTAGTATACTCGGTTCCATTGTCAGACCTAAAGATTTTTATGGTTGTTTCAAATTGAGTTTCAACTAATTTGTTGAACTCTTGAAAACGACTGAAGACTATTTTTTGATTTCAAAAGGTATAACCATGTGGTGCGAGGTAAATCATCAATAAATGTAACAAAATATTTGAATTTATTATATGAATCAACTGGGGCGGGTCCCCAAACATCAGAATGAATTAATTCAAAACATCGTTTTGTCGTACTACTAGATAGTGGAAAGGGTAACCTGGTTTGTTTTGAAAGTTTGCAGCTGAGCAACTGCTAAAGTTTGAATTACAACCGAGTATTTTGTTTAGAATTTTGTCGGATGGATGACCGAATCTCCAGTGTAATATTTTATCTTTTTGTACTGTACTGGAGGTGGAAAGGCATGTTTTGTCGGTATCTTCTAAGTAGTACAGACCGTTTCTAAATTTTCCTTCACCAATCTTCCTCCCGGTGACTCGATCCTGAAAAATTACTTTGTCAGGCGAAAAAGTAACATTGCAGTTTAAGTCTTTGGTTATTTTACTGACGGATAGGAGATTGGAGTTAAAATTGGGTAGGCAAAGTACGTTGTTAATGGTTTTTGTGAACAGTGTGGTGGACCCTATGCCAAAAATTGAACTTTATTTCCATTGGCTACCGTCACGTGTTGTGGTCTTTCTAATTTAGTGAGACTGTGTAGGTTTTTTATGTTATGAGTCATGTGGTCTGAGACACCAGAGTCTATTATCCAGTGTTCCACGTTATGACAAAAATTTGCAGACTTAGAAAAATAATTGACAGTATTGCAGATAAATGAACCTGAGGTATCGCGTAAAAATTCTCCGAATTGTTTGAGCAGTGTAGCCATTTGTGCGTCGTTGTCTGTGTGCAGATCTGCTCTAACGGATCCGGATCTGTCCATTTCCTCCATTCGATCGGGTCGGTACCCATTACCCGAACTGGGTCCGTCTGTCATGTGGGCTCTGCGGTCTCGACCCGACCGACCCGTAACCCGCTCCGCTAAGACCCTCGGTATAAAAGGGAAATGTTTCCCTCGTAGAGCCCCCTCGCTCGTCATTCCCGTGCCTCTTCTGGAACTTTCTCTGGTTCTGCCGGAGATGAGGGTGCAGGTTCCAGCACCGGTCGTGGGTGTGCCCCTCCTTTCGGCAGTGGCTTCACCTCACCGGCTCGCCTAGCTGTCCGCGGTGCCTTCCCCCTTCCCTAGGGTTAGGGTTTCGGAGGGAGCCGTGGGTCGCCATGGCTAGTGCCTCCGCCTTGTCGTCTCTGGTACTCATCACTCGTCGCCTGGTTTCTTCTCTTTGGACCATGGCTGAGACCGTGGAAAATGTTGGCTTCTCCGTCGATATCAACATCTGAGCCTGGAACGCCTCATAGCTTGAGTTGAGAGCCGTCAAGAAATGGAACACCATATCCTGTTCAGCCCACTCTTGGAGTTCCTTCAGGTCAGTGGTCATCGGTCTTAGGGTTTTGAGTTCTTTGAACTTAGATTTTAAAAACCCGGTCAACTCCGGTACTGATCTGTCCCCCTTTTTTGCTTGGGAGATCTCTCGTTTAAGTTCAAAGACTTGCGCGAAATTATTTTGTTCATAATAATTACTCCGGATGTCTTCCCAGAGTTCCTGTCCTGTTTCACAAAAACAAAAGATTTCACTGAGTTTTAGGTCTATGGAATTAGTTATCCAGGTCATTACCTGACTGTCCATGATGTCCCATTCCTCTGGGTTTCGGTCTGGCCTTGGCTTACTGCCGTCCACGAAACTCAGTCTGCCTCTTCCTTTCAGGCTCACCCGAGCCGCCCTGGCCCACGGTATGTAGTTGTGGCCAGTGAGCCAGATGGAGGTCAGTCTGGGATTGGTGTCGTGGTGGTGAAGCTGGCCGGAGGTCGATGGTTCTGTCATACTGTTTTATGTGTTGGTTCTCAGAATCGTTGCTCTGATACCATGTAGAAATTATGAACCCTAGAAATGATGAACACTTTAGTGTTCTGATCTTAAAGAAAGGTGATGAACTTCTTGTTCTGATTTCTTATTAAGAATTCTAATTCTTTACAATGAGTGAGTGATGTATATATATATATAATCTCTAACGGTTGCCTATGATCTCCAACGGATGCCTACTGATTGTTTTTTCAAAAGTGGTTAGACACCCACTCTGTTTGGTGAGAGTACCCGTTCTGCTTTCCCTTTTTGCCTGTGATGAAGATTTTTCTTTTGAAGCAATACTTTCTGTTTCTCTTTCTTCAACAAGCCCTCTCACCTTCATGCTCTTCGCTACCTTTCATGGACTATAACAGACCCAACCCTCGAACCCCACGAATGCGAGAGAGAGGTTTCTACAAAGTGCTACCCACTAACGTTGTCGTAAGGACCAAAGTATCAAATAAAATGAGCTGTATATTCTTTTTTTATCTCTTTTCAAATTTCAATTGAGTTTTTAATGCAAGAATTTAATTCAGATCATTCATCAATAACATAATGCTGGATTTTGGGGAAGCGTTATAAGATCAATTACTATAATTCTCTATCCAAAAAAATTACTATATTTATGGATTGTTTTTAAAACAACAATCCCTGTTTGCCTTACAAAAGAAAAGAAAGAAACCAACCAACCATCCCGACATAGCCGTTGAGTCAAATTTAACCAAAGAGAATAAAAGAATTAAAAGTATTCACGTGACCGTTACAATCCATAAATTCAAATTTCACTCCGAAACTCACTGATCAAACGGATTTCAAGATTTACCACACCATGAAGTTGACGGAGTAGGATGAAGAACAAACCCAGGAGATAGAAATGGCGGAAGAGCTAATGCAACAGCTAAGATCCAAAGCCACCGAACTCTTGCTCAGAGAAGAATGGAAGGAGTCCCTTCAAGTCTACTCTCAATTAATAACCCTCTGCCAAGACCAAATTTCAACAACCCATCAACCTCGACACGTAGATCATCTCCCTAAACTCCGCAAATTCCTTTGCTTAGCCTTCTCAAACCGAGCAGAAGCCCAATTCAGACTCCGAAATCACGAAAAAGCCTTGAACGACTGTGATGAAGCACTGAAAATAGAGGGTTCCCATTTCAAGACCCTGCTCTGCAAAGGTAAGATTTTGCTGAATCTCAGTAGGTATTCAGTCGCCTTAGAATGCTTTAAATCGGCTCTGACCGACCCTCAGGCAAACGGGTATTCTGAAAATCTAAATGGGTATGTGGAGAAATGCAAAAAACTGGATCTTTTGTCGAAGACCGGAGCTTTCGATATCTCAGATTGGATCGCTAATGGATTCCGTGGGAAAATCCCAGAACTTGCCGAGTACATCGGCGCCGTGCAGATTAAGAAATCTGGGATTAGCGGGCGAGGGCTGTTTGCAACGAAGAACATCGAGTCGGGGACTTTGATTTTCGTCACCAAAGCAATATCCACCGACAGGGGGATTTTGCCGGAGGAAGAAAACCCCGGCGAGAATGCTCAGTTAGTAATGTGGAAGAATTTCATCGAAAAAGTCAGAGAATCTGCAAAAAAATGCCAAACAACACAAAATCTGCTCAGCACACTATCAATTGGGGAAACAGAGGAAAATCTTGAGGTCCCTGATATAAATCTCTTCAGGCCAGAAACAGAGCAAATCAACACCCTCCCAAATCAAAATCTTGATTTAACCAAAATTCTAACCATCTTAGATGCAAATTCCCTCGTTGAAAATTCAGATTCTTCAAAAGTATTGGGAAGGAACAGCGATTACTATGGAGTTGGGCTATGGATTCTCCCATCTTTCATTAACCACTCATGCATCCCCAATTCATTGAGAATTCATGTAGGAGATTACGCCATTGTTCATGCTTCAAGAGACATCAAGGCAGGTGAAGAACTCACCTTTTCATATTTCAATCCATTTTCCCAAGTGGAAAAGAGGAAGGAAATGTCAAACACATGGGATTTCAATTGCAAGTGCAAAAGGTGCATGTTTGAGGAGCAAATATGGAAGAGAGAAGAGATGAGGGAGATTGAGATAGCTATCGAGAGAGGGGTAGATTTGGGACAGGCAGTCTATAAATTGGAGGAAGGAATGAGAAGGTGGATGGTGAGGGGAAAAGAAAAAGGGTATTTGAGGGCATCATATTGGGGTGCTTACTGCCAAGTTTACAGTTCAGAGAAGTTGATGAAGAAATGGGGGAGGAGAATTCCAGCAGTGGAAACAGTGGTGGATAGCGTTGTAGAAGTAGTGGGAAGCCATGAGAGAGTAGTGAAGGTTTTGGTTGACGGGTTTAGAAGAAATGGAGGTGGGGTTGTGGAGATGGAAAGAATTATGAAGTTGGGAAGAGGAGTTTTCGGGAAAATAGTGAAGAAAAAAGCTATGAAGATTCTTCTTCAACTTGGCTAAGCTTATATTAATTCTTTGTTTTTACTGATTTTCATGTCAAGATAAGATATTTAGCCAAGATTAATGAGAAGATTAGAGTTGTTATAATTTCACAAGCAGGCAACAACTATTGTTGTACCTTTGTGGTTTTTCATGGCTACTCTTTCTCTTTTGAAATTATTGTAGTTGTTTCCTTTAAAACCTGAATCATTCTAATATCGCTCACAACCTTTTTTTATAATAACTGCGAGTTTTGATTTTAGGCTATGTTGATTAGATCTTTAGAAATCAAAAGATAAGTGAACGAAACTGTATATGAATGCATTTTCGTTTCTTGCGGTCCCTTAAAAACGAAAAAGGAAAATGATGAGAGAAATGGTGTCTACTATGCTTGATGATTCCTTTCAATTTTCTTCAACTTCCTCTTATTTATTTGATCTGTATATTGTCTATAACCATTCCATAGCAATGGAATTTTTTTATGACCGTTTTTATTAACATTTAAGAAAATAGTCATAGTAGTTTTTTTTACTGTGTACCGTGTATATGTAAAATGTGCAATGCTTTTTTATAGAGATAAGTGAGGTCAATGACTAATTCAAAGTATAAGGCTAGCCCATCCTTGGAATATTTAAGTAGAACACAGGAATACAAAGATAGTACGGAAAATTATAAAAAAAAAGAAAGAAAGAAGACAGTTTTGAAGTGATGATGCAAATTAGTTAGAGTAACTAACTAATTTGCAGAAATCTTACATGCGTAACTTATGTCTTCTTTTGAAATAATATTACTAGTTAGTTATCCATTGAAATTTCACTAAGTATGACGATAACATTGATTTAATCATATAGATAAAGAAATATTTAGCTTTTTACAACATACCACTTTGTAGTGCATTAGTATCACTACAAGGAAACCCATCATTTCTGGTGACTACCAACCGCCGGCAAAGAAACGTATGTTTTAGTGACGGTTGGAATCGCTAGCTAATGTTAAAAAAAATCTCCTTACCGGCTATTTGAACTGTCGGTAGATGTTCCAAAACCGTCCGTATAAGTGGGAATTTTGCACTGCCTCTCCTTTATTTTTCAAACATCCCATAATTTTCGCAACTACTTGTTTCATAAAACATTCTATAACATAGATTCAGAAATCCATCAATAAATTCTTTCACGAAATAGAGTTATAGCATAACAATTTCAGAGTGCAAGTATCTAAATTCAATTCATGTTACATCCAAACGTAGAATAAAAATCAATTCAGAGTTATAAAATAATTCAATTCAATCATTCGCAAATATAAAAGTAAAAGTAATATGAATTCAAAGATAAGCGAAAATAATATCTTCAATCGCCACAGAACTACAATCACGAAGTTGAAGGAGCTCCAGAATCCTATAAAGACATACATATGAACAAAATTAACATTAGTGTTGGAATAAACATAATTTATAATTACGTAAAATACATATTCCTTAGACATCATACATTATCAACGCCGAGGTATTGTGAGGACGAAGAATTTTGTACTTCCATTATTTTCATAATATATGCTAGTTGGGTTTCTAGGTGAGGCACCTTACATTCTAGTTCATTCAACCTTGACTTTATTCTCTCATATTCCACAAGTGAAACGAATGTTGTCTCTTATGAAAACAGACGGCTACTTTACAATCCAAATATCATAGTAAGAGTTGGATCTAATCCCATTCCACGGACTCGTCCTAGATGCTCTAAACCCATAACTTTTGAAAATGCGTCTCTAGGTGAAATAGTATTGCCATCCAGCGATTTGTCGCCATAAGTTCTTGCAATTTCTCCTACAACATAAATAAATAATTCAATTGCATATATGACAAATATAGATTTAAAAATTAAAAATATTGACAAATATAGACTTAAAATATTTTTTACAGCTCTAGAGGCAGATCAAGATCCACCCGACTCCCATCTTTGTGTTTATGCAAATATATAAACAATTCGATCTTATTGGGCTTTCCCCCCAACTCCTTCATCTATCATTATGTTTAAAAGATTATAATCTCGATCGCAATACTAAAAACAAGAATACTACATACTTATAATAAAAAAAGATTTACGTGTCATTTCATCTTTTTTTTTCAAGCATAGTT
Source organism: Datisca glomerata (assembly GCA_003255025.1). Lineage (NCBI taxonomy): Eukaryota > Viridiplantae > Streptophyta > Magnoliopsida > Cucurbitales > Datiscaceae > Datisca > Datisca glomerata. The sequence continues at coordinate 475,174 of QANY01003934.1, forward strand.
TTTCCTTCCTAAAGAATGTTTTATGATTTGTTTTGATTGCGCCATAGTATTTGTTTCACTATGACTTGTTATTTGAGAAATAAAATTAGTATTTACTCTACGTACTAAATAAAATTCATTGTCAAAATAAAATATTGTAATACCATTCCTTCATGAGAGAACAAAAAAGTGACAGTAGCATTCCACTAATCTCATGGAACATCTTCCAGTTTGTGTCTCAGACATTTCTCTTCGCTCAGATATTTTGTCGTATATTCTCTCCTCAAGTCACTTTTACTATCCTTCCAACTCTTATTAATTAAAGACAATGATATCTTTTTGGTTGGCTTTCGTAACTATCCATTTACTCTGAAAAATTACAAAAGTATAATAGTATATACATAATGGAAGATACGATATATATTTTTACCTTCACAATTAGCACACAAATATATATTTTTACGTTCACAATATCCCGTGTTGCGTTCTTGTACATTTCAGGCATCTTCTTCCAAGTATCGTAGATGATCGACAATAGATCATAATTGTGTGCTACTGTACAAAAAAAACTAGTAAATATTGATGCTTGACCCTTGATCGGTGTCCTGCTGAGTTGAATTCACATTTCGCTATCTTCCCTGTAAGTAGATTCCATATTTCTGCCATTTGAGTCCGACCTCGAGCATTTTGCCTACAAGATCCACCTACGTATAAAATATTATTTTTATATGTTAGACATTATATGAATAAGAACAATGGTTTGTATAAAATATTAAATAAATGTTATACCTACTAATTTACTAGAACTGTCACATGATGGATCTTGATCACCAACGGGCTCTTCCTCTACTATACGCAGACATCTACCACAGATCATGATGGATATACTTGCATAACAAAATAGATAATAAGATTATCAAAGAGAGACATAGCTTATCAACACTCTCAAATAGATAAATACTAAGAACTGAGATAATTTAAAAAAAATATTAACACTATAAATAAAGACATACCTAATTCAAATAGTATCTTCAATTATAAAAATCAAATTGAGTCATCACTATTCTGATCGAAACCAATATTCGTATTAATTGCATCTTCAATGGTTACACCAAAAACATCTGTCCTAACTAAATTGATACATTCTTCATTATCATGTAAGACTTTTTTCTAAATGAGAATGATCATGTATCTCACATTCAAAATCCATCACTACTTCATTAGCAAGAGTTGTATCATTATTAAGGTCATCAATGTCAAATATGTCTTTTGGTTTTGTATACACCAAAACATGCCAATCTTTATTTTTCTGATTTTGTACGTTATACACAAGACGTTCTTGAGATACAAAGACAAATGGTTCATCTTTCAAATCCTCACTAGTGTGAATAAAACGTGAAAAATTAACAAGTGTAAACCTAAATTCATCAACTTTTCTTCTAGCATTTGTGGTATCAATCCAGTCACACTTAAATAACACTACTTTGAACTTATTGTAGTAGTTCAATTCAATAATCTCCTTCAATATCCCATAATATTTTACTTCTCTTATTATTGGATTTGTATCCCTCAAACTTGCGTAGCTTCTAGTCTCAGCAGTCGCTAAAACCCCATAATTCTGCATCTTTAGTGCTGCATCACTTTCTTTAACATGAAATACAAATGCCTTTATATCAAATCGCACATATTTATTTGCCACTCTATTTAGACCACGAGTCAACCACCTTATTTCGTCTAAAACTTTATTCTTGTTGGCCTATTCAATAAAGGTATATTCATAATTAACTCACAATTTTGCAATACCAAAATCACCTGAAATTAACTTACAAACTTAAACTTACATAAGTTTGAAGCCATCCAACAAATGTTTCATGTACCAAATGTTGGACCTCGTTTGGGGCAGGTTGATGTCGACAATTTTCCCTCCTCGCATCTACTTCACATTTTCTACATGTCAAGATAGATGGATTACATAAATATTCAACAATTCATTTGAGATATATATAAAAGTTATATTATTACCATTGGAAAGGTTCTGTCAAATGACAATTGAATAATACAAATATATGTGCTTGTAACCAGGACTTCTCATTAAGATAGCATTCTTTTGTGGTTTTTGTTGGTCGTCCTATATTAGGAAAAAACAGGATCATGAGTGATTTTCTCATCTTCACCATCCTAAATTCTTGAAGGACGATTAAATATTATTTCAATTCCTTCAAGGTATCTCGAGCTGAATGTTGCACACTCATGTATTATGTATCCCTCCACCATGGAATCTTCCGGATGAGCTTGATTACAGACATGTGATTTACGCTTACCAAGATACCTAATGCAATGACATGTAAGAAATTAACATAAGCCCATGTGAATTTTTACAATGTGAAGTAATGGACAAAACGTTTTATGTTGATACTTCTCAATGGATACATCCACCTATAATGCACGGGTCTAGCAACCTTTGCCTCGTTTGCCAAGTGTACTACTAAGTGTACCATAATGGTGAAAAAGAATGGAGGAAATAGTTGTTCCATTTGAAAAAGTATGACCACAATTTAGGACTGAAGCTTGTCGATCATATCTATTTGTAGACTTTTAGAACATAATTCTATGAAGAACCAACTCAATTCAAATAAAACAGAGTACACATTCTTTGCTAAAACACCTTGTAATGCTATGGGTAAAAAATGTTGCATGATAATGTGACAATCATGACTTTTAAGACCTTGAATATTACGTTGCTTTAAATCGATGCAACGAGAAATGTTTGATGCATATCCATCAGGAACTTAGATAGACTTCAGTACTTAAAGAATATGTCTTTTTCATCATTCATCATTGAAACAAAGCAGGGGGTAAGTAAGTGGTATCACCTTGAATAATTGGATGAAGCTGACTTATTATACCCATATGTTGAAGGTCTAGACGGGACTTATAATTATCTGTACTCATCCATGGATCGTCAAGAATTGTCCCTAGTATGTTATCACATACATTTTTCAATGAGCATTACATCAAGATTATCACGTATAAGATTAAACTCCCAATAAGGTAGTTGAAAAAATATACTTTTCTTCTTCCAATATTGCACATTATCATCACCAATTCTTTATTTTCGGCTAGATTCTTTACTTTTTCCAAAAGTGACATTAAGGCCTTGGACTTATTGTAAAACATCTAATCCCGTAGGAGAAGTAGGGGTCGGTCTATTCTCAATTGCGCCATTAGAATTTTTACTATCACGACAAAACTATGGCCAGGCTCTAAAAATCTCCTGTGGCCCATGAAACAAGCGTTGATAATCAATCTCATAATTATAATGAGGGAAAGCAAAGCGTGAATGAGTACTTCAACCAGACAAATTATCTAATTCTAAAAAGTCACTAATGGTCCACAACAATGCCTCGCGTATTTTAAAAACTTCTTTCGTGGATACATCATATGTCTTAACACCCGTTTCCCATAATTCATTTATTTCTTCTATCAGAGGTAGCAAATACACGTCAATATTATTTTCAAAAATTTTAGTCCCAGGGATAAAAGTAGAGAGAATTAATGATGTTTGTTTCATGCACATCAAAGGAGGAAAATTATATGAAATCAAAGGAACAGACCACATGTAATAACTGACACTCATACTCCAAATGGGTTGAAACCATCACCAGCCAAACCAAGTCTGACATTATGTGATTCAGATGAGAATTCAGTATGTTTAGAGTCAAATGATTTCCAAGTAGTTGAATCAGTAATATGTCTTAAAACACCATCTTCAGTACGCTCTACATGATGCCATCTCAATCGTCAGCGTTTAAGGCAACATGTATAATCTCTGTAACCTCCCTTTTAAAGGAAAGCAACATATCACTTTAGCAGCTTTTGGCTTATTCTTCATTTTTCCTTAAGATTGGGATGTACTCTCACCCTCATTGGTTATCCACCTTGAAGTACCACAAGTGGCACATGATTGTTCTTGTTCTTTGTATTTCCAATATAATATGTAGTCATTTGGACAAGCATGTATCTTTTCATACCCAAGACTTAACTTTTTTATGTCATTCGCACATTCATAAAATGTTTTTGGCAATGCAAATCCAACATTACCCAATAACTCAAGAAACCTATATAGTGCCTCATTACTCAATCCATGAAAACACTTGGGTGGTAAATATGCACAACAAATGAGAGTTTGGAAAAACTTTTACATCCTCGATACAAATGTTCATTACTATCTCTAACTAGGTCAAAAAATCATTCACCTTTTGCTTGTTGAGCATCTTCATTTAGTTGCTCATTCATATTTTAGTAGTTGGCTCTGTTTGAAAATCATATGTTGCTCTCTCATTGGCCACAACTCCGAATGCATTAGGCAACAAGTCATGCATATTATCATCACAAGCTTCATGCACAGATGTATAGTTCACATGTGTTTCATTAAGCACTTCTTCTTTTGAATTTTGTAATATGGATTTACCATGGAAAAACTAATGTGTATAACTGTTGTTTGTGAATATAACTCTATGCAAGTGAACGTGTCGCCAACAAGTAATACAGTGATAAGTGAGTGTCGATCTCCATACGAAATAAGGAATACACAATGTTTAAATGACCAACACAGATTTAATTTGCAAGAAAATGCTATAGCAAAATGGATGAGTGATTTATACTAAGCCTAAAATGTAAAGTGCACGAATCAAAAGCTAAAGTATACTAATAACTAAACAAAGAAAGGCTACTAAAATGCATGAGATATTCAACAGGAAAGAGGGGCTGGTAAAGTCAAATCCCTTTTCATTTACTTTATCAATGTTGACCTAGTTTCTATTGCTTCTCAACAGCATTACCTAAGCTCCCAACCACACTAAACTGTCATTTGTGAGATCATCAAATACTCCTTAACCATCTTTGTATCAAAGTTCAGTCAGGTTTTACGTTGATCAATTAAGTTTCAACTGAAAAGGATGCTAGGAAAGTCCATATGTCTATGCAACTCAGAAAATTCCAAGTCTACATGAGTCTATGCTCATGCATTTCCAACTTAAACATTCAAGCATCAGTTAAGAGATTCCATTAGACTAAACCCTTTTAAGTCTTAATCTAACTTATATTCTAATAGAGATGGTCATTCATTAATAGAAATTAACATGCAATATACATAAACTAAAATGCTAGAGAGAGCTTAGCAATAAAAACATCAATCAATAAGATAAAGTAAAATCCAAGTTTAGTTTACCATACTAGCCTGAAAGTGATTAGCTCGTACTAAGCTCTAAAACAATAACACAAAATCCCAAATCCATTGTTTCCAGCATTAGAGATCAAAATGGGTAAAAGTTGTAAACAATACGAAATGAAATAAAAGAGAGAGGAAAGATTAGGAATAAACTAAGTATTCTTGCTCTTGTCTTCTTCCTCTTCTTCCTTTCTTCTTTTGTCGTCTTCTTCCTTTCTTCTTTATGTAGGTTCACCTTTTGTACCAGACAGTTGTCGGCTTCTCCTTAGAAATATCTCTAACCCCTCCAAAAATAGAAGATTTTGTCTTATATAGCAGCCGCAGAAACTAGGGTTTCCCTTAAGCATGAGGGCACGTGTCAAGATTCCAAGAAAAGAGGGGACCACAGGTGGCAGGCGCTGCGATACCTGGATAACGGATTCTGACGCAAATGATCACCTCCTTTAATGAACTCCACACTAACTAGCCATGCGCCAGACCACTAGCCAAGTTTGCTTTGTATGGCCACAGCTACAACAACAATGACTTGTTGTAGTGTCGAATAATACTAACAAATTGCACTGCACCAAAGAAACCCTAGGATTAAACTAGCTATAAATCATCAAAAAGTCTAGCAGAAATTTAAATCTAACCCTTAAAATAACTATTCCGCAATTAACTTAAATAATGCATTAAAATCATCTAATGTTCCTAAAACAAGCAACGACTCAAGCTTAGGAATGTTAAGATAACTCTAATTTCTTAGAGTTATCACACCTGCAAACTTAGATCATCACTCGTCCTCGAGAGATGCAGACCTAAACTACCAAGATCTAACCAAAAGGAAGCAAAACTAAAGTTGTTTGTGAAATTTCAAAGCAAGCTAGAATTTTTAACTTTCTGGCCAATCTATTACATGATTAATATGCACTAAATATTTTAAAAACAGATTATTTTTCAACATGTTGACTTCAGACATAAACTAATTTCCTATTGTGAGTGTGTGCTAGGAGTAAAGCCACTACTTTAGAATGCAAAGGGTAATTCAATCCTAAGAATGTTGATCCAAAGATCTCTAAGCTAACAAAATACCTCTACCAAGCACAACATGCATCAACAAAATAGTACAGAAAAGAGGGTGAAGATTAATCACTAAGGACAAAGGGCAGTTGACTACTACAATAACGTAGCTTCTTCTTCTTTTCTATCATTTTTTAAGATAGAATCCCTATTATGTTTTTCTAACTTTTTACGCAAATGCCAACATTGGTGATGAAAGCACGCAGTTACTCAACAACAAAACCAACAAGGTTGCTACTCCAATTTTACGCATAAAAATTCTATAGCTAGCTCGTATCTTTGGCTACATTTTTACGCGAATGACAACACCTTTTATGAAGGCACTCAGTTACTCAGCAACTTAAATCATAGAAGCTCTTATATCCTTTTTATTTAGATACTTATTTTTTTAAAAGCCAAGGTATTTTTCTTTAGCAGATTTGTATACAAGATAATTTCAATACAATGCCAATTCCGTTCCCCTCCCCCGAACTTATTTTCTACGCAACATACTAGCATACTATTTTTAGCAGAAAAGGGGCACCAACCAAGAGCCTTAAACTTCACTTAGGCTCAAAATAACCTAAGCTTTCTAAAGTAGCTAACTATCCTCCTAAGTGCCCAAGAGATAAGGAAACTAACTTGTTCATCCTAAGCTCAGTATATTGCAAAATTATATATATATATATATATATATATATATATATATATAAACAACCAACAGTCAGAATAAACAGCCATTAAAAATAAGAAGGGATATTCCCTCCCCCAAACTTAAACCAAGTAGTGCTCACTGCCAATGTAAAATTGTCCAGGGAAGAATTTTTTAAATATCCAAAGAAATATTTCAAAAGTAAATCGGGAAGAGAGAGAGAGAGAGAGAGAGAGAGAGAGAGAGAGAGAGAGAGAGACTCCCCTCACTGCTACAAGGTGGGATGCTGCAGCGCTCCTCCATCCCTCAATTTTTAGAAGCCTCCACAAGAGGAGAGGTGACTTGCTGCAACGCTCCTCCACAGACTTTATTTCCTCTTGCAGCTTGTCATCCATGTCTTGGTCCTCCTCAGCAACCTTTTGCTTTTTTCTTCAGCTTTTTTGGTGCAGTGGACGCTGAAGCAAGAGTATTTTTCTCCATGCTTTGCTCTTTCCCTCAGCTGCTGCTTCAGATTTTGCTTGCTTTACTGCCTCATCTTCTTCTTCTTTTGTAGTTTCATCCTACTCTTCCCCCTTTTTGGCTTCCTCCTCTTGGTTTCCCTCCTCCTCTTCCTTTTTTCCTTCATCCCTCCAGGTTTGAAGAATGACTTCAGGAAATGCAGACATGAAGGGATTTGTGAAATTCTTCTGGAGGAATTTCTTCAATGCCATATCTCTCTCTTGAACATACTCCCAATAAGTTCGATGTTGCAGCTGCTGTTGCTGCAGCAAACTTTCAATTCTCCTTTGAGAAGCCTTTTAAATCTTTGCTTCATCATACAATGCACACAAAGTCAAGTAAACACCTGTCAAATCAGATTCATAAAAAAAGGGTGCCTGTGGGGCGAGATGAAGATGCCCTAGCATCACTTGGTCCTTTAGTTTTCTCATTCTTGAACCGCTGAATTGCATATAAATTAACGGGACATCTATTTACCAATCTCTCAACATCATCCATAAATGAGATCTTATGAGCAATGCAAACCTTTGTTATCAGACAAGGGAAAAATAATGAACATATTCTCCTATGGGCAACAGTTTTTAGCTTTTTCAACAAAACATTTCCAACATTAGTTGTTTTTTTTAGAAAGAATACAATGCAATAAGATGAGCCTATCCTGTGTTACTGTTTGAATGTGGGTGGTGGGAATCATAGCATGACGCAGGAAATTGTATCATATTTTGGCACTGCGCCACGTAGTGCCAAGAACAATGAGTATGTCTTAATCCCTTCAACTAAGGCATTGAGCCACGTAGTGCCAGGTATAATGAGATCTTTTAGCATAGCTTCTAAGTTAGAATCAATAATATTTTACAAATTCCAGAGTATTCGTCACTAGCATCAGACAATCTTAAAATATCATTTATTCTTTCAGTAGTTGCAGTTACCTTTGTTTCTCTAAGGGTTACCTTTGTTTCTCTAAGGGTTACCTTTGTCTCATTGAGGTTGAAGTTGGCGTGGAACACCCGCATGAGCGGCACAAAGATGGTCTCATGGTGGTCATAAAACTTTTCCTGCACCCTCATTTTGATGATGTCGGAATTTTTTTACGAAAGTCCTAGGGTTGGGCCATTTCGAATCAAGAACCCTTTTTCCTCATGAAACTTACGGTTACAGATTTCCTCTTCATACTTTATTTATGCCTCTTCACTGGTGAACTTCTCAATATGCGAGAAGAGCTTCCTTGCTTTTATTTACTTTTTAGGGTCGGTGGCTTTTGAGAACAGCGTTATTAGACTTCTAAAACTTTTGGACAGAGGGCTAGAGTCTGAAGATAACTTGCTTTTGAAAAAAAGGGTTTCGTGTAGGGCAAAGAGGAGAACCACCTTTACTTTTAAAGGCACACGGCATGCATCTCCTTCTGACATGTGTCTTTCTCCGAGCGGCTAAATCCTGCAACATAAAAAAAAGACGCTTCAGATTTTGGGGTAAAGATTCACAAATTTTAGATTTCATTCTACTAAAGTAGTGTTGGAATCGGATCGACGGGTGGTGGCTTTAAAAAAATTAAATCTTTCAAAACTTTAGGGATTGAAAACAAAAATAATTGTGACTTCATGGTTTCAATAAAACTTTTAAACCTTTTAATGAAAAAACACTTTTTGTTATTAGATCTATTATATACCTATACATTAAATTTAAGGCATATAAAAATATGAATTATACCTTTTGTAGTTTATCAAGCGCCTTTGCAAATAACGAACTTGTAATCCTACGAACAACATACTATGAGATCCACACCAAGATCTCTCAAACCAATCCTCAAATACACTAAGATGTGTGTGGACACGTAGAATAATTCAAAGATATTTTTATGTCTCTAAATGTACTCAACATATGAGATCTAGAGATTTGGAGAAAGACTAATGTGAGATACAACTCGGAGAAGATCAGGAAAACTCACAGAGATTTTTTTATTAACCTTCTAATCACCCAGTTACTCACACTAAGGCCAATTGAATAATATCTATCTATATGTTCTAGGTCAAGACCCATCAGATTCTTAGAGACTTTCATAATAATAAATTAATTAAAAATGTGTCATTGTAGTGGGATCCACTACAATTGAGCCAACACTATAGTGTCATGTGGCACTACAATGTTCGGCGTGTCATTGTAGTGCGACGTGATACTACAGTAACTCATGTCAATCTCTGATTCAAAAATCAGAGATTGAGATGTGACAGCCTAATATGCCACGTGATAATTATCCTATAATTTATATTTATATGAATCGAATAAATATTTAGATATCAATTAATTTAAAATTAACTTAACTGATTTTTCAATCAATTATATTATCTGTTAATTAACAGATTAGATAAACCAAATCAAATCAATATCTCATAATAATTTAATATTATTTAACTTCATAAATTAAATATTATGTCTCACTAATCGATCAATATTAAATTAATCGATATTATTATTTATTTATAATTTTTAAAATTTTAATAAATAATATTATTAATTAATATCACATAAATATCTCATAATTATATATTTGCCCCAGAAATTTAATTCTTTATGCAAGCTAGTCCTTTTCTCATATCCTGAAATATTCACACCCTAAGCTGTGTAGTACAGAGGTGACTCGGGGACCATGGACCATCTGATCGAAGTGTTTTCAAATATTTACTTAATTACTTTTCAGCTTCGGCTTTGAAATCTTTAAACTTTCCAAAAGTTTCAGACTTTCTACGCATTAGGTAAGTATAACTATATCTAGAGTAATCGTCAATAAATGTGACGAAATACACATACCCACCTATAGCTTGTACATTAATCGATCGACAGACATCACTATGTACCAGCTCAAGTGATTTTTTGGCTCTTTGACCCTTTCTAAAGAAAGGTCTCTTGGTCATTTACCTTCTAGAAAAGATTCACAAACTGAAAGAGTCCCAACTTTTAGTTATCTCAAAGTATCATGCTTTGTTAAACAGTTTAATCTATCTAGATTAATGTGTCCCAACCTAAGATACCATATATATGTGTCATCATCATGAGAAACTCTTTGCCATTTGTTACTTTTAGGATTTTCTACTTTAAACAATTCCAAATTATTTAACACACGTTCAACCGGTTTAAGCATATACAATCCATTCGAAACTTTTGAATGATAAATATTAAATTCATTCTTCGAAATAATAAACTGATTATTAATAAGAAAATATCAAATAATTGTTCATGTAGTAATGATAAAGAAATAAAATTTCTCGAAAAAGAAGGAATAAAATAAACATTGTTCAAAACAAGAAAATTATTTCTAAAGCTTAAACGGACTATCCCTAATGCTTTTGTTGGCACGAGCGCACCACTATCAACTCTTATTATCACCTCGCCATTAGCCGACTTCATTTAAGAATCAAGAATCTGTAAAGAAGAACATACGTAGTTAGTGGCTCCTGAATCCAATATCCAGGATGGCAAATCATATTCCACTAAACAAGCTTCAAGTACAAGTAAATCACATTTACCTTTCTTTTTCAACTCAGAGTGATACTTGGTACAGTTTCTCTTCCAGTGACTTTCAACTCTATAGTGAAAACACTTTCCTTTGATTTTTATGTCACCTTTATGCTTCTTGGCCTTGGATGAGTTTTTGGGTTTCTATATTCTTTTGTTCTTACTCTTGTCCTTACCATTGTTCTTCTTCCTTTTGTTTTTCTTAACAACATTGGAAGAAGGCTTTTGCTCAACAACCTTTGCCTCGCCCTCTTTGGTCATACTCTTGTTGAGTGAATCAAAAGTCTATAGTTGATTCAACAATTGAGTCATGTTGAATTTTAACTTATTTATAACATAGTTGGTGGTGAACGTAAAAAAAACTTGTGTGAGCGATTCAAGTATAATGCTAACTTGAGTTAACTTATCAATGGTAGCGCCATGTACTTCTACCTCACGAATTATGTTGATCATGTTCAAAACATGTTCACGCACAGAAGTACATTTCTTCATCTTAGTAGTCATGTAGCTCCTAGTAGCCCATGACGACTTTGATAAGACTGTTGTCCAAACATTACATGTAGAGATTCCATAATCTCATAGGTTGTTTTCATGCTTCATGCTTGATTCTCATAACATCATTCATGCTCACAAACATGTAGCACTTAGCTTTATTGTTGGACATAATCCAAGAATCAAATTTGTCCGTAACATTCTTAAGGGCATTGGCAGCGGGCTCCTCAGAACATTCTTCAGTGAAACAAACTTTGCATTATCACATATTAGCATCAAATTTAAATTTGACTTCCATCTTATGAAGTTATCACCATTAAGTTTTTCAAACGCGAGTAAAGCAGTAATAGAGTTGTCCATGGTAGACATTAATAACTAAAAAATAGAACATACGTAATTAAATATAATTAAAATAAATATCAAGAAATTTGGAAAGAAAATGTGATGTATGAATGCAACATATCAAACACATAAACTTAACAATTACTAATCTACGATAAGACAACCTAATAATTAATGTGCCGCCTTAGGGTCACTCAGATTAATTTTAAACTGTCTATGAGACATCTCATCCTTATTTATTAAAACTTAAAGTATCTCATATTTTCTATTTTAACAATAAGGTATCACTTATTTGGTCAAGTCACAATTATCCACTCGAAGCTTAACTGCGACTTTGTGAGTGTAACCCGTTATTTCAAATTCCATGACTTGATTTAGAATATGTCACCTTAGGGTAGGTCAAGTCTAAACTACATCACTTAGTCCTATCTTTTTAAGAAGTTCAACCTTGATATTGATAAAGTTTGAAACATTCCTTAGCGGGGTGAAAACAAAGCCATCTCGAGGCCCTCTTTGTATCTCACGGTGTTGTACTAATAATGGAGACCATAAGTTACATTGACATGTCAACCTTCTTACAATCACTATTTTTATAATTGATATGTTTCTATTTTAACTAATTAATTAATTCTAAATTAATTACTAGTTAAATAACTCTATGAATGTAAAATTAATTATTATCCCAATCTAATTGGTCTAAGTTCATTTAGCCTTCTAAAGAGTTTAAGTTAACGTTAGGTTAACTTAGAATAACTAATTAATAATATTCATCAAACTTTAATGTGGAGGTTATCCTAAAGGTTACTAAGGCCTTTAGTGTGGTGTGATTACCAAATTTAACACGTTAAAATTTAGCAGTTTACATACAATTGATTTTTTAAAGCAATTCAAATAAACACATTAGGAGAGCCCTAATCAATCACGTTTCCAATGACGAGATGCATGATTAAACAAAACTATGTGGAGTTTCATGCATGGCATATGATAGACTAATGCATGGTCATGTTATCAACCAAATTAATAATTGTTTAATTAAACAATAAAATAAATAAATGATGAATCGAGTGACTATTGTGTATTTTTAAATTTTAACCTTTGAAAAATAGAAATAATTATAAAATGGACTTCAAGAATACATATTTCCAAAATAGCTTCTTTTCCACCAAAGGTTTATCTTCATAATTTTCAAGCGTTAATCAAAACTCTTTTAATTAGGATAAATTATTTTTTTCTAATTAAACAATCTCATTAATTATCTTTTTAAAATTAATTGAATTTGATTAGTTAAAAAATAATTTGATGACTCATCAAACTTGGGTCAAACCTAATCAATTAATTAATTTTAATTTTTAAAAAAGTAAAATGGATAACTATCTTTTTAAATTTCAAAATTCAAAATTTAAAAGATAAAACATAGGATTAAAATAAAACATATTGCCGGTGCCGGTGCCAAAATTCTTATTTCTCTTTTCTTCTTCTCGTTCATCTCGTGTGTTCTTCGTCTTCTCGCATACGGAATTTTTACAACATAATATTCACAATAAAAATTACAAAAATTCTATTGACCCAAAATGGCTTACACAAGATCTAAGAAAAATAAAGAACTCTAAACCCAAAAGTCACCCTACAATTAACGATTCATCATTATACCATTAATTCAAAAAACATAACTATCCATTCATTCATACATATCAAAAAACATGATGAATAATGCAAGAACACCTAGACAGTATTTAATGTATATATAGATAAAGACCGCTCTGATACAAATTGTTGAAATAAAATATGATTGAAAACAAAAATGATTATGACGCCACAGTTTAAAAAAAAACTTATAAACCTTTTAATGAAAAAATACTTTTTCTCCTTAGATCCATTATATATCTACATTAAATATAAGATATACAAAGATATAAATTATACCTCTTGTAGTCCATCAAGTGCCCTTGTAAACAACGAACTTGTAATCCCACGAACAACAGACTGCAAGATCCACACCAAGATCTTTCAAGTCAATCCTCAAACACACTAGGATATGCGAGAGCACGTAGAATAAATCAGAGACACTTTTCATTTTTTATCTGTACTCAACACATGAGATCTAGAGATTTGGAGAAGGACTATTGTGAGACAAAGCTTAGAGAAAATTACAAAAACTCACATAGCTTGCTGGTTAACCTTTTAATCACCCAATTGCTTAGACTGAAACCAATAAAATAATATCTATTTATATCTTCTAGGTCAAGTCTTATCAGATTTTTAGAGATTTTTAAAATAATAAATTAATTATAAATGTGACATTGTAGTGGATCCACTACAATAAAGCTAACACTACAGTAACCCATGGTAATCTCTAATTCACGGCACTGCTGATTCACGGCACCACTGTAGTGTCGTATGACACTTCACTGTGTCATTTGTTACTATAGTGCCACGTGACACTACAATAACTCATGCCAATATCTAATTCAAAAATCAGAACTAAAATGTTGTTGTCTTATATGCCACGTGGCAATGATCCTATAATTTATTATATATATGAACCAGATAAATATCTAGATATTAGTTAATTCAAATTAACTTATTTGATCTCTCGATCAATTATCTTATATGTTAGTTAACTGATTATATAAACCAAATCAAATCAATATCTCATAATGATTTAATATTATTTAACTTCATAAATCAAATACTCTGCCTCACTAATTGATTAAGGTTAAATTAATCGATATTATTATTTATTTGTAGTTTATGAAAATTACAATAAATATTATTAATTAATTGATAATTAATTAATATCACATGATTGTCTCATAATTATATACTTACCCCGAAAATTTAATTATTATGCAAGCTAATCTTTTTTCTCATGTCTTGAAATATTCACACCCTAAACTCTGTAGTACAGAGGTGACTCGGAGACCATGAACTCATAATTCTAAGCTCAAATAAATATGATTATTAAATAAACTCTTTTATTAAATTATTAAATGTACTCCACTATAAATATGAAATTGCACTCTTAGTAATTACAAAATATATTGACAGAGTATTCTCGTGTAATCCATTAATATAATCACTTCATGTAGTTCTTCCCTTCAATTATTGGTTAGTAAATTAAAACTGGTCAAAATTATAGTTTTACCATTCTAATTACCTTTTGATCCTTAAGTACTATTAATTTACTAGTGAATGGTCAGTTTATAATCGTATTATAAATTTGAGCTCAATAACCATTTAGTTCTAGAACTAACACTTATGAGAACCAATATACGATCCATTAAGAAAATTTGGTTTCCAAATCGTTTAAGATCATGTTTCCAGCCATCCATATCACTGAATCTCTAAATAAAATGTCACTAGTTTGTTTTACAAACAAACTTTAACGAGTGAATCAGAAGACCTAGTTGACATGCATAAGAGTTCATGACTACTCAAGATTCAGACTCATCTAAATATGATCATTAGTTTTGATGTGTATTAAATTTTTATGATAAACGGTAAGTTAATAAAGATATTAATCCACATTGATTTTGTCCTATATAATCTAATTATATAAAGTAGATTCACTAAGATGTTTATCCACATCAGTGATCCGGATCTAGATCACATGCATTCATGATACTTAGTAAATCGTACTAGCAACCATTCATTAAAGATTACATACTTTAATATGTTGCGGACTATTTTATTTATTATCTATTATCTTAATTCTCTCATACTTATACAAGATCATAGTCTCATTAATTAATATAGAATTATTAGATATTTATAAATATAAATTATTCAACAATAATTTAAAAGAATAATTATAAGAAAAATAAGGTTTCATTAATTTCATATTAAAATTGTCTAAACACATGCTTTGAAGGCATTATGCCTAACAAATAAATCCCTAAATATCTGCTGAGTTGGCATTTACTGAAGCGACAGTTTCTCCTTTTGCCAACTGCTTCTTTTCACGGGCCCCACTTAGAGAAACTCCCTGCAAAATAAATATTCTCCACCTTTTTAAGGATAAAGCATCCCACAATATCCTTAGCCCGGGCCAGAATATTCCCAAGCATCTTTCCTTAAATAGAAAATTCTTTAGTTTGAACTTAAAATTAACCTAACTTGCTGCTACACTAAAAACAAAAACTAACTAATTAAAATAATATAATTTAAAAGCAAATAATTTAAAATTATCTTTGGGCTGCCTCATAAAAGCGCTTGGTTTAAAGTCTTCAAACTGACTTCACATTACGCATAATTTCTTTCTTAGTTGAATTAAGGAGCCCACAATGCTGGACTCTTTGCCCATTTACCTTAAACTCTTTTCCAGATTTTTCATCAAGTAATTCCACAGCTCCACGGGGGTACACTCTCATCAATTTAGATAGTCCAGACCACCTGGACTTCAAATTTTCAAGAAATAACTTTAGTCTTGAGTTATAAAATAAAACGTTTCCCATGGCCTAAGCTCTCTGCTCACTATCCTCTTATCATGCCACATCTCTATTCATTCTTTTTAGAGTTTAGCATTTTCATAAGAGAATATTATGACTCCTCCAGTTCATTTAATTGTAAAGCCCTTTGACTTCCAGCAGCCTGTAAATCCAAATTCAACCTTTTGATAGCCCAGAAGGACTTTTATTGTAGCTCTAGAGGTAAGTGGCAAGCTTTCTCAAATAACAACTTGTAACGGGACATCCCTAATGATGTCTTGTAAGCTGTTCTATATGCCCATAAAGCTTCATCAAGCTGAAGAGATCAATCTTTCATGCTGGGGTTGACTACTTTTTCCAAAATTCCTTTGATCTCACTACTTGAAAGTTTAACTTGCTCACTGATTTGGGGATGATATGTTGTGGCACTCCATATTTTTCCAACAATCCTTCAAACAACCTATTGTAGAAGCGTGTCCCTTCATCACTAATAATCACCCTTGGTGTCTCAAATCTGATAAAAATATTATTCTGCACGAACTTCACAACCATATTGGCATCATTTGTAACCAATGCTACAACTTCCACCCATTTTGATACATAGTCAACTGCTACAAGAATGTAGAGATTTTCATAAAAGGGAGGGAAATGACCCATGAAGTCAATTCCCTAGACATTAAAAAACTCTACTTCTAAAATGTTTGTCAAAGGAATTTCTTGTCTTCTAGAGATATTCCCTTTTCTCTTACATTTTTTACAAGTCTTGACTACTTCTTATGCATCTTTAAACAGTGTAGGCCAATAATACTAGATTGTAAAAATTTTGTAGTTATTATTGAGCCTCCAAAATGCCCTCCATATGGAGAGGAATGTCATTACTTCAGTATTCCCTGTATCTTCTTACAAAACACGTCTTCTAAAAAATTGGTCAGGACCTTGCTTATACAGGAATGGGTCATCCCAGTAATAAGTCTTGACTTGCTGGAAGAAAATATTTCTTTCTTGTGCATTAAAATCAGGGGGCATGATTCCAGTAGTAAGGTAATTAACTAGGTCACCAAACCATGCGGCTTTTGTTGCTATTACCGCAAGCAGCTGTTCATCTAGAAAGGTCTCTGCTATAGCAAAATTTGCTTCATCTTTGACTTATGTTTCAAGTCTGGACAAGTGATCAACCACTCCATTTTCAGTACCTTTCTATCTTTGATTTTCAGATCAAACTCTTGCAGGAGTAGTATCCACCTGATCAGCCTTGGCTTTGCATCATTCTTTGTAATCAGATACTTTATAGAAGAATGGTCAGTAAACATTGTTACCTTTCTACCAATTAAGTATGATATAAATTTATAAAAAGAAAACACAACTGCCAACAATTCTTTTTTAGTTGCGGTATAATTTAATTGAGCATCAGTTAAAGTCCTACCGGCATAATAAATTGAATGGAAAACTTTACCTCTTCTATGCCCAAGTATTGTCCCAACTGTAAAATCACTAGCATCACATATTAGTTCAAATGATAGCTCGTAATTAGGAGCTACTATAACAGGTGCAATGATCCAAGCTTTTTTAGTGCAAGAAAGGCAGTCATACATTCAGTAGAAAAATCAAAAGTTTTACGCTGTTCTTGCAACATGCATAAAGGTTTAGAAATTTTTGAAAAATCTTTAATGAACCTTCTATAAAAACATGCATGACCTAAAAAGCTTCTAATTCCCTTAATTGAATTAGGAGGAGGCAATTCCTCAATTACTTCAATTTTTACCTTTAGTGAGACCATGTGCCCTAAAACTATACATTCTTGGACCATGAAATGGCACTTGTCCTAGTTTAGAACAAGATTATTTTCCTGACATCTTTCTAGGATTTTTTTTAAGTTAGACAAACATGCAATATAAGATTCCCAAAAATAGAGAAATCATACATGAATACCTCAAGAGTCTGCTCTACCATGTTAGTGAATATAGCCATCATACATCTCTAAAAGGTTGCTTGAGCGTTGCCTAATCCGAATGGCATTCTCCTGAAAGCAAAAGTGCAAGGGCATGTAAAGGTTGTCTTCTCTTGGTCTTCTGTTGCTATAGCGATATGGTTATAACCAGAATAGCCATCTAAGAAGCAATAATACTCCTTCCCTACTAGTCTATCCAACATTTGTTCTATTAAAGGCAAAGGAAAATGATCTTTCCTTGTTACCTTATTCAATTTGTGATAATCCATGTACACTCTCCAACTACTGACTCTTCTGCTATGAATTAACTCATTCTTCTCATTTGCTACAACAGTAAACCCACCCTTTTTTGGTATACACTGAACATGGCTCATCCATGCATTATTTGAAATGGTATAGATGATGCCAGCATCCAACCATTTAATGATTTCTTTCTTGACCACTTCCTTCATAATAAGATTCATCCTTATTTGCTAATGAATTGAATTTCTACAACCCTCTTCCAATAAATTTTTATGCATGCAGATGGATGGACTCATCCCCTTTATATCTACCATTTGCCAACCAATGGCCTTATTGTACCTTCCCAAAACTTCTAACAACTGTCTTTCATGCTCACCGCTCAAGGATGCTGAAATAGGGATAGGCAGTGTGCTATTCACGCCCAAATATACATATTTCACATGAGATGGCATGGGCTTAAGCTCTAGAAAATGTGGTTCTTCAATGGATCGCAATGATGGTTTAAAGGTTCTCTTTAATAATTGTAAGGCCTCAAGCTATATGTCAAGATTTTCTGTACTTTGCCTTGTGTCTACCCATGTAATATCGACATCTTCTTCACTGTTATCCTCATCTTGAATCCTTGAATTTGCTTCTAGTAAGTGACCATTGCTACAGCTAACATATAGCTTTTTAGTCATTATCGAGTCCAACATTGCTACAACATCACAATCCTCCTCCTCCTCTTTTGGAAACTTCATGGCATTGAAAACAATAAAAGTTTTCTCTTGATCATTCAACCTCATTGTTAATTCTCCTTTTTACATATCAATCATTGTCCTCCCAGTAGCTAGGAAAGGTCTTCCCAATATTAGAGGCACTTCTCAATCAGTTCCATAGTCAAGTATGATAAAGTCAGCATGAAAATGAACTTATCCACCTTAACTAGTACATCTTCTATCCTCTATTCAAGTTACACAATTGATCTATCAGTAAACTGCAAGGTGATTGTGGTAGGCCTAGCTTCACCAATTCCCAAATTTTTGAATATTGATAGAGGCATAAGATTGATATCTGCCCCTAAATCACACAAAGCTCTTACACAATGTGTGCTTCTAATTATGCATGGAATTGTGAAACAACCTAGATATTTCAACTTAGGAGGGATATGGTCCTGGAGGACCAGGCTGCATTCATGAATTAAAGCTATGTTTTCAAATTCTCCTAGCCTTCTTCTTTTGGTGAGAATGTCTTTCATAAACTTTACATAATTGGGCATCTATTGCAGTGCTTCCATAAGAAGTATGTTGATATGGAGTTGCTTCAGAATTTTCATGATTTTATTGAATTGTCCATCCATTTTATTTTTCTGCAATCTTTTCGAAACGGGAGGCAGAGACCCCTCTACTTCAACTTTTGGCTTCTCTTGAGATTTATGTACTGTTTCTTGAGATGCTGTAACACTTGGCTCTGCTACATCCTTAGTTGAGCTTCCTTAGTGAATAGCCTTGCAGAGCTCTTTACCTTCCCTACGGGGGTTTTCATTATTACTTGGTAATGTTCCTTGAGGTCTTGAATTGAGATCATTAGCTAATTGCCCTACTTAGTTCTCTAAGATCTTAATGATAGTGCTTGACATTGCATCACTGCTTCATTCTTCACAATGTACTCCCTCAGAAAAGTTTCCAAAGAACTTGAATGACCAGCTACTTTCTTTTGCACTTGAGGTTGTTGTGGTGCAACACCATTAGGATAGGTGGGCTTACTTTGCACATGTGATGGTCTAGCATTTTGGTTTTGATTAGTCCAAGAGAAGTTTGGATATTGCCTCCATCATGGGTTTTATGTATTAGAATATGGATTATTGTTACTCTGATTATTCCTATTCCAGTTCCCAACATAATTCACAGAAGCAGGGTTTCCAGGACAACTTTCAAATGAGTGTTCTTCTCCATAATATACACAACATCATTATACCACTTGGTTTACTGCTTGCTGCATTAGTTGTGCTTGTTGACCTTGACCTTGTACTATTGTAGCTCCCATGCTTAGATTTTTTATCATATTTGTCAAAGATGACACTTGGGCTGTCAAAACAGTCATTGCATCAAGTTCATGGACTCTTGCTACTCGTTTTATAGTTGTAGACGCAACTGCTCTGGCTGTAGGCCATAGGTAATTTTTCCTTGCAATTCTTTCTTGAATTTCATAAGCTTCATTGTTGGATTTTGATAAAATGGCTCCACTGGTAGAGGCATCAACCATCAATCTTGTAGAAAAGTTCAACCCATTGTAGAAATTTTCCAATTGCATACAGTGAGGTATGCTGTGATGAGGGAATTTCCTTAGTAAATCCTTAAACCGTTCCTGTACTTCATAAAGTGATTCATCCTCTTGTTGGGGAAAGAGGTGATTGCATTTTTCAGTTTAACATTTTTGGTAGGAGGGAAGTACTTCATCAGGAACTTCTCAACCAAATCATTCCAGCTATTAACTGAATCTGGGGCCAATGAGTTGAGCCATGCTCTAGCTCCATCCCTCAGTAAATAGGGGAACAATCTCATTCTCAAAGAATCTTTAAAGGCTCCTAGAATCTTGAATGCATCACTTACTTCCATGAACAGTCTTAAATGAAGATGAGCATCTTCAGATGGTAATCTATTGAATTGGCCCACTGTCTACAATATTTAAAACATAACCAGCTTCAGTTCGAATTAGTTACCTTGGGTCTCTGGCCTTACAATTCCCTGGATCAATAGGTAGAGGTGTGAAAATGGCATAGTCCCTTATAGACCTCTCCTTATCATCTGCTATCACTATAAAATTGTTGCCATTATTATTTTTATGATTACCATTTCGAACCCTTTCATTAACAACTTCTTCTTCACCAGGTGCTACCATCTCATCTGTTGCAGCCACACCCTTATGCACTCTCATGATTTACCTTAAAGTTTTATCTATTTCTGGATCAAACTAAAAGTCCAGCACTTGTTTCCTACGCATATAATAGAGCTCACTTTCCTATAAGTAAAGTAGAATAATAAACCCAATAACACTTATAAATTAAAATCTATATGACTAAAACAAAGATACACTATCTCTATTCTCCGGTAGTGCACGAGTCACCAATAAGTAATACAGTGATAAGTGAGTGTCGATCTCCACAGGAAATAAGGAATACATAGTGTTTAAATGACCACCACATATTTAATTTGTAAGAAAATGCTGTAGAAAAATGGATGAGTGATTTATACTAAGCCTAAAATATAAAGTGCATGAATTAAAAGCTAAAGTATACTGATAACTGAACAGAGAAAAGGCTACTAAAATGTATGAGATATTCAATAGGAAAGAGGGGCTAGTATAGTCAAATTCATTTTCATTTACTTTATCAATATTGACCTAGTTTATATTGCTACAGGTTTTAATTACCTAAGCTCCCAAGCACATTAAACTGTCATTTGTGAGATCATCAAGTACACCCTAATCATCTTCGTATCAAAGTTCAGTCAGGTTTTACGTTGATCAATTAAATTTCAACTAAACAGGTTGTTAGGCAAGTCTTTACGTTTATGAAACTCACAAAATGCCTAAGTCTACATGAATATATGCTCATGCAATTTTAACTTAAACATTCAAGCATCGGTTAAAATATTCCATTAGACTAAGCCTTTTCATGTCTTAATTTTATTTGTCTTTTAATAGGGATGGTCAATCACTAATAGAAATAAACATGGAATACACATAAGTTGAAATGTTAGAGAGAGCTTAGCAATAAAAACATCAATCAGTAAGATAAAGTAAAATTCAAGTTCAGTTTGCCATACTAGCTTCAAAGTGATTAGCTTATATTGAGCTCTAAAACAAAAACACAATATCCCAAATCAATTGTTTACAACATTAAAGATCAAATTGGTAAAGGTTATATAGAATACGAAATGAAGTAAACGAGAGAGGAAAGATTAAGAATAAACTAAGTATTCTTGCTTTTGTCTTCTTCCTTTTCTTCCTTTCTTCTTATGTCGTCTTCTTCCTTTTTCTTTATGCAAGTTCACATTTTATACCAGGCAACTGTCAGCTTCTCCTTGGCAATATCTCCAACACCTCGAAAAGTAGAAGATTTTGTCTTTTATAGAAGTCACGGAAACTAAGGTTTCCCTTAAGCACGAGGGTACGTGTCAAGATTCCATGAAAAGACAGGACCACAGGCGGCAGACGTTGCAACACCTGGATAACAAATTTGGACGTTAATGATTACCTCCTATCAAACTCAAACTAGCTAGCCATGCACCAGACCACTCACCAAGCTTACATTGCACGACCAAAGCTACAATAACCAGGACTTGTTGTAGCATCAAATAATACCAAGCTTTGCAAACAACTTGCACCCAAGAAACCCTATGCATTAAACTACCGACAAATCATAAAAAAGGCTAGCAGGAATTTAAATCTGACCCTAATCTAACTATTTCGTAATTAACTTAAATAAAGCATTAGAATCATTTAACGTCCCTAAAACAAGCAACAACTCAAGCTTAGGAATGATAAGATAACTCTATTTTCTTACAGTTATCAATAACCAGTGTTAAACCCACTGCACTCTAAATGCTCATACACACTCTCCCTATTCATCCTCAGCATATTTATACAACATTTACATGGAGACAAAATCTTACCCTTAAGGGAAACTCATTCAAAAGAAATATCAAGAAACTCTTTAACTCTATTAAGATATTCTTAACTAACTCGAGATTTTCCAATCCAACTTTTATCCATGATAAAATCAATCTGAACACATTATAATAAGTAGTTCAATACAATGAAAATTAGAGAATATTAAAGTGAGAAGAAGAATATAAAATACTTCAAAAGACATAAGACAATCATGGTAAGTCTGGAATTTACTTCGTAGTCTACTAAGTCCTTTTCTAATAACCTTTCTGCTGATCAAAATCCAAATGCCATAATGATCTATGATCATTGCATATTCAGAGCTATATTTCCAAATAGAAATTAAGGATCAAAACATCACACCTCCACTAGAAAAAGATAATGAACGACAAGATAGAAAATGAGATACAAACGTACATAGATTATTAGGTATTCCAAAGATCTAAAGCATGCCATAGCACAAGAAAACGTCCATGTATTGTGCAAACTATATAAGGAAAAGAGAAAGTCATATGAACAAAAAAAAATATGCAACAAATGGTAAAGGAAGCTAGCTTACATCAAACGTATTAAAGAGACTATGAAACTAAGAGAGAATAGAGCTTCGGAGAAAAGTTGAAAGCATATTGTTTGGTAGAGTGTATTATGCATCCCAAATTAAAAAATATACCATATTATCCCATTATTTTTTTGTTTAGTGGGCAATTCAAAACGTCCATTAGCTTTAATGAAAATGGAGAACAGAGTCTCAAAGTTTCACATACAATTAGGGAAGCCTAAAATCTCTAATAAGGAATTTCTCAGAGTTGATTATGTTATGAATAGAAAAAGACAGATTACAAACTTCTATGATAACAAAGTTCTAACAAGAGCTAAATTTAGCTAAAGTGACATTAACTATGTTAAAGTTTCTCTTAATCCACCTGAAAGAAGAAAAAATGAAATGGTTTACAGAAGAATAGAAACGAGAGATAGAATAGAAAAGAAACGATTTGTAGAAGAACATAGACGAGAGGGGGAGAGAGAGATAGATAGGGAGGGAGAGAGAGAGTACATTTCAGTTTGAACACATTCTAACATAACTGGCAGTAAAATGTGAGAGTAAACATATGGTGAGAGATACAAAATCACTGTGAGAGACAGAGAGAGATGAGAGATATATCCACGAGAGACAAAGAGAGATCCGAGAGAGAGACCTGTAAGAGACAAAAATAGATTTGAGAGAAGTTTATTAGTATTACAAATATACATATCTAAAATAACCTCCAAGCTGTGAGAGACAGAGAGATATCTAAGAGATAGACCTGCAAGAGATAGAGAGACCTGCGATTTACGAGAGAGATAGAGAGAATGTTCGAGAAACAGATAGGGAAGAGAGGCCTGCAAATCACGGGTTTTGAGAGATTGGGGGAAGAGAGACCTGCAAATCGAGAGAGGTGAGAGATAGAGAGAAGCTTCGAGAGAGAGAGAGAGAGTGAAGAGAGGCCTGTAAATCCCAAGTTTTGAGAATTTGGAGGAAAATTTAGGGATTCAAAACTTTTAACGGCGGTTAGGCTACAAGTATAAAAAAACCGCTGTCAATATTTTTTTATGTTTTCTATTTTTCGGGAATTAAGCCTTCGGTTATGGAACTGCCTCAAATGATCTTTTTTTCACGAACTACGCCAGCAGTTTCGGAACCATCAGTAGAAAAGCCATATGGTAGCAGTTAAAGGAAAATCGTCGTTATATAGTATTCTCTAAATATTTTAAATTTATTAGGTTAATTTGTCTCAAATAATGCTAGCGGTAGGGAAACCACGGTTAAGTGGGTCATATGGCGGCGGTTTTGTTGGAATCTCTTGCATATATTTTGTATACTTTTTGTTTTGTTTTTTATTTTACAAGTCGACATATGTCGGCGGTTATATAACAAATGCAAAAGTACAATATATAGTGGTAGTTTTTAAAACCGCTGCGATAACATTTTATTACTTTTTTCTAGCGGTTCAACCATCGTGTAAAACTTATTTAGATTAGAAGTTCCTAGAAAAAAGTTTAGAATTTTAAAATTATATCACTAATATGTATATATATACTTTAAATTAGGCATACATTGTCACAACACATCATGTCTAAACTCAGCTCTGCATCTCTCATATCCGTAGCTAATATTGATGCCATTATTCGGTTGTTGCAGATTTATTCTGCCTCTGGCGCGCCCATAAGAGCAATGGACTCTGTTGGTAGGGAGACAGTTGTATGATTGCTCTGCATGATTGTTGTTTCTATTGTTACTTTTGAAAATTTGTTTGGCTGCTTCTGTGAGTGGGCGCTGCTAAACTAACAGATCAGACTTTGGCTTTGACTTGTATTGGATATCTAATCCATTGTGTTTAGAGTTTAGGATTTAGGGTTTACGATAAGGTGAATCATCCAGATTCATCAAATATAGTTGTCCTGAGAAAGTTTCAGGTGTGGATCTCTTATCAGATGTGGAGATCTTTAGATTTTTTATCTTTCCCATAATGGTCTCCATAAAGTCATCCTCCTTCTTACTAGATTTTAATTTAAAATTATGAATGTCTAGAGGAGGCTTGAGAGTTACAGGTTCAATAGTTAGTTTCTGTTTTTCTGGTGGAGGAGTTTTAGTTTGTTTCTCCTAAATGTGAGAAACTAGATCCTCTATCTTAGTTCGTTGTGTTCCTACAGTTTGAAGGAAGAGATTGGTGTAATTATTCTGTTTAGTTAAGGGTAGAATATCTTTAATCTTAACAGGGTCCTGATGATTAGCCTTTTCTGGTACTTCAATATAAGGGTTAATCACTAACAGTTTCTGGTTTCCATTTTCTAGAGCAAGTTCTGAGGATAATGGTGCTAGATGTATAGCTTGGTAGGTTCTACCACTAGTAGTAATCCACGTTTTCTGTATGTTTGACATAATTTGTAACTGTTGGTCATCTTTAAGTTTGACTCTTAAAGTATGCTGGTAATATTATTCAGGCAAAGATTGAAGGCGTCAATCATGTTCTAACTGGAAGTAGTACAAATTTCTAAGATATAAAAGCTGTTGAGTATTATGGTTGGTAAAATACCAATATCTAAAATCCTCATATTTTGGCTACACAAAATCCTGATGAAGACTTTGTCGTAATACACTATTTGGTGTAAAATCTATTAAATATTGAATTGCATGTCACTAGCGGTTGGGCTATTTGGCCTTCTGTTAATAGTGGTGGATTCATAAACAATATAGGGGATTTGGTTATCAGTTATGTGAATTCCTCATATATGATCTTCTGGGAAAAAAGAATGGTCAGATTCTTCAGATCCAATGGGGTCAGCTTTAGATGATCTAGAGGATTCTAGTATTTCCACCTTGTAGAGGGAATACTACAGCTGCTAAGACTAGAAGGGCTTTTAGTCAAATATGGTTTATGAAAGCGAAGATAGACATTATCTCCTTGGATTTGAATGACATCTTCTATGAATTGTCTTATAATAAGTCTGGTAGGTACGTCCTAGGGGATTTGCCATGTGTTAGAAAATGTGATTTTAGACCAAGGAATCATGCGAGGAACAACAACTTAGTTGTTGAACAGATTAGTATCAATAAGGATTGTGTGTCCTTGCTCACTTTGCTTTCTGGTGTAAGGGTTTAAGATTGTCAGAACCTTAAGATGTATCGTAAAAAGGATTGCAAAAGGAGTAGATCCTGGAAGATAATCATTGCAATGAGATTGAACTCTTAGTTCAAAAAATTTGGCTAGATTGTTGTCAGACAGCACAATACTTAAATTCAGAGAAATATTAAAATAAACGAGTCCATGAGATAATCTAGTCTCTATAGCTCCCATAAGGGATGCTTTCCAGTTCAGACAGCTACCATCTCTAAGGGTGCATTGTGCTAGTGTTCTGACCTATATGTAAATATTTATATTTTTGGATGAACGGGTATAGATCATGAATATGCAACAGGTAAATAACATCATCATTGTGCTGTAAAGGAATAGCATAGTCAAAAGTTTTAATAATTTTTGGGCTAGTGAAGGCAAATGTTCCAATTTTATAAATTGTTTCGGGTTTTACCTTAGGTATAGTCCATTTTTTAAGGATTTTTCTACATCTTGATATGCAATTAATTTGGTTACCTTAGATGTGGAGGCTACAGTATTAGCTACGGATGTGAGAGATGCAGAGCTGAGTTTAGACATGATGTGCTGTGACCATGTATGCCTAATTTAAAGAGAAGATTTCTCCCTGAGGATCATATTAGAGGAAGTCACATCAGCGACAATCAGATCCCACATAGTGTTTATGAATCCACCATGGTCACAACACATCATGTCTGAACTCATCTTTGCATCTCTCACATCCGTAGCTAATACTGTAACATCCACATCTGAGGTAACCGATAAAACTGTCTTTACCGTACCCTTTGGCCACTATGAATTGAACGTTTTACCATTTGGTGTGAAAAATGACCCATCTGAATTCCAACATATTATGAATGATAGATTTAATGCATACAATGCATTTATTATCTGTTATATTGATGATGTCTTAATCTTTTCATCATCCATAGATCAACATTTTAAATATCTGAATATTGTCAAGAATGTTAGTAACGGAAATGACTTAGTCTTATCTGCCAGTAAAATGAAACTATTTCAAACAACTATAAGATTTTTAGGCCATAACAGTTTTAATGGTACCATTATTCCTATTAACCGTAGCATTGATTTTACATCTAAATTTCTAGATGAAATTAAGGATAAAACTCAATTACAAAGATTCTTAGGGAGTCTTAATTACATCTGTGATAGTGGTGCAGATATGAGCTGCATCCATGAAGGTTTAGTCCCTTTAAAATACTTTCATAAAATCACTCAATCTCAGACAAGCGCAAGTGAGAATTCCATGAGAATTCAACACAAGATACCAGAAGCGTTTATCTGCAAACATGGTGTTTGCATATTTGCCTCATTTTGTGCTCATTAAGAATATGACACAAAGTATCATCTTAAGCAATCCATTTCTCATTTCTATTATGTCTATTACCAGAATTGATACTTCAAGTATCCAACTGTTATTAATAATTATGATACTACCTTTGAATTTATAACAAAACTGTATACAAAAGAAGCTGATATCATCAGACAGCTGATTGATAATAAAACTAATCAGTTAAACCTGTTACAGAAAGAAATTCACTTTCTAACCATAGATCAACGTATACAACAACCAACCATCTAAAATAAACTAAAAACAATTCTTCATGAATTTCATACTGAAATCTGTAGTGATATTCCTAATGCCTTATGGGATACGAAAAAACACATCATATCACTACCATATCATCCTGACTTCAATGAGAAAAATATTCCTACAAAATCTAGACCTAGTTAAATGAAAAATGAATATTTAGAACTCTACAAAACTGAAATTGAATCTCTGTTACACAAAAAGTTAATTAGATCCAGTAAATCTCCTTGGAGTTGTACTTGTTTCAATGTTAATAAAAATGCTGAGATTGAAAGAGGACCACCTAGGTTAGTGATTAACTATAAACCGCTTAATGATGCTTTACAATGGATTAGATATCCAACATTGAATAAAAAAGATCTGCTTGACAGACTTTATGATTCTTTGATCTTCTCAAAATTTGATCTGAAATCAGGATTTTGGCAAATCCAAATAACTAAATCAGACAGGTATAACATTGCCTTTACCACACCTTTTGGCCATCATGAATGAAATGTTTTACCATTTTGTGTGAACCGTTAGGTCAGAACATCAGCATACAGTGCACCCTTAGAGGTGGTAGGTGTCTGAACTAGAAAGCATCCCTTATGGGAGCAATATAGAATAGCTTATCTCATGGACTGGTTTATTTTAATATTTATCCGAATTTTAAGTATTGTGTTGTCTGACAGCAATCTAGCCAAATTTTTTGAACTAAGAATTCAATCTCCAGGCTATGATTATCTTCCAGGATCTGCTCCTTTTGCAATCCTTTTCAGGAACTTTAGCTAGATTGTTGTCAAACAACGCAATACTTAAATTCAGATAAGAATTAAAATAAACGGGTCCATGAGATAAGCTAGTCTTTATGGCTCCCATAAGGGATGCTTTCTAGTTCATACACCTACCATCTCTAAGGGTACATTATATGCTGGTGTTCTGACCTAATAATGTCAAAGGTTTTAATGCAATTTGCACTAATCCTATATGAAAATATTAGCTTGTATTAGGTGCTCATTTACAGAAAAAATTAATTAGACCTAGTAAATCTCCTTGGAGTTGTACTGGTTTTTCTATGTTAATTAAAGTGTTGAGATTGAAAAAGGATCACCTAGGTTAGTGATCAACTATAAACTGCTTAATGATGCTTTACAATGGATTAGATATCCAATACCAAATAAAAATGATCTGCTTAACAAACTTTATGATTATGTGATCTTCTCAAAATTTGATCTAAAATTAGAATTTTGGCAAATCCAAATAGCTAAACCAGACATGTATAAAACTACTTTTATCGTACCCTTTGGCCACTATGAATGGAATGTTTTACCATTTGGTGTAAAAAATGGCCCATCTGAGTTGACTTTGACTTGGCTGATCTGGTAAGATCAGACAAAGGGAAATAATCCATACTTATTCCTCCTTAACAAAGTTACCTTCCAGAAATGGTATACTGAGATTACCTTAGTAATTGTTTCGGATTTTACCTTAGGTATAGTCCATTAATCTAAGGTTTCTTTTACATCTTGATATGCAATTAATTCGGTTACCTTAGAGGATTCTAGTATTTCCACCTTGTAGAGGGGAATACTATGGCTACTTAGACTAGAAGGGCTCTTAGTCAAAGGTGGTTTCTGAAAATGAAGATAGACATTACCTCCATGGCTCTGAATGAAATCTTCTATTGATTTTTGTATGACGATTCTAGTAGGTATGGCCTGAGGGATTTGCCAGGAAAGGTGATCTCAGATCAGGGAATTATGCGACAGGCCATACCTACGGTACCTGGCATACGATAATCCATAGAAGATGTCATTCAAGCCCATTGAGGTAATGTCTATCTTCGTTTTCAAAAACCACCTTTGACTAAGAGCCCTTCTAGTCTAAGCAACCATAGTATTCCCCCTACAAGGTGGAAATACCAAAATCCTCTAGATAATCCAGAGCTGACCCTATAGGATCAGAAGAATCTGACCATTCTTTTCTCCCCGAGGATCAGATTAGAGGAATCCACATCAGCGACAATCAGATCCCACATGGTGTTTATGAATCCACCATAAACAGAAGGCCAAATAGCCCGACACTTGGCAAATCCCTCAGGTCGAACCTACCAGACCTGTCATACGACAATCCATAAAAGATGTCATTTAAACCCAATGAGGTAATGTTTATCTTCATTTTCAGAACCCACATTTGACTAAGAGCGCTTCTAGTTTAAGAAGCCATTGTATTTCCCCCTACAAGGTGGAAATATCAGAATCCTCTAAATCATCCATAGCTGACCCCATAGGATCAGAAGAATCTGATCTTTCTTTTCTCCATGTGGATCAGATTAGAGGAATTTACATCAGCGACAATCTTAGATATTCAAAAGAATTTTGATGATTCCATAAATAAACTCTCTTCTAGCTACTCTAAAAGGCCTACTACTCGTATGGCATTAACATGACCCAGTAGGTATTATTACCCCAGACTTACTTCTCAGGATCTCTTATATGAAGAAGACTTCCTTCATTCCCAGAAATCATATCATGATAAAACCATCTATGAATGGAACATAGATGGCAAAATTGAATATCAGGTCTTTGAGACTATCCATCAAATGATCATGTATTCTTCTGTGTGTAAACAGAATGATAGATCTGCAGGTTCCTGGTCAATGGTTTCACAAGAACACTCAAAAGCTGGTGGGACAACTGTCTCACAAAAAGTCAACGCCAAGAAATTTTAAATTCTTTTAAAATTATTATTGACCCGATTACTGGTACCCATACCAGAACAAAAGATGCCTGCTACACTCTGGCCTAATCCATTATTCATCATTTTCTTGGCCCAGGAATTGTCAATACTGCCAGACATAGGGAACTACTCCAAAATCTGAGATGTCCCCCTCTAACCCACTTCAGATGGTATAAAGATGTCTTTCTTATGAAAGTCATGTAGAGAGGAGATGTAAACAGTGAACATTGGAAGGCAAAGTTCATTGATGGCCTCCCTAGTCTGTTTGCTGAAAGAGTTAGAAGAAAACTCTAAGATAAGCATGATCAAATGGATATTTTGTATGATCAATATACTTATGGACAGCTCATTGCCCTAGTCAAAGAAGAAGGCCTAGGACTATGCAATGATATGAAATTACAACATATGATGAAAAGTCAAAATCTTGACAACAACATTTGTAATCGGTTCGCCTATAATACTAAAATTCAGTATCATTCCTCATCCAAACCTTATAGGACTTCTTCTAAGCCTTATAAATCTCACAAAAAATATTTTTCTAAAAATAAATTCAGACATAAAGAGTTTAGACACAGAGATCTTCCCCCGCAGAAGAAATCTCACACCGGTCATCCGAAAATAAAAGCTATATGTTATAAGTGTGGACTACCAAGACACTTTGCTAACAAATGCCGATCTAAATTCATGAAGAAACTTCATGAATTATCTTTTGATGAAGGGACTCAACAGAAAATCTTGAACTACCTCTCTGACGACAGTTCTACTGATAGTTCAGATGATGACGTTGCATATATTTCTGCATCTGAGTCTGACTCTTCTGCCACCTCTGAATTGTCAGACCAGCCTTGTTGCGGCTCTAAGACCTGCAATGCCATAACAGAAACTAACTATTGGAAGGCGATAGTTGAAATGAATGGTTTGGATCTAAATGGACCAGGTCTAAACGTTTTAACTGATACTCAACGATTTTTTCTCGCCACAGCTTATCAAATAATTGATCCATAGATTAAGTTAAAATTCCTAGAAACCTGTTACAAGGAATATTACACTCTTGAGATCATACCCGTAGAAAACTACAGTATGAAAGAACTATTAAATTGTATTCAACAAGACTATATACCTCGCAAACTTGTTACCATTTCTGATCTGAAAATAAAGATTAATATAATTAAATCTGAAATTCAGCAGCTAAAGACTGTTAATCAAATCCTTTCCCAGGATCTCAATCTGCTCAAACAGTCTACACTAAAAGGAAAAACCCATGTAGACTCACTGATCTGCCTTAACCGAATCAGCCAAGTCAAAATTAAAGTCAACCTTTGACTTCACCATATATTCATTCCTCAAGTCAGCCTTTGACCTCATGAGATCAGCCTTGTCAGATCTCACCAGATCAGACAAAGGAAAATAATCAGTATTTATTCCTCATTAACCAAGTTACCTTCCAGAAATGGTATACTAAGATTACCTTAGTAATCAAACCCAATTTCATCATTACTGACGCCTTAGTTGATAGTGGCGTAGATATGAACTGCATCCATGAAGGTTTAATCCCTTTAAAATACTTTCATAAAACCAGATTTGCAAAAATTCTGATTTTAGATCAAATTTTTAGAAGATCACAGAATCATAAAGTCTATCAAGCATATCTCTTTTATTCGGTATTTGATATCTAATCCAGGTACAGTTAATCCAGATAATAAAATAACTCGCACTTAGCACGTCTGTCAACGTTTTACATGGGTCAACGGTCCTAACGCAATCCCTGCCCAACAGACCTTACCAATATACGACTTGGGTGCATCCCAATAAGTATTGATTGATTATTTTCTGGACTTACTATAGTCTACAGTCAATGCTTCCTCAGCCTTAACTGTTACACATTGAGTGCCTTCGAGTTAACATAAGGATCATGAATACTAGAGCTTATGGCAATGGTTATTTAAGTGTAAATTAGTACATACATGGTCTCATGAACATCTACTATTTAAATTAAAAAGAAAACTTACGATTAGGGAGCACTATTGGGCTCCTGAGACCATAAAAGTTATATTGCTTCAAGTCTTCAAGTCTTGTGTAGTAATGTAATGGATGCAATAAGATAAGAGAGAGCATTTAGAGATAGAGTGTACATGAAAAGGAAAGCATTTATTTGCTCAGCACATGAGCGCCTAATACAAGCTAAAACTTGGAAAACACAACTTATTCCTCAACAAGGATGAGGTGCTCTTATATAGGTTACAAACTGTACTAGTGTAAGAAAAAGTAACCAGGGCACAAAGTAAAGTAACTATAGTACATAACACTTATCTAAAGTAATTATTGTACAAATTGGCGTGGATGACTTGAAGACGTCCAGCCTTATCTTTGCGCAATGGGAATCTACTGTTGAAATAGTAGATTTGTTTGTTCTATTGGTAGGGAGACAGCTATATGATTGCTCTGCATTCTACACTTTGGCTTTATCCATTATTCATCATTTTCTTGGCCCAGGAATTGTCATTACTGACAGACATAAGGAACTGCTCCAAAATCTAAGATGCCTCTCTCTAACCCACTTTAGATGATATAAAGATGTCTTTATTATGAAATTCATACAGAGAGGAGATGAAAACAGTGAACATTGGAAGGCAAAGTTCATTGATGGCCTCCCTAGTCTGTTTGCTGAAAGAGTTAGAAAAAAACTCTGAGATTAGCATGATCAAATGGATATTCCATATGATCAATATACTTATAAACATCTCATTGCCCTAGTCATAGAAGAAGGCCTAGGACTATCCAATGATATGAGATTACAACATATGATGAAAAGTCAAAATCTTGACAACAGAAAAGAATTAAGAGAATTCTATAATCAGTTTGCCTGTGATACTAAAATTCAGTATCCTTCCTAATCTAAACCTCATAGGACTTCTTCTAAGCCCTATAAATCTCACAACAAATACTTTTCTAAAAAGAAATTCAGACATAACAAGTCTAGACACAGAGATCTTCCCCCTCAGAAGAAATCTCACACCAGCCATCCCGGAGTCAAAGCTATCTAATATAAGTGTGGACTACTAGGACACTTTGCTAACAAATGCCGATCTAAATTCAAGAAGAAACTTCATGAATTATCTCTTGACGAAGAGACTCAACCAACCATCTAGAATAAACTAAAACTAATTCTTCATGAATTTCAAACTGAAATCTGTAGTGATATTCCTAATGCCTTCTGGGATAGGAAAAAACACATCATAGCACTACCATATTATCATGACTTCAATGAGAAACATATTCCTACCAAATCTATACCTAGTCAAATGAAAAAGGAATATTTATAACTCTGTAAAAGTGAAATTGAATCTCTGTTAGAGAAAAAAATTAATTAGACCCAGTAAATCTCTTTGGAGTTGTAGGAAAAGGAAAGCATTTACTTGCTCAGCACATGAGCGCCTAATACAAGCTAAAGCTTGGAAAACACAACTTTGTAAAACTTACTTTTGAAACTAACTTACTCCTAAACAAGGGTGAGGTGCCATTTTATAGATTACAAACTGAACTAGAGTGAAGAAAAGTCTTTAGGAACATAAATATGGTACATGATACTTATCTAAAGTAATTATTGTACAAATTGGCGTGGATGACTTGAAGACATCCAGCCTTATCTTTGCAGAGTGGGAATCTACTATTGAAAACGTAGATTTGTCTGTTCTGTTGGTAGGGAGACAACTATATGGTTGCTCTGCATGATTGTTATTTTTGTTGCTACTTTTGAAAAGTTATTTGGCGGCTTTTGTCAGTGGGCGTTGCTGAACTGACAAATCAGACTTTGGCTTTGCCTTTTCTCTCCTTGTCAATCTATTCTGAGATTATTATTGTTAATGAATCCCAGAAGACTTGGATTGTCGGTTCTGGCAGTTCGTTCAGTAGATCATCAACAGGATCTTGGCTTTCACAAGCCAAGATGCTGAACGTATTGTCTTCGGCTAAATCAATAGTTAGGTCATCTTGAGTCCGCTGACTCTGTGGAGAA
This sequence comes from Datisca glomerata, assembly GCA_003255025.1. Classification (NCBI taxonomy): domain Eukaryota; kingdom Viridiplantae; phylum Streptophyta; class Magnoliopsida; order Cucurbitales; family Datiscaceae; genus Datisca; species Datisca glomerata. The sequence goes on from QANY01003934.1 coordinate 510,160, forward strand.
CTAGTTGTGCCCATGGAGGTGTCATCAGATCCAAAGACATGTAGGAATTGGGTTTTGACAAAATCCATAGTTTTAATTACCAAGTCTTTTTCACTGAGTGTCGATTTCAACTATTTCCTTCTAATAGTTGGTTTCTATTATGGCATTGCAGGTCATAGAGCTGCAACAAGGCCGATCTGGCTGTTCAGAGGTGGCAGAAGAGTCAGACTCAGATGTAGAAATATATGCAATGTCATCGTCTGAACTATCAGTAGAACTGTCTTCAGAGAGGTAGTTCAGGATTTTCTGTTAAGTCTCTTCGTCAAGAGATGGTTTCTGAAAACGAAGATAAACATTACCTCCTTCAGTTTGAATGAAATCTTCTGTGGATTGTTGTATGACAGATCTTGTAGGTATGGCCTGAGAGATTTGTCAAGTGTTAGGAAACATGATCTCAGACCAGGAAATCATGCGAGGAACAACAACTTGGCTGTTGAAGAGATTAGTATCAATAAGGACTGCGTGTCCTTGCTCATTTTTTTTTTCTGGTGTAAGGATTTAAGGTTGTCAGAAACCTTAAGATGTATCCTGAAAAGGATTGCAAAAGGAGCAGATCCTAGAAGAGAACCATAGCCATGAGATTGAACTCTTAGTTTAAGAACTTTGGCTAGATTACGGTCAGAAAGCGAAATATTTAAATTTGGATAAATATTAAAATAAATGGGTCCATGAGATAAGCTAGTCTCTATGGCTCCCATAAGGGATGTTTTCCAGTTCAGACACCTACAATCTCTAAGGATGCACTGTATGCTGGTGTTCTGACCTAATAATGTCAAAGGTTTTAATGCAATTTGCACCAATCATATATGAAAATATTTATATTTTTGCATGAACGAGTTATAAATCATGAGTATGCAATAGGTAAATAGCATCATCATTATGCTGTAAAGGAATAGCATAGTCAAAAGTTTTAATAATTTTTGGGCTAGTGAAGGCAAATGTTCCAATTTTATAAATTGTTTTGGGTTTTACCTTAGGTATAGTCCATTTTTTAAGGATTTTTCTACATCTTGATATGCAATTAATTTGGTTAACTAAGATGTGGAGGCTACAGTATTAGCTACGGATGTGAAAGATGCAGAGCTGAGTTCAGACATGATGTGTTGTGACCATGTATGCCTAATTAAAGAGAATATAAACAGTACTATAACCAAAACTATTCATGGCTCTAATTCCAACTTACGGCCAACCAACACGTACCTATCAAGTGAGGGGGCTAACCACTGTATGTACAGTCAGTTCAGATAATAAAATAACTCACACTTAGCACGTCTGTCAACGTTTTACATGGGTCAATGGTCCTAACGCAATCTCCGCTCCACGGACCTTACCAATACGCGACTTGGGTGACGTCCCACTAAGTGTTCATTGATTGTTTTCTGGACTTATTATTTTCTACAGCGAGTGGTTCCTCAGCCTTAATAGTTACACATTGTGTGCCTTCGAGTTAGCATAAGGATCATTAATACTAGAGCTTATAATAATGGCTATATTAGGTTTAAATTAGTACATACATGGCTCATGAACAAATACTTTTTAAAATTAAAAAGTAAACTTATAGTTTAGGAGCACTAGTGGGCTCCTGACATCAGCAATATTATATTACTTCAAGTCTTTTGCAGGAATGTAATGTATGCAATAAGACAGGATAGAGAGAGCTCAGAGAGAGTTTAGAGAGAGAGAGTACAGGAAAAGGAAAGCATATTATTGCTCAACACATGAGCTCCTAATATACACTAACTTTGTAAAACTTACTTCTGAAACTAACTTACTCCTCAACAAGGGTGAGGTTCCCTTTTATAGATTACAAACTAAACTAGAGTGAAGAAAAGTAACTAGGAACATAACTATGGTACAGAACACTTATCTAAAGTAATTATTGAACAAATTGGTGTGTATGAATGAAAGACGTCTAGCCTTATCTTCGCGTTGTGGGAATCTACTAGAGACGAAAGTAGATTTGTCTGTTCTGTTGATAGGGAGAAAGCTGTATGATTGCTCTGCATGATTGTTGTTTCTGTTGCTACTTTTGAAAAGTTGTTTGGCAGCTTCTGTGAATGGGCACTGCTGAACTGACATATTAGACTTTGGCTTTATCTTTTTTGTCTTTGTCAATATGTTCTGAGATTATTGTTGTTAATAAATCCCAAAAGTCTATGATTGTCAGTTAAGGTAGTTCTTCTGGTAGATCATCGGCAGTGTCTTGGCTTTCACCAGCCAAGATGCTGAAGATATTGTCTTCGGCTAAATCAACAGTTAGGTCAGCTCAAGTCTGATGACTCTGTGGAGAATTGGTTGTGCCCATAGAGGTGTCATCAGATCCAAAGACGTGTAGGAATTGGTTTTTGACAAAATCCATAGTTTTAATTACCAAGTCTTTTTCACTGAGTGTCAGATATTTTTGTTTAATCATCTATTGGGCATTCATAAATGGATTTCCTGTTGGTTCAGGTAGGGCCTTGGGTATGGCTTCAAAGCAGACTTGTGCATGTACTTTGATTATCTATACCAATTTAGTGAGGTGGGGATTCATGCATTTGTCCCACCATTTGGTAAAGAATATTTTTTTTAATACTGGGATCTCATTGTGGTAATCACATTTTAAGTCTCATTTCCAAATCCATGGGATATTAAACTGGATAATAAAATGTATGAATGATTTTGATATAGTAATATTTTTGTTTAGGATGGAATACCTAGAATGTCATTCCCTGAATTCTGTTTGAATTTGCTCATGTAAAATTTCAAGGGTAATACCAAATTTATCCTATCATTGGAGGAACCAATTTGGTAGTCCAGTATTGAGAACATCAGGACAAATATGGATAAACCACGTATAGTTATGAATCAGATTTTGATAATAAAATGTATTGTTAAGGATTCTATATAATCCCAATAATTGTATTTAATAGTTTTCTGGTGAATCTCCAAAGTTCTGGTAGTATGGGGATGAACACCTCATTGATTGATGGAGATAAAATTACGGATTACAGCCTTACTGAATGTAATAGGGCTGGTATTTTGGTTTGAATCATGGAAAATACAGTGAATTTTCATGCAACCAGATTGAACAACTATGGCTTCATTGATGTAGTACCTATAGTGCTAAAATTGGATTAGCAACTGTTGTGTGGAGAGATATCTATTTTTTATCTCCCATGTATCTTTCATCCATTTTTCATCATCAGATTCAATGATGAGGATTTCTTCCTCATATATACTATTTGGTGTATACTGTTCAGGTGTCAAGATGACTTCTTCCGTACTCTTTCGAGTATGAACCTCTTGGACACTAGGAAATATTCATTTTACTGGCAGATAAGATTACGATTAAGCCATTTCTGTTACTAACATTCTTGAAAATATTCAGATGTTTAAAATGATGATCTATGTATGATGAAAAGATTAAGACATCATCAATATAACATATAGATGTAGTGTATGCATTAAAAATGTCATTCATAATATGCTAAAATTCAGATGGGCCATTTTTACACCAACTTACGGCTAACCAACACGCACCTATGATGTGAGGGCGCTAACCACTACTCTTTCAGTTAATATACATAACAAAATAGCTCATACTTAGCACGTCTGCAATGTTTTACATGGGTCAACGGTCCTAACGCAATCCCTGCTCAATAGACCTTACAATACGTGACTTGGATGACGTCCCACTAAGTGTTTAATATGGCTAGTATTTCTGTTTGAGTCAGGGAAGGTATGTCAGATTTCCATGCAATGAGATTGAACTATTATGGCTTCATAAATATACCTATAGTGTTCAAAGATTAGATAAAGGATCGTACTTATTCCTCATTAACCAAGTTACCTTCCAGAAATGGTATACTATGATTACCTTAGTAATCAAACCCAATTTCATCATTACCGATGCCATTGTCTTAGTTGATAGTGGTGCAGATATGAAATGCATCCATGAAGGTTTAATCCATTTAAAATACTTTCATAAAATCACTCAATCTCTGACAAGTGCAAGTGAAAATTCTATGAGAATTTAGTATAAGAATACATGATCATTTGATGGATGGTCTCAAAGACCTGATATTCAGTTTTGTCATCTATGTTCCATTCATAAATGGTTTTACCATAATAGTATTTCTGGGAATGAAGGAACTCTTCTTCATATAAGAGATTCTGAGGAGTAGGTCTAGGATAATAATACCTATTGGGTAATGTTAATGCCATACGAGTAGTAGGCCTTTTAGAGTAGCTAGAAGAGAGTTTATTGATGGAATTATCAAAATTCTTCTGAATATCTAAGATTTGAGATCAAGAATATTCTTCAGATTCTTCAAGATTAGGTGAATCATCCTGATTAGTCATGTTCAGTTGTCCTGATGAAGTTTCAGGTGTGGAGCTCTTGTCAGGTGTGGAAATCTTCAGATTTTTTATCTTTCTCATAATGGTCTCCATAAAGTCATCCTCCTTCTTACTAGATTTTAATTTAAAATTTTGCACGTCTAGAGGAGGCTTGAGAGTTACATGTTCAATAGTTAGTTTCTGTTTTTCTAGTGGATGATTTTTATGAAAAAAACTGTTAAACCGTATTCAACGGGACTATCTACCTCACAAACCTTTTACCACTTTTAATATGAAAATAGAGATTAATATAAGTAAATCTGAAATTCAGCAGCTAAAGACTGTTAATCAAATCCTTTCCCAGGATGCTCAAACAGCCTACACTCAAAGGGAAAACCCTGTAGATTCACCAGATCTGCCTTCATCAGATCGGCCAAGTCAAAGTCAATTGACTTCACCAGATCAGCCTTCCTCAAGTCATCCTTTGACAACATCAGATCAGCCATGTCAGATCTTACCAGATCATACAAATAAAAATAATTCGTACTTATTCCTCCTTAACCAAGTTACCTTTCAGAAATGGTATACTAAGATTACCTTAGTAATCAAACCTGATTTCATCACTGCTGACGTCATTGTCTTAGTTGATAGTTGTGCAGATATGAACTGCATCCAGAAGGTTTATCCTTAATATCATCTGAAAATTTAGATGTAAAATCAATGCTACGATTAATAGGAATAATGTTACCATTAGAAATGTTATGGTCTAAAAATCTTACAGTTGTTTGAAATAGTTTCATTTTACTAGCAGATAAGACTAAGTCATTTCAGTTACTAACATTCTTAAAAATATTCAAAGCATGCTTGTGCATGTGCTTTGATTGTTTGTACCAGTTCAGTGAGGTGGGGATTCAGGCCTTTGTCCCACCATTTGGTAAAGAAGATTATTTTCAATACTGGGATTCCATTGTGGTAATTACATTTTAAGTCTCATTTCCCAATCCATGGGATATTAAACCAGATAATAAAATGTATGAATGATTTTGATACCGTAATGTTTTTGTTTAGGATAGAATACCTAGAATGTCATTCCCTGAATTCTGTTTGAATTTGCTCTTGTAAAATTTCAAGGGTAATACCAAATTTATCCCACCATTGGAGGAACCAATTTGGTAATTCAGTACTGAGAACATCAAGACAAATACGGATAAACCACGTATGGTTATGAATCGGATTTTGATAATAAAATATATTGGTAAAAGATTTTATATAATCCCAAAAACTGTATTTAACAGTTTGATAATAAAATGTATTTAAAATATTATGAATGACATATTTAATGCATACACTGCATTTATTATCTGTTATATTGATGATGTCTTAATCTTTGCATCATCAATAGATCAACATTTTAAATATCTGAATATTTTCAAGAATGTTAGTAATAGAAATGGCTTAGTCTTATCTACCAGTAAAATGAAACTATTTCAAACAACTGTAAGATTTTTAGGCCATAACATTTCTAATGGAACCATTATTCCAATTAACCGTAGCATTGATTTTGCATCTACATTTCCATATGAAACTAAGGATAAAACTCAATTACAAATATTCTTAAGGAGTCTTAATTACATCAGTGATTTTTATCCACAATTAGCTCAAGATATTGTCCAAGTCTTTGGACACCAGATCTTACATTAGCAGTTAAGAACATTAAAGCTAAGATCAAACCGTTACTTTGCTTAGCTTTACCAAATCCTACTTGACATAAAATTGTAGAAACATATGCTAACAATCTAGGCTATGGAGGTATTCTAAAACAGTTAAATCCTCATAATTAGAAAGAAGAATTATTAAGATTCACATCTGGTACTTGCAAAGGACCAACTAAAAACTATCCGACTACTAAACAAGAATGTTTAGCGATAGTGAAATGTGTACTGAAATTTCAAGATGATTTATTAAATCAACATTTTTTATCCTTGTTGACTGCTCTGCAACAAAACAAATCTTTAAGAAAGATATACAAAATCTTGCATCTAAACAAATATTTGTATCATGGCAGAGTATAGTATCCGTCTTTTTTACTTTGATATTGAATATATTAAAAGTGAACAGAATTATCTTGCTTATTTTCTAACCTGTGAATATTTGCAGGGATAAATTGCAAATGAGTAACCGAGGAAGAAGCCTTAGCTCTCGTGGGCGCAACAGAGGCAGAATAATTCTGCAACAACCGAATGATGGTAAATTTTGGCCAGCTGAATTTCCTAGTGTGCGAGAGGCTCATACCCGAAAGAGTACGAAAGAAGTCCTCTTGACACCTGAACATTATATATGAGGAAGAAATCCTTATCATTGAATTCGATGATGAAAAATGGATGAAAGATCCATGGGAGATAAAAAAAATAGATATCTCTCCACACAACAGTATCCAAACCGATTTGAATATTATATGTATATTTATGAAGCCATAGTAGTTAAATCTGGTTGCATAGAAATACAACATACCTTTCATGACTCAAACAGAAATACAAACCCTATTACCTTCAGTAAGGTTGTAATCTGAAATTTTATCTCCATCAATCAATGGGGTCTTCACCCTCATACTACCAGAACTTTGGAGATTCACCAGAAAACTTTTAAATACAGTTATTGAGATTATATAGAATCATTTACCAATACATTTTGTTATCAACATTCGATTCATAACTATACGTGATTTATCCATATTTTTCCTGATGTTCTCAATATTGGACTACCAAATTGGTTCCTCCAATGGTGGGATATATTTGGAATTACCCTTGAAACCTTACCTGAGCACATTCAAACTGAATTCTGGGAATGGCATTCTACGTATTCCATCTTAAACAAAAACATTACTATATAAAAATCATTCATACATTTTATTATCCGGTTTAATATCCCTTGGATTTGGAAATGATACTTAAAATGTGATTACCACAATGGGATCCCAATATTGAAAAGAATCTTCGTTACCAAATTATGGGACAAAGGCATGAATCCCCACCTCATTGACCTGGTACAAACAATCAAAGCACATGCACAAGCCTGCTTTTAAGCCATACCCAAGGCTCTACCTAAACCAATAGGAAATCCATTCCAAAAGACAACAGATGATTCCATCAATAATCTCTCTTCTACCTACATGTCTTTAGATCTGATGACACCTCCATGGGAACAACCAGTTCTCCACTATGTTAGTAGACTTAGGCTGATCTAACTGTTGATCTAGCCGAAGATAATACCTTCAACATCTTGGCTGCTGAAAGCCAAGACCCTACCGATGATCAACCAGAAGAACTGCCAGAACCGACAATCACAGACTTCTTACATTTATTAACAACATTAATCTGATAACAGATTGTCAATGACAGAAAAGGAAAAGCCAAAGTCTGATCTGTCAGATCAGCAATGCTCACTCACAGAAGCCGCCAAACAACATTTCAAAAGTAGCAACAGAAACAACAATCATGCTGAGTAATCATATAGTTATCTCTCTACCAACAGAACAGACAAATCTTCTTTTTCAACAGTAGATTACCACTCCGCAAAGATAAGGCTGGACGTCTTCAAGTCATCCACGCCAATTCATACAATAATTACTTTATACCCTAGTTACCTTTTCTTACTCTAGTAAAGTTTGTAATCTATATAAGGGCACCTCACCCTTGTTGAGGAATAAGTTGTGTTTTCCAAGTTTTAGCTTGTATTAGGAGCTCATGTGTTGAGCAAATAAATATTTTCCTTTTCCATTACATACTCTCTCTCTCTCTCTAAACGCTCTCTCCTCTCTTATTGCATCCATTACATTACTTAACAATACTTGACGACTTGAAGCAATATAACTTTACTAATCTCAGGAGCCCAATAGTGCTCCCTAACCGTAAGTTTTCTTTTTAATTTAAATAATAGATGTTCATGAGACCATGTATGTACCAATTTACCTTTAATATAACCATTACTATAAGCTCTAGTATTCATGATCCATATGCTAACTCAAAGGCATTATACGTGTAACTGTTAAGGCTGAGGAAACACTCACTGTATACTACAGTAAGTCTAGAAAACAATCAATAAACACTTAATGGGACGTCACCCAAGTCGCGTATTGGTAAGGTCTGTTGAGTAGGGATTGTGTTAGGACTGTTGACCCATGTAAAATGTTGACAGACATGCTAAGTGAGATTTTATTATATGGATTTACTATACCTGCAGAAGGCTTCTTTTACATCTTGATATGCAATTAATTCGGTTACCTCAGATGTGGAGGCTACAGTATTAGCTATGGATGTGAGAGATGCAGAGTTGAGTTCAGACATGATGTGATGTGACCATGTACGCCTAATTTAAAGAGAATATAAACAGTATTATAACAAAAATTATTCATGGCTCTGATACCAACTTACGGCTAATCAACACGCACCTATCAAGTGAGGGGGCTAACCACTGCAGGTATAGTTAATCTAGATAACAAAATAACTCACACTTAGCACGTCTGTCAATGTTTTATATGGGTCAACGATCCTAATGCAATCCATGCTCAACGTACCTTACCAATACGCGACTTGGGTGGCGTCCCACTAAGTGTTTAATGATTGTTTTCTGAACTTACTGTAGTCTATAGTGAGTGCTTCTCAGCCCTAACAGTTATATATTGAATGGATCATGAATACTAGAGCTTATAGTAGTGGTTATATTAAGTGTAAATTAGTACATACATGGTCTCATGAACAACTACTGTTTAAATTAAAAAGAAAACTTACAGTTAGAGAGCATTATTGTGCTCCTGAGATCAGTAAAGTTATATTATTTCAAGTCATCAAATCTTGTGTAGTAATGTAGAGAGAGAGAGAGAGAGAGTGTGTGTGTGTGTGTGTGTGTGTGTGTGTGTGTCTAGGAAAAGGAAAGCATTTATTTGCTTAGCACATTAATTCGGTTACCTCAAATGTGGAGGCTACAATATTAGCTACGAAGTGAGAGATGTAGAGCTGAGTTCAGACATGATGTGATGTGACCATGTATGCCTAATTTAAAGAGAATATAAACAATATTATAACCAAAACTATCAATGGCTCTGATACCAACTTACTGCTAACCAACATGCACCTATCAAGTGAGGGGGCTAACCACTACAGATACTGTAGATCAAGACAATCCTGATAAAAAAATAACTCACACTTAGCAGGTCTGTCAATGTTTTACATGGGTTGACAGTCCTGACGCAATCTCTACTCAACGGACCTCACCAATATACGACTTAGGTGACTTCCCACTAAGTGTTCATTGATTTTTTTATGGACTTACTGTAGTCTACAGTAAGGTCTTCCTCAGCCTTAAAAGTTACACATTGAGTGCCTTTGAGTTAGCATAAGGTTCATGAATAGTAGAGCTTATAGTAATGGTTATATTAGGTTTAAATTAGTACATACATGATCTTATGAATAAGTAATGTTTAAATTAAAAAGAAAACTTACGGTTGGGGAGCACTATTGGGCTCTTGAGATCAGCAACGTTATATTGCTTCAAGTCTGGTGCAGAAATCTAATGGATGCAATAAGAAAGGATATAGAGAGAGTACAGGAAAAGGAAAGCATATTATTGCTCAACACATGAGCTCCTAATACACACTAACTTTGTAAAACTAACTTACTCATCAACAAGGGTGAGGTGCCCTTTTATAGATTACAAACTGAACTAGAGTGAAGAAAAGTAACTAGGGTACAAAGCAAAATAACTATGGTACATAAAAATTATCTAAAGTAATTATTGTACAAAGTGGCGTGGATGAAAGAAAGACGTCCAACCTTATCTTCATGGAGTGGGAATCTACTGGTGAAAAAGTAGATTTGTCTGTTTTGTTGATAGGGAGACAGTTGTATTATTGCTCTGCATGATTGCTGTTTCTGTTGGTACTTTAGAAAAGTTATTTGGAGGCTTCTGTGCGTGGGTGCTGCTGAACTGACAGATCAGACTTTGGCTTTGCCTTTTCTATCCTTGTCAATCTTTTCTGAAATTATGGTTGTTAATGAATCCCAGAAGTCTGTGATTGTCGGTTCAGGATGTTCTTCTGGTAGATCATCGACAAGGTCTTGGCTTTCACCAGCCAAGATGCTGAAGGTATTATCTTCAGCTAAGTCAACAGTTAGGTCAACTTGACTCTTCTGAGAACTGGTTGTGCCTATAGAGGTGTCATCAGATCCAAAGACGTGTAGGAATTGGTTTTTGACAAAATCCATAGTTTTAATTACCAAGTCTTTTTCACTGAGTGTCGGGTGTTTTTGTTTAATCATCTATTGGCCATTCAGGAATGGATTTCCTTTTGGCTCAAGTAGAGCCTTGGGTATGGCTTCAAAGCAGGCTTATGCATGTGTTTTGATTGTTTGTACCAGTTCAGTGAAGTTGGGATTCATGCCTTTGTCCCACCATTTGGTAAAGAAGATTCTTTTCAATACTGAGATCCCATTGTGGTAATCACATTTTAAGTCTCATTTTCAAATCCATGGGATAATAAAGCCGGATAATAAAATGTATGATTGATTTTGATATAGTGATGTTTTTGTTTAGGATGGAATACGTAGAATGTCATTCCTTGATTTTTGTTTGAATTTGCTCAGGTAAAGTTTCAAGGATAATACCAAATTTATCACACCATTGGAGGAACCAATTTGGTAGTCCAGTATTGAGAACATCAGGACAAATACAGATAAACCATGTATGGTTATGAATCAGATTTTAATAATAAAATGTATTGGTAAAGGATTCTATATAATCCCAATAAACTGTATTTAATAGTTTTCTAGTGAATCTCCAAAGTTCTGGTAGTATGGGGATGAAGACCCCATTGATTGATGGAGATAAAATTGCAGATTACAGCCTTACTGCATGTAATAGGGTTTGAATTTCGTTTTAGAATCATGGAAATTATAGCGAATTTCCATGCAACCAGATTGAACGACTATGGCTTCATAGATGTACCTATAGCGCTCAAACCGGGTTGGATATTGTTGTGTGAAGAGATATCTATTTTTTATCTCCCATGGATCTTTCATCCATTTTTCATCATCAGATTCAATGATGAGGATTTCTCCTTATATATACTGTTTGGTGTATACTATTTAGGTGTCAAGAGGACTTCTTGTGTACTCTTTCGAGTATGAGCCTCTTGCACACTAGGAAATTCAGTTGGTTATTCGGTTGTTGTAGATTTATTTTGACTCTACTGCGCCCACAAGAGCTACGACCTCTTCCTCGGTTACTCATTTGAATTTTATTCCTGCAAATATTCACGGGTTAGATAATCAAGAAAAAAATTTTGTTCACTTTTAATATTTTCAATATCAAAGTCAAAAACTGATAGTATACTCTGCCATAATGCAAATATCTGTTTAGATACAAAATTTTATACATCTTTCTTAAAGATTTGTTTTGCTGCAGAGCAGTCAACACCAATAAGAAAATTTTGATTTAATGAATCATCTTGAAATTTCAGTACACGTTTCACTATTGCTAAACATTCCTGTTTAATGTCATATAGTTTTTAGCTAGTCCTTTCCAAGTACCAGATGTGAATCTTAATAATAATTCTTTCTGATTATGAGAATTTATTTGTTTTAGAATACCTCCATAGCCTAGCTTGATAGCATGTGTTTCTACAATTTTATGCAAAGTAAGATTTGGTAAAGCTAAACAATGTAACTATTTGATCTTAGCTTTAGTGTTCTTAACAGCTAATGTAAGATCCGGTGTCCAAGGTCTTATGGAAGTATTTTAAAGGGATTAAACCTTTATGGATGCAGTTCATATCTGTACCACTATCATGGATGTAATTAAGACTCTCTAAGAATCTTTGTAATTAAGTTTTATCCTTAGTTTCATCTGAAAATTTAGATGCAAAATCAATTCTACGGTTAATAGGAATAATGGTACCATTAAAAATGTTATGGCCTAAAAGTCTTACAGTTGTTTGAAATAGTTTCATTTTACTGGCAGATAAGACTAAGCCTTTTCTGTTACTAACATTCTTGAAAATATTCAGATGTTTAAAATTTTGATCTATGGATGATGCAAAGATTAAGACATCATCAATATAACAGACATTAAATGCAGTGTATGCATTAAATATGTCATTCATAATATATTGGAATTCAGATAGGTCATTTTTTACACCAAAGTGGACAAAGAGTACGATAAAGGCAGTTTTATACATTTCTGGTTCAGCTATTTGGATTTGCCAAAATCCTGATTTCAGATCAAATTTTGAGAAGATCACGGAATCATTAAGTCTGTCAAGCAGATCTTTTTTATTCGGTATTGGATATCAAATCCATTGTAAAGCATCATTAAGCGGTTTATAGTTTATCACTAACCTAGGTGATCCTCTTTCAATCTCAGCATTTTTATTAACATAGAAACCAGTACAACCCCAAGGAGATTTACTGGGTTTAATTAATTTTTTCTGTAACAGAAATTCAATCTCAGTTTGTAGAGTTCTAAATATTCCCTTTTCATTTAACTAGGTCTAGATTTGGTAGGAATATGTTTCTCATTGAAGTTAAGATGATATGGTAGTGCTATGATGTGTTTTCTTCTATCCCAGAAGGCATTAGGAATATCGCTACAGATTTAAGTTTGAAATTGATGAAGAATTGTTTTTAGTTCATTCTGGATGGTTGGTTGTTGTATACGTTGATCTATGGTCAGAAAGTGGATCTCTTTCTGTAGTAAATTTAACTGATTTATTTTATTATCAATTCGATGTCTCTTGATATCAACTTCTTTTGTATACGGTTTTGTTATAAATTCAAAGGTAATATCAGAATTATTAATAACGCTATGGATACCTGAAGTATCAATTCTGGTAATAGGCACAATAGAATTGAGAAACGGATTGCCTAAGATGATACTTTATGTCATATTTTTAATGAGCACAAATGAGGCTGATATGAAAACACCATGTTTGCTGATAAGCGCTTCTGGTATCTTATACTGAATTCTCATGGAATTCTCACTTGTGCTTGTCAGAGATTGAGTGGTTTATGAATGTATTTTAAAAGGATTAAACTTTCATTGATACAGTTCATATTTGCACCACTATCAACTAAGACAATGGCGTCATTAATGATGAAATCGGGTTTGATTACTAAGGTAATCTTAGTATACCATTTCTGGAAGATAACTTGATTAATGAGGAATAAGTACGGATTATTTTCCTTTGTCTGATCAGGTGAGATCTGACAAGGATGATCTAACGAGGTCAAAGGTTGACTTTGACTTGGCTGATCTGGTGAAGGCAAATCTGGTGAGTCTACAGGTTTTTTCCCTTTGTGTGTAGACTATTGGAGCAGATTGAGATCCTGAGAAAGGATTTGAGTATTAGTCTTTAGCTGCTGAATTTCAGATTTAATTATATTAATCTCCATTTTTAGATCAGAAATGGTAACAGGTTTGGGAGGTATATGGTCCTATTGGTGAGTCTACAAGGGTTTTCCCTTTAAGTGTAGACTGTTGGAGCAGATTGAGATCCTGAGAAAGGATTTGAGTATCAGTCTTTAGCTGCTGAATTTCAGATTTAATTATATTAATCTTCATTTTTAGATCAGAAATGGTAACAGGTTTGTGAGGTATATGGTCCTGTTGAATACAGTTTAATAATTCTTTCATACTGTAGTTTTCTACGGGTCTGATCTAAGTAGTGGAATATTCCTTGTAACAGGTTTCTATGAATTTTAACTTCATCTCTAGATGAGTTATTTGATCAGCTGTGGTGACAAGATATCGCTGAGTATCGGTTAAAACATTTAGACCTGGTCCATTTAGACCTAAACCATTCATTTCAACTATTACCTTCCAATAGTGGGTTTCTATTATGGCATTGCAGGTCTTAGAGCTTCAACAAGGATGGTCTAGATGTTCAGAGGTGGCACAAGAGTCAGACTCAGATGCAGAAATATTAGCAACGTCATCATCTGAACTATCAGTAGAATGTCTTCACAGAGGTAGTTCGGGATGTCTCTTCATCAAGAGATAATTCATGAAGTTTCTTCTTGAATTTAGATCGACATTTGTTAGCAAAGTGTCCTGGTAGTCCACACTTATAACAGATAGCTTCGATTTTCGGATGACTGGTGTGAGATTTCTTCTGAGGGGGAAAATCTCTATGTCTAGACTCTTTATGTCTGAATTTATTTTTAGACAAGTATTTTTTTTAGATTTATAAGGCTTAGAAGAAGTCCTATGAGGTTTAGATGAGGAAGGATACCGAATTTTAGTATCATACGCAAACTGATTAAAGAATTTTCCTAATTTTTTTCTATTGTCAAGATTTTGACTTTTCATCATATGTTGTAATTTCATATCATTGCATACTCCTAGTCCTTCTTCTATGACTAGGGCAATGAGATGTCCATAAGTATATTGATGATATGAAATATCCATTTGATCATGCTTATCTCGGAGTTTTCTTCTAACTCTTTCAGCAAACAAACTAGGGAGGCCATCAATGAACTTTGCCTTCCAATGTTCACTGTTTGCATCTTCTCTCTGTATGACTTTCATAAAAAAGACATATTTATACCATCTGAAGTGGGTTAGAGAGGGGCGTCTTAGATTTTGGAGAAGTTCCATTTATCTGTCAGTATTGACAATTCCTGAGCCAAGAAAATGATGAATAATGGATTGGGCCAGAGTGTAGCAGGAATCTTCTGTTCCGGTATGGGTACTAGTGATCAGGTTAATATTAATCTTAAAAGAAATTAAAATTTCTTTGCGTTGACTTTCTGTGAGACAGTTGTCCCACCAGCCTTTGAGTGTTCATGTGAAACCATTGACAAGGAACCTACAGATTTTGTTATCTTTATTATCATTCGATTTTCACACAGAATAATACATGGTCATTTGATGGATGGTCTCAAAGACCTAATATTCATTTTTTCCATCTATGTTCCATTCATAGATGGTTTTATCATGATAAGATGTCTTGGAATGAAGGAAGTCCTCTTCATATAAGAAATCCTGAGGAGTAGGTCTGGGCTAATAATACCTACTGGGTCATGCTAATGCCATACGAACAGTATCCTTTTTAGAGTAGGTGGAAGAAAGTTTATTAATGGAATCATCAAAATTCTTCTGAATATCTAAGATTTGAGATAAATAATATTCTTCGGATTCTTCAAGATTAGGTGAATCATCCCGATTCATCATGTTCAGTTGTCCTGAGGGAGTTTCAGGTGTGGAGCTCTTGTCAGGTGTGGAGATCTTCAAATATTTTATCTTTCCCATAATGGTCTCCATAAAGTCATCCTCCTTCTTACTAGATTTTAATTTGAAATTTTGCACGTCTAGAGGAGGCTTGAGAGTAACAGGTTCAATAGTTAGTTTCTGTTTTTCTGACGGAGGAGTTTTAGTTTGAATTTGAGAAACTTGATCATTTATCCTAGTTATTTGTGTTCCTACAATTTGAAGGAAGATGTTGGTGTAACTATTCTGTTTAGTTAAGGGTTGAATATCTTTAACCTTAATAGGGTCCTAATGATTAGCCTTTTCTGGAACTTCAGTATAGGAGTTAATCACTAACGGTTTCTGGTTTCCATTTCCTGGAGCAAGTTCTAAGGATAATGGTGGTGGATGTATAGCTTGGTAGGTTCTACCACTAGTAGTAATCTATGTTTTTTGTATGTTCGACAGAACTTGTAACTGTTAGTTTACTCTTAAAGTAAGCTGGTAATACCATTCAGGGAAAGAGTGAAGGCCATGTTCTTGTTCTAACTGGAAGTAGTACAAATTTTAAGATCTAAAAGTTGTTGAAGATTATGGTTGGTAAAATACCAATCTCTAAAATCCTGATATTTTGGTTGCATGAAATCCTGGTGAAGACTTTGTCTTAAACTACTATTTGGTGTAAAATGCATTAAATATTGAATTGCATGTCACTTCCGGTTGGGCTATTTAGCCTTCTTTTAATGGTGGATTCATAAACACCATGTGAGATTTGATTGTCGCTGATGTGAATTCCTATACTAGCATACAGTGCACCCTTACTGTAGTCTACAGTGAGTGCTTTCTCAGCCTTAACATTTACACATTGAGTGCCTTCGAGATAACATAAGGATCATGAATACTAGAGCTTATAGTAATGGTTATATTAAGGGTAAATTAGTACATACATGATCTCATAAACAACTAATGTTTAAATTAAAAAGAAAACTTACGGTTAGGGAGCACTATTGGGCTCATAAGATAAGAAAAGTTATATTGCTTCAAGTCTTGTGTACTAATGTAATGGATGCAATAAGAGAGGATAGAGAGAGTTTAGAGAGAGTACATGAAAAGGAAAGCATATTATTGCTCAACACATGAGATCATATATCAGGATTTTGGCAAATTCAAATACCTAAACCGGACAGGTATAAAACTGCATTTACCGTGCCCTTTGGCTCTATGAATGGAATGTTTTACGATTTGTTGTAAAAAAATTACCCATCTATATTCCAGGATATTATGAATGACATATTTAATGCATACATTACATTTATTATTTATTATATTGATGATGTCTTAATCTTTTCATTATCCATAGATCAGCATTTTAAACATCTGAATATTTTCAAGAATGTTAGTAACATAAATGGCTTAGTCTTATCTGTCAGTAAAATGAAACTATTTCAAACAACTGTAAGATTTTTAGGCCATAACATTTCTAATGGTACCATTATTTTTATTAACCGTAGCATTGATTTTGCATCTAAATTCTCATATGAAATTAATTATAAAACTCAATTACAAATATTTTGTGGGAGTCTTAATTACATCTGTGATTTTTATCCATAATTAGCTCAGGATACTGCTCTTCTGAATAAGAGACTTCAGAAGAATCCAATTCCTTGGACACCACATCTTACATTAGCTGTTAAGAACATTAAAACTAAGATCAAACAGTTACATTAGCTTTACCAAATCCTACTTGACATAAAAGTTGTTAGGGCTTAGAAGAAGTCCTATAAGGTTTAGATGAGGAAGGATACTGAATTTTAGTATCATAGGCAAACTGGTTACAGAATTCTCCTAACTCTTTTCTGTTGTCAAGATTTTGACTTTTCATCATATGTTGTAATTTCATATCATTGCGTAGTCCTAGGCCTTCTTATATGACTAGGGCAATGAAATGTACATAAGTATATTGATCATATGAAATATCCATTTGATCATGCTTATCTTAGAGTTTTCTTCTAACTCTTTCAGCAAACAAACTAGGGAGGCCATCAATGAACTTTGCTTTCCAATGTTCACTGTTTGCATCTCTTCTCTACATGACTTTCATAAGAAAGATATCTTTATACCATCTTAAGTGGGTTAGAGAAGGGCATCTCAGATTTTGGATCATTTCCTTATGTCTGTTAGTATTGACAATTCCTGGGATAAGAAAATGATGAATAATGGATTGGGCCAGAGTGTAGCAGGCATCTTCCGTTCTGGTATGGGTACCAGTGATCGTGTCAATATTAATTTTAAAAGAATTTAAAATTTCTTGACGTTGACTTTCTGTGAGACAGATGTCTCACCAGCCTTTAAGTGTTCCTGTGAAACCATTGACCAGGAACCTGCAAATCTGTGACTGTATTATCATTGTGTTTACACATAGAAAAATACTTAATCATTTGATGGATGGTCTCAAAGACCTGATATTCAGTTTTGTCATCTATGTTCCATTCATAGATGGTTTTACCATGATAAGATTTCTGGGAATGAAGGAAGTTCGCTTCATATAAGAGATCCTGAGGAGTAGGTCTGGGGTAATAATACGTACTGAGTCATGTTAATGGCATACGAGTAGTAAGCCTTTTAGAGTAGGTAGAAGAGAGTTTATGGATGGAATCATCAAAATTCGTCTGAATATCTAAGATTTGAGATAAATAATATTCTTCGGATTCTTCAGGATGAGGTGAATCATCCTGATTCATCATGTTCAGCTGTCCTAAAGACGTTTCAGGTGTGGAGATCTTCAGATTTTTTATCTTTCCCATAATGGTCTCCATAAAGTCATCCTCTTTCTTACTAGATTTTAATTTAAAATTGTGCACGTCTAAAGGAGGCTTGAGAGTTACAGGTTCAATAGTCAATTTTTGTTTTTCTGGTGGAGCAGTTTTAGTTTGTGTCTCCTGAATGTGAGAAACTTGATCCTCTAGCCTAGTTAACTGTATTTCTACAGTTTGAAGGAAGAGATTGGTATAATTATTATGTTTAATTAAGGGTAGAATATCTTTAACTTTAACAGGGTCCTGATGATTAGCCTTTTCTGGTACTTCAATATAGGGGTTAATACTAACGGTTTCTGGTTTCCATTTCCTGGAGTAAGTTCTAAGGATAATGGTGGTGGATGTATAGTTTGGTAGGTTCTACCACTAGTAGTAATCCATGTTTTCTGTATGTTCGACGAAACTTGTAACTATTGGTCATCTTTTAGTTTGACTCTTAAAGTAAGCCGGTAATACCATTTAGGGAAAGACTGAAGGCGTTGATCTTGTTCTAACTGGAAGTACTACAAATTTTAAGATCTAAAAGCTATTGAGGATTATGGTTGGTAAAATACCAATCTCTAAAATCCTGATATTTTGGTTGCATGAAATCTTGGTGAAGACTTTGTCTTAAAATACTATTTGGTGTAAAATTCATTAAATATTGAATTGCATGTCACTTGCGGCTGGGCTATTTGGCCTTCTGTTAATGGTGGATTCATAAACACCATGTGGGATCTAATTGTCGCTGATGTGAATTCCTCTAATCTGATCCTCGGGAAGAAACAAATTGTCAAATTCTTCTGATCCTATAGAGTCAGCTATAGATGATTTAGAGGATTCTGGTATGTCCACCTTATAGGGGGAATACTACAGCTGCTTAGACTATAAGGGCTCTTAGTCAAAGGTGGTTTCTGAAAACAAAGATAGACATTATCTCATTGGGTTTGAATGACATCTTCTATGGATTGTCGTATGACAGGTCTGGTAGGTACGGCCTGAGGGATTTGCCAAGCGTCAGGAAAGGTGATTTCAAACCAGGTAATCATGCGAGGAATAACAACTTAGTTGTTGAACAGATTAGTATCAATAAGGATTATGTGTCCTTGCTCACTTTGCTTGTGGTGTAAGGATTTAAGGTTGTCAGAACCTTAAAATGTATCCTGAAAAGGATTGTAAAAGGAGCAGATCCTGAAAGATAATCATAGCCATGAGTTTGAACTCTTAGTTCAGGAACTTTGGCTAGATTGTTGTCAAATAGCGCAATACTTAAATTCGGATAAATATTAAAATAAACGGGTCCATGAGATAAGCTAGTCTTTATGGCTCCCATAAGAGATGTTTTCCAGTTCAGACGCCTACAATTTCTAAAGGTGCACTATATGCTGGTGTTCTAACCTAATAATGTCAAAGGTTGTAATGCAATTTGCACTAATCCTGTATGAATATTTATATTTTTGCATGAATGGGTATAAATCATGAATATGCGACAGGTAAATAACATCATCATTATGCTGTAAAGGAATAACATATTCAAAAGTTTTAATAATTTTTCGGCTAGTGAAATAAAAAAAGGTTCCAATTTTATAAATTGTTTCGGGATTTACCTTAGGTATAGTTCATTTATCTAAGGCTTCTTTTACATCTTGATATGTAATTAATTCGGTTACCTCATATGTGGAGGCTACAGTATTAGCTACAGATGTGAGAGATGCAGAGCTGAGTTCAGGCATGATGTGATGTTACCAGGTATGCCTAATTTAAAGAGAATATAAACAGTACTATAACCAAAATTCATGGCTCTGATACCAACTTACGGCTAACCAACACGTACCTCTCAAGTGAGGGGGCTAACCACTGCAGGTACAGTTAATCCAGATAACAAAATAACTCACACTTAGCATGTATACCAGAAGAGCTGCCATAATTGTAGGTACAGTTAGTCCATTTATTTATATATATATATATTATCTATTAAATATCCTCTATATAGATCTCTCTCCTACCTATTTAAAACGGAATATTATTAGTAATCAAATTTCTTTCTCTAAATTATCAGTAATCAAATATATTAAAGGGATTCTCTTTTTCTCTCTTTAATAGAAACGATACTAATATACATAAACATATGCCTTTATTTGTAATTGAATATATTGAAGCCCTTTAATAAAAAAAATACTATTTAGACACCTTTCTAATTTTAAATATATATATGTATTTATGGATGTCTAGGAATTCGGAGCCCTATATATTAAGAGGGGATTTCAATACTTACACATCATCATCCGAAAAAATGGGAGGTAATCGTGTTTCGTGGAGCTCGATGAAGGATTTTACACAATTTATTTCTATTTGTGACTTGATTGGTTTGGGATATTCTAGTGTCCCATTTACGTGGACCAATAAGAGAAGTGATGGAAATCTTATTTAGGAGAGGCTTGACTGATGTTTATGTAATGATGCTTGGATAGAGTTATATTCTGATTGCAAACCCCTCCATATTCCTTGTGGAGTGTCAGATCATGTAGCTATTTTAGTGGATATGACAAAAGTTTTTAGAAATTGGAAAAGTGTTTTCCGACACAATAGGTGATGTGTTGAATTTGATAATTGTCACGAAACAGTAGAAAATTATTTCATATCCAATTTAAGGTAGAAATCTCTTGGTTATAAACTTCACGAGGTGAAAATGGTGTTGATCAATTGGCGGAAAAATGAACCACTTGCTAATTCCAAAAGATTAGTTAGCATGTTAGAAGATAAAATTAATAACATGTATACTCACAAAGCAACATCTGTGAATATGCATGAAATTAATGAAGTTGAGGTTAAGTTAGAGCAGGCTATTGTTGAAGAGGAAAAATATTAGAGAGGTAGATCAAAAGTGGATTGGCTTGTGGAGTGTGATAAGAATACTAAATTCTTTCACTCTAAAGGGTCGTTTGGTACGAGCTTTCCCCTTGATAAAGTTTCTGATAAACTTATTTTTCAGCATTTTTTCATGTTTGTTATAAGTATTATAATTTATCATGATAAAGTTATTTAGCCTCATTAAACAACAATCCTACATTACTTTCCCTAAAAAATCTACTTTACCAAATAATTTTCCTAACTCACTTACCCATCTTACACATTTTTCAAACTAATTTTTACTTTCTCAAATCTCCATAAAAAATATCATTATTTTATTTGAATTGTTTATACTTAATTTTGATATTTTATTTTTTTTCAAGACTAAAGTCTCGTAAAAATGTCGTAAAATATCCCAATTTTGGAATCCCGTCATATCCCCTTCTAGTCATGGTGGAACAAAACCGGTCCCGATACCGAGTTTTGAGATTTTTTTGTCCCTTCCGTCCTTTGTCCTGAAAGGCCTGTCCGCAAACTCGTCTCGGAGTCATCCTGTGAGATTAAAATATGTACTTTAATTGAAATGAATGAAATAAATATCATGTTTGAAAATGATAGATAAACACTTCATATATGCATAATATAAAATTTAAATGATTAAAATAAATGTTAATAATATCAAAATGGTGAAAGGCCCGTCCGTAAACTAGTCTCAGAGTCATCCTGTGAGATTAAAAGATGTACGTTAATTATTATTATTATTTCTTTAGTTTCTTTTATTTTCATATTTTCAATAATCTGAAAATAGTGAGAGGGTGAATTGAATTTCTTTGAATTTTGTCAATATGTGTGGAAAAAACATGGAGATGAATGTATTTCCATGGAAAATATTATGGAGAGATTTTATTATTTTCATAGCAGAAGAAGACGACACCAACGTACACAAACATTGGGTTCAAAATTAGCAGTGAAAATAAAAACGACACCAGTAAATTTCTCAATTTTCTCGCCAATGCTTCATATCTTTTACTTTTCCTTCTTGTTGCTTCTTCGATTTATCAAGTCCACTCATCACGAAACGCCGACGATTCTCCTGCAGCGAACCAAACATTCATGCCAGAGCGTGAATTAAAGAAATTGAAGATGGGAAAATCTGAAATTTCACGGTGAGCTGAAAGACGAAGATCTACAGTGCTGTTATGGAGGTTTACGACGAGCTACGGACTTGTGTTAGGGAGGAAAAGCTATGTGGTTCGGAGAAGGGTGGGGGTTCACAAAGAAAGGGGTTGTAGAGCGATGAGTTCACAAATTTAGAAGTTAGGTTTGAAAAAAAATAGGACCCAAAATGACGTAGTTTTGATGGGGGTGTGTTTATAATTTTAACATTTCAAAACTACGTCGTTTTACACTAAACTAACGAATGTATAACGGTGAATGGATGAAAGTTATTTTAGGTGGCACATGAAAAGTTGAAGGTTATAAATGACAAAAATAATAGTTCAAAGTTATAAATGACAACAACTTGATAGTTTGAGAGACTGATTTGTAGTTTTCCCTTTATCTTTTATTTAACTATGTTGAATTGATTTGTACAATTTAAGCAAAAACAATTATTTTTATTTTTGATGTAGTAAAAGAAAGATAGTAGATTTAATTTTATTGGTGACAGTGATAAATAGCTAATTTAAGATATCATGTTGTATTAGAATATATAAATAATACTTACTAAAAATAATAAAAATTTATTAATTTAATTACCCTCAATATTTCATATAACTTTTCAAACAGTTTTATTCAATTTTCTCAACAACTTTCTCAAGTCTCATACTATACCAAACAATGTAATTTTACTTTCCCAGTAACTTTTTAAATTAATCATGTGTTATCAATTTTAGGTACCTCAAAAACTTTTCATCTAACCATACCACTAAAACTTTTCCAACAACTTAACTTTCTCAGCATTTTTATTTAACTCATACCAAACGGCCCCTAAGGTCATAGAGAGGAAAAGACAAAATAAAATAGGATTTTTAAGTGTATATACAATTTAACAAGTACTAATTTAATTAATGTCAGTTAATAAAAACTTTTAGAAAAATAACAAATTTTCGGTTAAAAACAGTTTACAATAAATTAAATACCATAAATATCCTTAATCAAGTTGGAAAAAAATAACATTCAAAAAAGATATAAATAATCAAATATAAGTTAATACAATAAATACTGACAAGTTAATACAATTAATAATCAAATATTAACAAGTTGTGTGTTTCTTTTTCAAAATTGTCAAAATTGTCAAAATTGCAAAAATATATAAATTAATGACAGTAATCTAAACATGTGTACCAAACTTGCTACACCATAATTTCCGAAATAAAATTCATGGTTTATTGGACCACAATGGAACCTGGGTTGAAGACCATTAGGCGATTAAACAAATGACCCGATGTTATTTTGAGTATCTTTTTCGCTCTTCCAAGCCCAACCAGTTTGATTCGGTCCTCAACTCCATTTCGAACAGGCTGGTAGACAAGGAAGTAGCTTTTGTGGCCGGCCAGTGGAAGCCTGGGAAATTGAAAGGACAATGGGAGACATTGATGGGTCAAAGACACCTGGCCCAGATAGATTCTCAGCCTTTTTCTTTAGGCAGTTTCATGGGCTACTTTAGAAGTATGTTTTTAATCCGGTTCATAAATTTTTTGAGGATTCTCGTCTGCCAAAGGATATCAATTGGAATAGCCCTTTATACCCTTCTGATCAAATAAGTACGAAAACCCAAAAACTCATCTCTCTCTCTCCCCCTAAAGGAGAGTAACTTCGACGGTATGCCAGTTGCGTCAAGAAATTAAATGAACTTTCTTGCATGATATAGTTGCTTCTACTTTTCTTATGTCAGAATTGGGTTTGTGTTATGTTTCAGATATATAGAAAGAGAAGGGGAAGGCGCCATTTCTGAGATTCTTTAAGTAACTCACCGCTTCAAAAACAAGAGTGTCATATTATTTCAGTTTGAGTGTTCTTTCCTGTGCAACGGATAATTTATTTTTTCTTTCTGGCCATTTTTTTATACATGTTGGTATGTGTTTTTTTAATGTTTCCTGTTTCATATTTTGATTCAGTTGGTTTTAGATTTTGATTCTGTTAATCTAGATTTTGATTTATGCTAGTTTGTGACTTTTGACTATGTTCATTTTAGATAAATATAATGTAATGGTACATGCATTATCTGTTGTTTTCGTTTGGGCGCCAATGTTGTTTACACCACCCTTGATATATGTAGTTTCCTGGTCATATTTGTGAAGTGTTTTACACTATTCTGCAACTGAAGAAATTCACAAGGATAATTGTTTCTTGATGGGCATAGAAAAATATATTTATACTTGTCAATGTTAAAAATTTAGGATCTTCGATAAATTTTTAGTAGACCATTTGCGGAATTGGTAGCTGCATCATAAGACAATAGTAAGATTTCATATTGTTGTAAACATATCATGTTATTAGATAAATCATGTAAATTCTTTGACTCGAATAAGCTATGATTTTTGTTATAGCACTAAAAATGCAGTCCTAGAAAAAGCTGGTCAATATATAATTTAGTTTAAGTCATTTGAGATATCTGTACATACACACACGTACATATTGTATATATACTCATATATACACTCATGTTATCCATATTCTATATAACATATATATTCATATTGTTATATATATATATATATATATATATGCATGATATTTATTTACACCCGCCATACATGTCATAAACAACATATATATTGTTTACAAATGGTTCGAGAGAGAGATTGGTGGGTTTATGAGATTTCTATTTTTTTAAATAATCATTAAATGAGATAGGAAAAATGGCATATATAGGTCACTTTCATAGTAGTAAGTTAGAAATTGATCTAAAAAAAATTAAAGTAGATAAATGGTCATTTTTTAGTTAATTTAGTTGTAAGCTACTATGATTTGTCTACAATACCATTTTCTCATGTTTCTATTAAGTTTTTTTAATTTGGGGATTAATACCAACACATCAAATATTTCAAATTAATTTTAAAATATGCAATCACCAATAATTTTTATAACTACTCCTAAATTTATGCAATATTTGAAAGATGATTTTTAAGTAGATAATTAGATAAATGAAATATCTAAAAATATCAAATATTATTTTTAAAAGTCATATTTTAACTGTGATCTATCAATTTTACAAGACTAAATTAATTTTGTGAAAAAAGAAATATCACATACTAATTTTTTTAAAAACGTATTTTAACTATTACTTTTTAATAGGTAATTTAGAGCGCAAGTATAGAATTGAAAAAATATTAAAGAATATGTAAAAGAAAAACTAGGCATAAAAATTGGGAGAGAATTTGGGAAAAGATGGAATTAAATCACATAAAAATTTTTCACTAAAATCTCTAAAATCGAGATACATCAATAAATTTCACTCTTAATTAAAACAAATTGATAATGGATAAGATAACGACATTTATACAACTAATAATTTTTCAAATCACACCAACTAAAAAATGGTAATTTATTTACTACTATATTTTTTGGGTTATTTTTTAGCTTAGTACCATGAAAATTATCTATATGGTAAGATTTCTGAATGAGATAATAAGAATAATAACATCATGATTTTTTTCTCCTACTAAACGGGCCCATGAAATATGATTATATTTGATGTTTAAGAAACTTGTTATCTATTTTCATATTAACTATCTATAACGTAGCTACCCTTCTAGAAAGCCCAATTGTAAGTGTTTTACTCATTAACAAACATCAAATATGATTATATTTTATGTTTAAGAAACTTGTTATCTATTTTTATGTCAACCATCTAAATATATCTACTCTGCTAGAAAGCCCAAGCCCAATGGTAAGTGTTTTACTTATTAGTTATATTATTGGGAGAACTGTAAAAATAACTCATTTCTTAGTTTAAGTTGTAAAATTATTCAGAAAATTTTTTATTATAAAAATAACCGAAATATGATAAATAATTTATTTATCACTGTATAATTTTGATAAATAAATTATTTATTACGTTCTTATTTCGACTATTTTTATAAATAAAAAAATTTTCAACCAATTTTACAATTTCCTGCATTTCTCATTTTTTTAACTTTTGAGTTTATTTCAGTCCATTCCAGGCAAATACACATATTCGGCGGGAATGTAACATTCCGACCAAGTGGCCAAAATTCTTGACGAATTTTACTCCCCATTCCAT
This sequence comes from Datisca glomerata, assembly GCA_003255025.1. Lineage (NCBI taxonomy): Eukaryota > Viridiplantae > Streptophyta > Magnoliopsida > Cucurbitales > Datiscaceae > Datisca > Datisca glomerata. Next base: position 536,650 of record QANY01003934.1, read on the forward strand.
CCATCCCTGTCCTAGAAAGGAATATTTCACCTGTTCCTAGTCCTACTTCTAACTACCTATTACGTTTAAGTGACTATTTTTTTTACTACATTTTCTATGTTTTTTATAGTATTTTTTACGCTGTACTACACATCACTTTATAATAGTTACTTACTTAAATTATATTAAAAACATAACCCTCAAACTGTTAACGGTAATTATTTACAACTATATAATTCTTTACGCATTTATTTTCATAATTATCTATGAATATATAATATTATTTATGTAAACTAATCAAACAATTCATCGTTATTTGACATAAATTATTTTACAAAACATTTTAGACTATTAATGAAAATACTTAGTAGTATTAATTAATAGGTGTTGTCTATGTTTTGAGTATAATAGATATTTATTATTATGCGCAAAAATTTTAATCTCACTATTAAATAGTTACATAAAAGTATTAACGTATTTACGTATTAGATGTAACTCTAAATACCTATAGTGTATTTTTAAACATATAGACATTCACTCTGTATATATACACACATTCAAGGTGAATGTGGTGACTTAAACATTGTGTTACACATTTTATCTTAACACGATGATCTTTAAATAATAAATAAATATTTACTATGTGTACCGTGTATATGTATGTAACATGTGTAATGTTTTTTTATAGAGATAAGTAAGGTCAATTATTAATGAAAATATTTAGGATTTCAAGGTATATGGCCAGCCCATCCTTGAAATATTTCAGTAGAACAAAGGAATATAACGATAGTATAGAAAATTACAAAAAAAAAATAGAATTTTCAAGGAATGATTTGCAAAAAAAGTTAAGGTTAACTAATTTATTACAGGCATAACTAATTTATTTAAATTGTATATGTATTATTTTCGTAACTAATTTAATCCATCATTTTTACAATTTTTTCGGATATTTTTGTAACCATCCCTTAAATTTTGCAATTTTGGTGGTTCTCCCTTTAAATAGTTCCTTGAAAAAAGAAGGAATAAATAGTAGATACAATCGGTGGGCTAAACATTTGTTTTGATTTAGTTAGTTTCGGCTTTTAATGTGTTTTGTTACTAGGAACCATGACACTCACATTCTATTTTGAATATGCCTGGTCTCACATAATTAAACAATTCTAAACTGCCAATAGCTAATTGACAAAAATTATGTGCATTTTTCAACTTTTGGTTAGACTAATTGCAAATGTCCGCCGATATTAAATCAGGTTTAGTCAAGTTTTATTTGCCTACAAGTCTTCTTTTGAAATAATATTACTAATTAATTATCAATTGAATTTTCCTAAAGTATGACGATAACATTGATTTAATCATATAGATAAAGAAATATTTAGTTTTTTAAAACATACGACTTCGTAATGCATTACTATTTAACAATCTCAAGGTTAGAAGTTCCTAGAAAAATGTTTAGAATTTTAAAATTATATCACTAATGCATTACTATTTTTAAATTGCATTGATTTCTCAAGTAATCTTATGAATTGTGCTAGGAAACTCAAAGAACTTTGATTTTGATGAAGATGAATAAATCAGTATATTAAATAAATTGAAATATGTACAGATGATAGTCTATTTATAGCTTAGAATAACATGCAGTACGAGATATTAAGTGCAGTACAACATGTAGTACAAGTGAATGTGGTAAAAAAATCAGTCTACTTACACATAAGTATATATATGTTAAGACCCCCTTTAACTCAAGGTAGTAAAGCAGAAGTCAACTTGAGTTTGCACATTAAATATCTAAAGCATCCAAGAGGATGAGTCTTGATAAATATGCATGCAGTCTGATCACGTGAGATAACTGAAAGAAGTTGAATGATGCCTAGAGATACATATTGACGGATGAAGTGGTAACCAATCTCTATATGCTCAGTGCATTAATGAAAGACAACATTGTATGCAATTGATCAATAACACTCGTATTATAGCAACGAAGAATAACAGCAATAGAGTGAACAACACCCACATCCTCAAGTAACCAACGAAGCTAGAGAAGTTCTTGAGAAACGTCTGTCAAAGCGTGATATTCTGCTTTAGTACTTGATCTGGCTATAACAGACTGTTTGTTACTTCATCAAGATATCAGAGAATCTCTTAAGAAGAAATAGAATCCTGTAATAGACTATCACCTGCCCAATTAGTGTCAGCAAATGCATAAAGTTCAAGAGAGCTTTTAATTAATAAGTGTGGATCATGATATAGTGCCTTTCACATAACGGCGAAGTAGAGAGAAATTGATTGATCATATGAACTACATGAGCAATATCATGCCCGTTGATAGTTAAATAGACGAGACGTCTCACTAATTGCCGATAGAGTGATGCATCATGAAGCGGTAAGCCATTTAGAGTATTGAGCCTAATGTTTTGTTCTAGAGGAGTGAGAGCAGTTTTGCTATCATTTATTCCAACATGAACAAAAAGATCATAAGCATATTTAGCCTGAGAGAGATAATATCCATCAAAATTAGATGAGACCTCGAGTCCAAGGAAATAATTCACTGGCCCTAGATCTTTCACTTCAAAGTGACGACTGAATAAAGACTTAAAATCAGAAATGCTAGACACATCATCTCCAATAATTATCACATCATCAACATAAAGAAAAAGACGAATGCTTTTATCATATTTTTGAACGAATAATGATGTTATAAAATCTGGATGTGAAATTAAACTGCACGACTGTAGTCATGAATTTGGCAAACCAAGTTTGAGGAGCTTGTTTAAGACAATACAAAGATCGATGAAGTTTAAAAACTTTGTTTGGTAGATGGTGGCTACCTGGAGGAGGCTTCTGTTGGAATCATGGCGCGCGTAGCGGAGGCGTTCAGTTTACAATATTTATCGACTAAAAGACAATTGCGACGCCATAGATTCTAAAAATTATTTTTTAATAAAAAATATTTTTTCTCATCGGATCTATTATATATCTATACATTAAATCATAGACATACAAAGAAATAAATTATACATCTTGTACTCTATCAAGCGTCATACCAAAATCTTTTGAACCAATCCTTGAACACACTAGGACGTGTGTGGAGACGTAGAACTAGTGTAGTGTCATGAGCCACTACATAGTTTCACGCACCACTGTAGTGCTGTGTAATTACCTTTTGATCATTAATTTCCATTACTGCACTAGTGAACGGTCAATTTATAATCTTATTATAAATTTGAACTCAATAACCATTCAGTTTAGAATTAATATTTAAAAGAACCAATATACCATCTGTTAAAAAGGCTTGGATTCCAAAATCTAGAAACTCAGTATCTCTATATTTCATAGGATTGTTAATACAAATTTTTTTTATGTAACTCACCATGAATAGTCATCTATAAAAATGGCAAAGTATTTTGATCATCCCATAGTATCAGTAGGATTAGGTCTCTATATATCAAAGTGAATTCAACCAGAAGGTGAATAATAAGTCAAGTTACTACTATGAAAAGGGTTGGGGTAGCACATTGTTTTACAAGCTGACAAGATATGCAATTAAAATTCTCATAAGTTACATGACCTAATTGACCACTAGAAACTAACGAATGCAAATGTTTAAATGAAGCATGATCTGAGCGAGAATGCCAAGGATTCAAAGTATGAGTGGAAGTGGTAGAACTGGTTACATAAGTAGAGTAGGAGAAGGGAAATGGTGAGATAGGTCCAATCTTCCAGCCTATCCCATGTATCTTTCCAATTTGCAGAACTTATACACGACAACAAAAATTAGTAAAGATTAAATCACCTCCTAGGTCAACTAATTAACCGACAGACACTAAATCTAAAGTGAGTTTGGGAACAAAATAAATGTTAAAAAGGGACAGATTGGATGAAGATATCTAACCGATATGATTGATATGCATTATTGAGCAATTATCTGTAGAGATGGGAGATATATACAAACCTAATTCTTTTGTCATAAATAAACTAGAGTCAGAAGTCATATGAGTATCTTATGTAACAGACAAACTACTAACATATTGATTATCAAAGTTAGAAAGAGTTTTTTAATGATACACTCAAATCACTCATAGAATTGTAAATAGAATGAGAGCCAGAAGCATCACTATTAGTAGTTGCAAGAAGATGATTGGTCATAGAATTGAACTGATAATCTACGTTGGGTTAGTTGTGAGACTGTTGATTAAGATTTATAAGACCATGCTTCAAAAATTGATCCATACTAACAAATAACAGAATTGAACAGAGCAAACAGAATCAATTGTTGATTAGACAATGAAATATCCAGACAGATTCAGAGGAAAGAAAAAATTGTTCAACATGTTTCAGGCAAGTTGAGGTGGTTCAATCTGGTCGATTCAGCTAAGTTGGGTGGACCAGTTTGATCAGACTAGTTGGAAGATGCAACTAATGCAGTCATATCAGATAGGGGAGTCACATATCACAGGGTAGGGAAAAGGGTCATGGAGCAGATGATCGTCATGGGTCGCAGGGTGGAGCCGCGTGTCACAAAGCATATCTGGGTCATAGGTTTGGAGCAAAAAATGAAAACATAAATCTAGCCACAAGCGTCAACGCATGAAGTGCGTGAGGTATTCTCTGTTGAAACTACTTGACCAGGAAAAGACCATAGCCAAATTGAGGATGTTTCTTAGTTTATTGGAACATGTTCATAGGTTCAGAATGATATGTTTTTGTAGATTTGAACCGAAAAATTCAGCAGAATTATTGGTTGCACGTGGGCTTTTTTCTAGTGTTATGGCGAAGCGTGATTTAACATACATGTACCTAGATTGATTAGAAGTTGAACAATGGTGGTTGTGTGCAAAAAAGGTGTCTCTATTTGATAAAAAAAAGATGCTTTCGGGCTATGTCATTAATGGATGAGAAGCAAGGAAGACTATTTAGATAATATTGATTTTTTTTTGTGAAGTTATGTAGTGAGGTGGACAAAAAATAGGACTAGAATAGAGATGAACAAATATATTAGAACAAAAACTATAAAGATTAGAACCTAAGCTTTAATACCATGATAAAGATGAATAATCAGTATATTCAATATTGAAATATGTACAGATGAAAGCCTATTTATAAGCTTAGAATAAAATGCAATATGAGATTCAAAGTACAGTACTACAAAATGTAGTGTACATATGAGAGCCTATTTATAAGCTTAGAATATACAGTACGAGATTCAAAATGCAGTACAAAATGCAGTACAAGTGAATGTCATCGAACAATCAATCTAGATACAGATAAGTATATGTATGTTAGCAAATCTAATACAATGTTTTGGGTCATTACAAGAAAGTTGATTATCGACACTGATAACATTCATTATCGAATTATTATATTTTTTAATGTTTTTGAATTTTTTGAGACTTTTGACCCTCAAAGCAAAATGTTTTTCTTGTAGTGAGTAGAATTACTAAGTTTCTTTTCTTAATAATGTATAATTCAAAACATTGTTTCAAGTATAAGTTTGGCCTTAAAATCTCTTTCATAGGGTTTTGTAGAAATTATTAAATAAGAAAATTTTCAAAATAGTTGTATAACAAGGGTTTTAATTTTACAAAGTACAATTATTATTTTATATCCTCTAAATATCTAATTTATTTGTTTTGAAGGCGTGGAAAGAACAAAGTTGCTCTACAATAAGGTAGTTTTAATGTGTTACACAAATATTTACAATAATGTCATGTCAAACATTACAATCGTCATGTAAATCAAAGGTATCAAAAAATAGTTAAGATTCTGTGGTCCAGATTATTTTTGTCAAAAAAGATATTTCATTAATAAAAAACCTCAAAAAACATCAAGAATCCAAACCAGTACAGCCGAAAAACAAGAAAACCATGCAGTTTAAACATTAAAAGAGGAAGGGAAAATGCAGAAAAAGAACCAAAGAAAATATTCTTATCCATTGATATTAAACCCTGTTTGGCATTGAAACCAATTATTACATTTTCCTCCCACCATATATACTTCAAACTAACTTGCTCCCATTATCTTTCAAAGAAAAGAATATCGGACACAATTGTTGAGATACCACTACCAAGTTTACTGGAATTGTTGATTCCATCAACAAGCAATGCTGAATTCGAACAGATCCAAATCTTATCATGGTAAATTTGTGAGTTTCTTCAAGACTCCATCTAAGATCAAGAGCTTCCCCAATCAGAACGTCCTCCATGAAATTTTGAGGAGAAAACCCAGCCCCAAAAATTTGACCACCCGGGTCCAAGAAAACCCAACCCATTCAAAAACTCAGCCCTTCCTCAACCAAGACACATCATATTTAAGCATCCAGGCACCCTCAAACACCCCACTATCTCCATGTTTAGCAGTTGAAGAAGCCTTCTCGACAGCCATTTTACCTAGGATATGACACACCTGTTTTTCAGTTTGACGGATAACCAACAAAGGATTAGGATCCAACCCTTCAAAGCACATTTTACTCCTTATTCCAGATCCTCCATAAGCCACATACGAATTATATCAGCAACATATCTCTATGATCTTCTGAGGTATGAGCACGGATTTTACTGAGCACCTCTTTCCAAATCTCTAAAAATTACGTACCCATCAGCATATTAGAATGAAACATTAACGGGCTAAGAAACCAAAAGGCATTAACAAAATTACATTTAAAAAATAAATGGATGGAATTCTCTTCGGCCAGAGCACAAACTGGGCAACCACAATCAATTCTCAAACCCTTCTTAACAAGATTAGTTTTTCAAGGTAAACAATTATTCAAGCATCGCCACACAAAATCCTTTAATTTTGGAGGAATTTTTAAAGCCCAAAGACCCGCCCAAACCTCACCATGATTGTAGCCCGAACTAACTTCCCCCACAATATTCTTTCTAAGCATCCCGTTCCTCAAAAGCTCAATAGCTAAATCATATCCATTTTTGACCGAGTAGATACCATTTTACTATAGTGCCACCCCACACGATCAACACCATCATATCTACTAAAATAGATACTTTTAATGACCTTAATATCCCTAGGGAGGAAACTTCTAGATAACTTAGAGAAATCCCAAGCCAACCAATCATTCGTAATTAGCTCCTTAACACAATAAAACTCATCCACTCTAGGCGATACAACCTTGAAATTCCAAGGATGGGGAATCCAAAGGTCATCGCAAATTTTTATAGAGCTACCGTTACTAACAAACCATCTCAAACCAAGGGATAAAAGATTTATACCCTCTAAAATACTCCTCCAGCCCCAAGATGGTTAGGATCCTCAAGAAGCTTCCAAAAAATCACAATTCCTAAATATTTTGCTCTTTGAAAATTGAAAGAGCAAAGAATTAGGTTTCCTGAAAATATTCCAGCTTTGTTACACTACAAGAGCTAAGTTAAAGGCGGATAAATCCTTAAACACATGCCATCCATCTAATTTATCTTTAAGAAGTCTATCCCAAGACGCCCAATGAATACCATATTTAAATGGGGTTGAATTCCACCAGAATCTTGCTAAATGAGAACAAATCTTCTCTACAGGTAGAAATATGAATTTTAAAACAAGATATAGTATAATTAGGGATAGAAAAAGCTATTGCTTTGATAAAAAAGTTTCCACCCGCTGGAGAGAGCAACTTCTCTGACCAACCCAATTTTTTATGCAGAATCTTCTCTAAAATATGGTTGAAGATAGCCTTTTTAGACATCCCAAAATCAAGCTCCATGCCAAGGTACTTTTTAAGGGAGGAAGATAGGGTAAGGCCAAATCTATCAGGCGAGCTCCTACTGCATATTCTTCGGGACATTAGCACTGTAAACCATAAAATTCTTCTACTTATTAACTGCTTGACCAGAGGCTTCCCCATAAGTCTTGAGAATATAAAAAACAATCAACAATTCAGACACCTTAGTTTTGTAGAACAAAGAGTGAATCATCAGCAAATAACAAATGAGAAATAACAGGCTCATCTTTAGAGAACCTAAACCCTTAAATCAACTTCTTATTAAAAGTTTTGATAAGGGAATGGGAGAGAACTTCAGCACAGATCAAGAAAAGAAAAGGAGAGAGAGAGCATCTCCTTATCTTAGCCTCCTATTCGGCTCAAACTTCTTACTACAAACTCCATTCACAATGATGCTAAAGGGAATAAATAGATACATTTGAGAGTCCAGTTACACCATTTAGCAGAAAAGCCTAATTTATTCAAAGTTTCTATCAAAATATTCCATTCTACTCTATCATAGGCCTTGGCCATATCAACTTTGATAGCAGTATCTCCTACTTTCCCTTTCTTTTTAGAATGTTATCAGTGATACTTCTACCGGCAACAAACGCACTTTAACACTCTCCAATAATCTTTTCCATAACCCCCTTCAACCAAATAGTAAGCACTTTAGAAATGATTTTATAAGTAACATTACATAAGCTAATCGATCTATATTGAGTTAAATTCCTTGGGTAAGATACCTTTGGAATTAACATAATATAAGTATGATTCAAACCAGGGGGAAGATTAACATCATTAAAGAAATTAAATATCATCGAAAGGATACCATCTCCCTATGTGCTTAAAGAAAGCCATAGTGAATACGTCCGGTCCTGGGGCTTTATCTGGATGAATGTCACGGATAGCCATCAAGACTCCTCTTCAGTCACTTCTTGGTCCAGCAAAAATAAATCAGAACCATTAAGCGAAGGAAGAACATCACAGAGAGGAACTTCCAAAGTCGCTAAGTTAAAATTAAATGAAGAAAAGAGCTGCTAAAAATAATTCCCCACAAGTGTATGGATATTATCTTCTCTAGTGTGTCAAACGTCATTCGATTCCTCCAATCCATGAATTTTTTTGTGTCTACGTTGGACCTTGACTCGGGCATGAAAATAAGCCATACTCTAGTCACCATTTTTTAATTAATCGACTATGGCTCGTCCTTCTAATACTGGTTCTCCTCTAACACGACAACCCTTAGTTTTCCTTCTAAGTCTCTAACTCTATTCAGATCCGTCCCCTCCTCCAAACTGTAACAAGCCTCCAATTAATTATGAAGGTCCTTCATTAACACACTAGAATTAGCCGTAAAATTTCTTCGCCTCCACTCAATTATAGCCACATGAACAACACCCAAAAAGGACATTATATCCCTATTTCCAGACTCAGTAAATGATTTCTTCCCAGATTCATCAATAACCTCTCTCCAAAGAGGAAAATTGCTCCATCTTCTATCAAACCTGAAGATATGCTTGATTTTCCTCCTCTCATTCGTAGTATCTAGTGAAATAGGGAGGTGATCTGACCCATGAGTCGCAAGATGGAAAGCTTTGCGTTTGGGTAAATATCCATCCAACTGAAATGCCCTAAACATCTATCTAATCTCTCCTTAATCAGTTCCCCTGATCCCTTCAATTCACCCAAGTGGAGGGAGGTCTTACATAACCAAGATCCATTAAATCAAATTATTGGGCGAACTCTTTTAGAAGAGCAAAGCTGGCAGCCCCCCTCTCCAACCATCCTTGTTTCTCCCCCGAACTCATTAGATTGTTAAAATCCCCAAAACGACAAATGCCTCCCCACAAGATTTGCATCGATCTGTAAGAATGCCTAACTGATTTTTACGAATCGTATCAATAATACTTAAATAAAATGCAAAAACACGCCAAAAATAGTTCTTAACAACATCAAACACCCTCAATTCTAGAAAATACATCAATTTGCTAACAATAGCAAATTTTTCTTCGTTTCAAGTAGAAAATTGAAATCTGGGGAATGGAATTTAGAAATCCCTCGCAATGAGGAAACTGTTAGGGGTTCCCCACACCTTGATAATTACACACCATAGCTTTCATGGCGTACCTTGGGGTCACTTAGGGTCGGCTTCCTCCACCATTTAGAAGACACATCTTCATTTGCAAGCTCTTTTCTTCTTCTTTGGCTCCAGGAAATTCTCAATCGCAAGTTGTTCCTCCTCCAAAAAAACCCTCTGTTTTGCGCTTCTTATCTGTTCCAGGTGATAAGTGACCAACCGACAAGTTCTTGTCTGACCCACAAGTAGACCCATTGTTAAACAACTTGGATGACCAATTCTTTTAATTGTTGGCCCTAAATAGAATTGGTCATCCAAACCAAAATTCGGCACTTTTCCATAGACTTCCATCCATCACTTACACCTCAACCATGCCTTGAACACCAGACTTGCCCACATCCAGGCGCTTGTTATCTTCCTTGATAAGATTTGAATCAACCCACATATCAACATTCACCATACCTGCGCGCACACCATGCGAGAATTTTGAAGATCTCTCCACTCCCAGATATGCTCCTTCAAACCCTTCTATTACCGAATCACCTTGTACCGCAATCTGAACCACCATCCCTTTGATTTTACAAAAATTCCTCAACTTCCTTATCTTCTCCCCACAAATACGAGGGCGATAATTACTTCCTAAAAATGGATTAGCGGCCACCGGTGACTTCTGACCATCTCCCGGCAGAACCCCCTTTTTCTTTTCGGTTCATCTTCCTCTCCCATAGCTGAAACCCTTTGGTGAGCCTCTACCTCCACCACGACACATGTGATCTCTACCATCTTCTAAGAGCCTCCCACTGAAAGCTCTTAGTTTTCCCCATACTCATCTCTACTACTCAAGTTCCCAAAGGCTCTCTGGTCAGAATCAATAACTGGATATTGACAAACATCGTGTACCAATCTCCCACAGGCATGGCAAAACCTTGGAAGTATTTCATATTTAAAGCTACACCTTATCTTCCTCCCATCAAAACTAATAAATGACCATCTAAGTAAGGGTTTTAACAAATTTAACTCCACTTTGATACATAAAAATGATTTAGTTTAAAACCGTCTTTCAAGAATCCATTATCCGATTTGATAACCCTACCAATCTTACCGACAATAACCTCTCCCACCTTTTTGCTTCTACATTCAAGTGGTAACTCGTGAATTTGCACCCAAAAATCATTCAGAATAAACTCATCTAATAACAAGGTCATTCCTTGAAACCATATTTTAATAACAAAGACATTACCTTCAAAACGCCATAGACCATTGTTAACAACAAAACTAAGAGTCACGATGTTGAGCACAAATATTTGGAAAATGTCTTTTTCAACCACGACAAACCGAACATGTGAATCTACATTCTATGCTTTGGATAAAGTTTATTTGAAGCCATGAAAATTGTATCACCTATCCAAAAACAATCTTCTAAGAATACTCAGCATGCTAGCTTCCACACCCCTATACGCAACCTCTCTTGGAATGACAATCTTGCTTGCTTCCTCCTCAGTGATGTTACACCGATCTAGATGACCGGCCAAATCGTCATTGATACGATCACTACTCAAAAAAACCATAACTAAGAAAACATGTTTGAAATCAAAGCAAAGGAAGAAACCTACTCATACTCGATAGAAGACAACTTGAAAAATTGTCAAAACAATTTCACAATGGCTTCCCTATGGTGCTCCATACATTTACCCTCAGGGGCCGTTTGTTTCCAGCTTTCTGCGTGGTAAAGTTCGTGGTAAACTTATTTTCTAGAATTTTCCCATGTTTATTACAAATATTCTCATTTGCCACGGTAAAGTTATTTAGCCTGATAAAATAACAATCTCACATTACTTTCCTTCTCACTTTCCCACAAAAATCAACTTTACTAAATAATTTTCTCATCTTACAACACATCTACACATTTTTCAAAATAACTTTTCCTTTCCCAAAATACCATTATTTGTTTCATTTATTCCTACTTGATTTTGATCTTTTATTTTCTTCAAGATCAAAGCCTCACAAAAGTGTCATAAAATATATTGATCCTGGTGGAACTGAAACGGTCCTGATACAGATTTTTGAAATTTTTTTGTCTCTTCTGACTCGTCCGCTAACTCGTCTTGGGGTTCGTCTCGTGAGATTAAGATATGCACATTAATTGGAATGAATGAAATAAAATATTAAGTTTGAATTAAGGATAGATAAACTCTTCATATATACAAAATATATAATCTAAACTATTAAAATACATGTTAACGATATAACTATTTTTTTGAAATTAAAATTAGTTTCTTCCCTAAAATAAATATTATTCATAAACTATCAATATTTTAAAAATACTAAAATTTGTTTGGAGAATCGGACTCGTGGGACGAAACCCCGAATGGAGGGGTGTCGTTCAACAATTTATATTTAGTTTTAGATTGTATTTAACCAAAATATAAAAAAAAGTACATCGTTGTTCTATTTTGTTCCTGTAACAGAACTAAAATATTTTACCGAGCGGAGTGATATTGATAACCAAGGTATACATATCTACTGAAGAAAGTACATGTAACGGAAAAATCGTTATGTATTATTAAATAAATTAATGTGTTAATATAAATTATGGTTATTTATATCAGAATTATTTTTATAAATAAAAGAGGAAAATTGTATGATAAATAATTTATGATATTAGAGAAAATTTAATCAAACATGGCGTGAATTATTAAGATTTTTTAGTAGTTGCTAATAGAGAATCTGTATATAATTTTACTATTTAATTGTGAATAATTTGTCATTGAATTTATTTGTACGGTGTAGGTAAACAAATTATTTTAATTTTTGACGTAGTAAAAGAAAAATAATTGATTTAATTTTATTGATGGGTTGAGTTAATCAATTAGTGCATAAAATAATGTATATATAGAAATAAGACATAATGTGTATTGGAATTTATAATAATCATTGACAACAAATAAAAAGTTGATAAGAAAAAATAAACTATAAATAATAAATAATTTTATTACTTTAATGTAATTTATATAACTTTCTTAACAATTTTATCAAACTTTCACAAACAACTTTACGTAAATATCATACATACCAAATAATGAAATCATACTTTTAAATAACTTTTTTCACTTAATCATGTATTATCAATAATGATAATTTTAATATTTTATCATCTAATTTTATCACTTAAATTTTTTTAATAATTTATCTTTCTTAACATTTTTACTTAACGCCCCTGATTGTTAAATTTTACAAATTTCACGGGATTGAGTGATTATCATGATACATGGCTGTGGACTTGGCTTAGAGATTTTTGGTGGACATGCCACGTAGTAGTTTAGAATGTTAATCCAAAGGAGGAGATATGAACACGTGGGAATTGAAATATTGGAAGGAAAGTTGACTGAAGCAAGGGAGTGAGCTGCTCCAATAACGGTTCAGATGGTGAGGTGGTCAGATAAGAACCACAAGTAATCTCTGCCTCCATTTCTTGTCAGTCTTTATCCTAATTCCTACCATTATTCTAAGGACACGCGTCACTTGGTGTTGCATGGGCTTTAATTTCCGAGTATAAAACAAAAGCATTCTCCATTTGTCTTTTTTGCTGTTGCTTCTTTTTCATTTGTTTTACTTTCCTGAACTGGCATTTTTTTTCAAAAAAAAAGGAACTGTTATTTTTTTAAGAGAAGGAGAATTTGTTCCAATCTAAACTCAGAGCACATGTAGTAAATTTTCACTATGATCAATTAAGTTAATAGCTATGATCTCTTGAATTAAGATTGTATGAGAACAAGTACAAATAATTCAAATAACTGTAATGTATGAGAAGAAGTGCCAATAATTCAAATAATTGTAACATTTTCAGATACTCAAGTGCACGGGTGAGGCTATAAAGTATTTAAAATCTCACAAAATATAATTAAATAATACTATGGACAAATAAAAATAAAGGTATTACGCTTGTATTTGTTAAAGGATGATATGAAAATTTACTGCTAATTGAAAAAATGACTGAATATGTACTTATACAATATCACATTTTTTCGTGAAAATCACTTTTTAAAATGATTTTACAATTTTCCTCATATATTCTTTGTGATATGAGATAAGTATACCCTAGTAATGAGAGAAATTTCATGAATTGAGAAACTAATATTTGTTCACATTACATATGTATCAATGTATTCCATTGGATCAAAGAATATAACAAGGTTGTCGATCTATCCTCCAGGGGTCGTCTTTGCCAAACTATTTGGGGTTTAGGGTTTTTCTTCCTCTCAAAGCTTGAACCAACACGGTTATCATCTGTTGTTGCGTAAGATTCTCCCATGTTCGCTTCCGACAAAACCTCTCATGGCGTTTGAGGTCTTTAGGCCGATGGTCCCTCTATTGGCCCATCTTCATTAGGGGGTGTGGGGTGCTCGAGCCTATGCTCGGAGTTGGGGTCGAGGACTCCTCACGCAGAACCAGATGTGGTGAACCTCTCTAGGATCATATGCGACTTAGAGAGGTTTCAGTGAGGTCCTACGTATTGGTCATTGAGTGGGTGTTTGGTTGATGCTTTGAGCTTGAGTTTGAGGTGCCCTAAACTTAGATATGATAAGATGTGTTTGTATCTTATGGTGGCTTGCCGTTGCATACCTCGATGTGTGCGTTGAAAGTCTTTGGTGAGGCCCTCCAAGTTGAGGAATATGCGTATGTTTAGTTGATGTTATTGTCTGTGTTTTTGCTAATGTAAATCGTTCTAACTTTATTTCTCTTTGTGTGGTGACTTTGTGTTGGCAGTTCCCACTCTATGACTCCTCCATGGCTTTACCCTCGGCCCTGTAATTAACGTGAGTAGCTTTGTCATTTTTGCAGTATAGTTCTGATTGTAATGTTAAATATGGATTGAGTTGTCTTGCATTATAGTGTTGGTTTCATACCAAGAGTATACCTATTGTATAGTGTCTTTTTTTGCTGAAACAAATTTACTCTTTAGCCCAAAAAAGAACAACCAAAATTTGACCCTCGATGTGCATTTATATTCGTAGTTTTTAGTTAAAAAATACCATATCAACAAAAATGATCATAACAACTAAGAGTAGATGGGAAAATAAAGATAAAGATGATAATTTCAAAAATATCAAAGGGACAAAAATGCATAAATTTGGCTAAGTTAGTCATTTAATTAATAAAATATCAAATAAATAGGAAAGACAAAGGTAGACCATTGTCCCCTTCTTATGAATGTAGTTTGGTTACTTTCAAGTAAAAATTTAATAGACGAAATGAATTGACATAATGGTTAAGTTATTACAATTATAAATAAAAAACATTCTAAGAACTTATTTAAAACACAGTTTTCAAAACCATTAAGCTTACTGTACACGTTCAATACACTTGTTGTTTTAGTCATGTTTATGTATACTTGTGTTTAGGTAAGTGTGTATCAATTTCATTCTCGAAAACTTATTTACGTTTTTATATTAATGTCGCATAATGTATGGACATTTATTTAATTAATCACTTTACCTATGCTGCTTGGAATAAAATGATGAATATAAAATGGAATATAAGTTGCACCTTCTTTCTCCTCCCAATGGGAACACAAGGTATAGAAGATAAGAGAAAGTCCAATTAGTAGGGTTACTACCACATTCATCTTAATAGTATATTATTAGTATATATCCTAATCAATGATTCATTTGGATAAACCTTATCAAAATATGATGCCGGACTTAAAAAGACAATATATAAATCATTTTACATGTTAAACAAGAACTGATATTATATAAGGCAACAATGTTAAATCTGTAACAAGCCGTTAAATTTCAATTCTATGTATTTACTAGATTGAGTTATGTTAAATATGAAACGACATCTAGATTTCAACTTAAACATATGTTTCTGATTAAGTCTAGACAATATAAATTTAATGGTCTAGATTAATCAAATATGATGAGGAGTTTTGTGTGACTTTCTAAATCTCATACTAGTACAAAAAAAAAAAGTCAAAACACAAGCCAATAAAAAACCACTAGATTTCACAAAACGACAAAACTCTTCAAAGATAAAAGGCGTAGCCCTCTCCTTTCAAACATTTCAAACACCTCCTATATCCTCTGCTTCATTGTTACTCACCAAAGAAATATCTATCTCCAAGCTTGATTCTTTTTCTTCCTTTCTTCCTTTTTTTAATATTTCATTTGATTTTTTACTGTTTGTAAAAGTAAAAAAAATGGACAAATCAAGCACTCAGCTTCCTCCTGGTTTTAGATTTCACCCAACAGATGAGGAATTGATCATGTTTTACCTCAGCAACCAAGCCACCTCCAGACCTTGCCCTGTCTCCATTATTCCAGAAGTTGATATTTACAAATTTGATCCATGGCAATTACCTGGTTAGTTTCAAAAATTGTATAACAAACTCAAATCTCAGTAATTATGCTTCTTTTATATTGTAAATCATTTTCTAAGATTAATTTAACTATATGATGCAGAAAAGACTGAATTTGGAGAAAACGAATGGTACTTCTTTAGCCCGCGTGACCGGAAGTATCCAAACGGGGCACGGCCGAACCGAGCTGCCGTGTCCGGGTACTGGAAGGCCACAGGAACTGATAAAGCAATCTATAGTGGATCAAAATATGTCGGAGTGAAGAAAGCGCTAGTTTTCTACAAGGGTAAACCACCGAAAGGCGTTAAGACTGATTGGATCATGCACGAGTATCGTCTAATCGACGCCAAAAAACAAGTCAATACACAAATTGGGTCTATGAGAGTGAGCATGTTTCCCCCTAAATTCTAAATTATAAGGCTTTCTAGCTAATATTGTTTAATGACACTATGGATTGTGAATTATGTGTTATTTTCAGTTGGATGATTGGGTGCTTTGTAGAATCTACAAGAAGAGGCAAATGGCTAAATCAATGGAAGAGAAATTAGCAGAAGAAATACCAATACCTGCCCAGAATAATATAGGAGCAGATAATGAACAGCAAATGATGAAATTACCAAGGACTTTTTCAATTAATCATTTATTGGAAATGGATAATTACTTGGGCCCAATTTCCCATCTTTTCTATGATAGTTCATACAATTATTCAACTTTTGACACAATGAACCATATGATGGGGAGTGAAAATTATGTTGGAAAATTTGAGCAAGGTGAAATGTCATACCAAAACTACCCTGATATTTCTGGACATAATTTCCATCTGAACCAGGCTAGCTTCCTTAAAATGTGATGGGCTTGGTTTTGGCCTTTAGAGAAGTGAGATTTGGTTTGTGGGGGAAGATGTTTAATTTAGAATTAGCATGAACAATTCATGAATTGTAAAAATTGTTTTTGAGAGGATTCTTATATCTTTCTTGAATCAAAAAGGAAAGGAGCTTCTAGCTAGTTCAATTAAATTCACTGTAATCCTGAAATAGCTACTGCTCTTCATATTTAAGCATGAATATCATGTGTACAAATATTTCATTTTTACGAGTGAATATTTTTTCTGTTGTATTCTCAAAATACGCTGAATATTATGCGTCAAATCACACATAGCAGTTGAATGTATGAACCGCACAGAATATCGAATATTTCCCATATTCATTTCTTCCCTAAACATGTATCAAGTTATATAATTTGATTCTTAAGCATGCTAATCTCATCGCTTTGTTAAAGTCTAAGCGACTGCAAATTATATTTAATGATAAAATATAGTCTTCATCATGAATAGTAATTTTAAAAGGATCTTGATTAGCTCCTTCACCGAGTAACATAAAATATTGATAGGTAATTTAAACTGATCAAGATCTATATAAGAAATATTGATTGATGAAGTGATATGTCAATCGTTCATAAATTGACTTGATAATTAATTTTAATGAAAAATAAAACATCAATCTATGAATAATTAACACACATCATATAATCAACTAAAATTTTTTGTCGTTAACCAAGTCAATTTAGATTACTCATGATAGCATTATCTTCATGATCAGCGAGAAATCCACCTATGAATGGCTGAGGTACCTTTTAAGATTTTGATGAGTATAAAATTAGTCAAACTTGATTATTCCTAACATGATACGAGACCCAACAATATTTTTGTAAATTCAAATTTTTATGAAAAATATCATGGACAGTTCAATTTCATCGAGAAAATATTTGTTAATTATAAGGAAATATGAATTATTCAGTTATTATTTTTAAACCTCAAGATATTGTTCAAGTGGTATACTTCTCAAAGATCACTAATTTGATCTGCACTTGAAGTTATTAAAAATTTAGGTGAAATTAATCGAATAGAAATCTCACGTACACTTTATTAAAACAAATATTATTTTCAAACTTTGTGTCCGATCTAACTTTTAAAGTTCAAAGCAAACTCTCTCCTTTTTTTTAACTCTCAGATTCAACACGAAGTTAGAATTGGCAAGCCAAGTAGGTATTGCTTATCCAAAATGAGAACTGAAAAAAGGAGTTGATGAAGATAGTCAAGAAAAACGCGTGGCATTTAGAAAGTAGCTAAAGACAAAAATATATGAAGGTTTGGACTTACGCGCACGTACACGCGATGTAACGTGATTGGCCCTCAGCATGATATTTTAGTTTTTTACTTTGTTTTACGTTGGTGCGATTGCATCAGCAATGTGGAGAATAATGAATCGAGTCATAATTAAGCATGGGAACAATCATCGCCTATACTTGTGCAATTTCAGTATCTTTGTCGTTTTCATTATCTTTGTTTGTCGTTTTATTACGTCTCCTTTTATTTTTCTATTTTTACTCTTTACTTTTAGTTAACTGTAAGTGCTCTGCATGTGTTAAAAATATCAATAATAAATAATACGTATAAAAGTATGAATAGAACTACATATAAAAAATATTTAATTACATTCTAACTTGTTTTGTTAAATACTAAAAATTCAATCTATAAAATGTTGATAATATTTTTTTGTTAAAAATTTTGTATTGTTATAAAGAGTTAATAAATTTTTTTAATTAATATATCAGTTTGGTATGTTCCTAGATACTGTAATTTAGTTGTTGATCGTATTGTTAAGCTGACTTCTGTTTTAGTTTCTTGCCGTATTTGATTTGATGTGAATATTCTTGATATTTTGATTTGATATAAGGGAGGGAGTGAAATTATTAATAATTTCATCAAAATTTCAATGATTGTAATATTGAAATATTAATCTCATTCTCTCCTTTACATCGAAGAGCTGTCTAATAACTAAGTACTATGAATTCAGAATAATTTATCTCTGAATTTTTGACAACTCATATATTTTTAATAATTAGAATAGTAAATATGATTTTGGTAGAGACAATATCAATACATGTATCAATTCAGAATTCTATATATTTGTGAGGCATTATAGAAAAATATTTTCCCATCTTAGTATCATGTATATATACTATAGATTTTAAAAAGGTTGAAAAAAAATTTGAAGTATTAATTTCAATATCAAATTATTCATTTATCCAATTCTTTTATGAAATTAGATCTATTTAAATTAATTTGTCTCTTAATTTTTCACAGTTTATATATTGTAAATAATTGATATGATAATTATGATTTTAATAAAAAGAATATCAAAAGACTTATCAATTTTTCACAACTAATATATTGTAAATAATTGACATATGATAAATGTGATTTTAGTGTAGAGAATACCAAAAGACTTCTCATTTTAAAATTTTATATAATAATAAGGATAATTTATGTCAAAAATATTTCTACTGCTAAGTCTCATTCAGAAGTAGTAGTGATAAAGTAGCTAAGGTTTTGGCTACACTACAAGTGACTTTTCTTTTTATTTGTAATTTATATATTTTTTGTGCTTTTTTTCAAGCTATGGTTGGTTGTTTTCTGTCAAAGGTCATTCTTTTTTTAATTGAGAGTGATGGTCATCACAAACTAGTTTGGTGGGATAGGCGGAAAAAAACATTAATTTTCTTAGAGAAATCACTTTAATACAAAATCATTATAAAAAAAGTAATCGCTATGTAAGTTTTGAAAGTCAATTTAAGAAATAACATTTTTTTCAAATTTTGGGTAAATAGATAATTTATACTGTCTTGTCATCAACTTGTTGTTGCTGAAAATATAGATAGACAGTTTTACCTTGAATATATAGATTTCATAATGTGATTTTGTGGGTTTTGTAATTAATTAAAAAATCTGCTAATTAATGATGTATAATTCAAATATTATTTTATTGATTTTTATTTTTAATTAAATTAGGGGATGGTTAATGATTAATTATAATTTCTTTAATATTAGCTAAAATTTGTTACGGAAATATTCTTCAAATTAATGACATTATTAATACTAAATATTCAGCAACTTTGAAGAAAAAATGAGTTTAGATCGTGTGTCTTATTTTTTCATAATATATAGACAATTTTTGAAACTATATAGTTGAGTTCTTCATCTATATACATCTAATATACCTAAAAAATGATCAAACACACCATATATAGATTATATATTTCAAATTTTGAGTATTAATTACATATTTAATTTTAGCATATTTCAAATCAGTATCTCATCTATATATCTCTAATATACCCGAAAATCATATCATACACCATATATATTAGACATTTCAAATCGGTATATCATCTATATACCTCTGATATACCCAAAAAAATCATAAAACACACCATATATAGATTGGATATTTCAATTTTTGAGTATTAATTACATCTTTATTCTAGCATATTTTAAACCAGTATATCATCTATATACTTCTAATATACCCAAAAAATCATTGAACGCACTATATATAGATTAAGTATTTCAAATTTTGAGCATTAATTACATCCTTAATTTTAGCATCTTTCAAATCAGTATATCATCCGTATACCTCTGATATACGCAAAAAATCATAAAACAACCCTATAAAGATTAGATACTTCAAATTTCAAATCGGTATACCTCTGATATACTCAAAAAATTATCAAACGCACCATATATAGATTAGATATTTCAAATTTCAAATTTTGAGTATTAATTACATATATATATCTCTGATATACCCGAAAAATCATCGAACACACTATATAAAGGTTAAGTATCTCAAATTTGAGCATTAATTACATCCTTAATTCTAACATCTTTTAAATCAGTATATCATCCATATATCTCTGATAGACCCAAAAAAGTCATAAAACAACTCTATATAGATTAGATATTTTAAATTTCAAATTTTGAGCATTAATTACATCTTTAATTTTAGCATATTTCAAATCAGTATATCATCTATATACCTTTGATATTCTTGAAAAATCATCAAGCACACCATACATAAATTAATTATTTCAAAATTTGAGCATTAATTATATCTTTAATTCTAGTATCTTTCAAATCGGTATATCATCTATATAACTCTGATATAACTAAAAATCATCAAACACATCATATATAGATTATGATCATTTTAGACTAAAATTATTGACAAACTAAAAAACCTGATATTTACTTGAAATGATTAACAACTACTATTTTTTAAAACAACCGCCCAAAATTTATTTATTCTGTAAAATTTCTCAAAAAAAATAGATTTGTGAGTTTATATGAAAAACTGAGAAACTATAAGTTACATACCCGATAGAACCAAACTAAAATATTATATGAATTACGCACTTGAGAAAGACAGTGTAAGATGGTAAATATCTTGAATAAAAAAACACGATCGGAAAGTATGTTTAAATACGTTAAATTTAACAATTGTTGTAAAAAAGCATAATTACAAAACCTTTATGGGGTTTTTTAGAATGGGTTGATATGTATAGATTATTTGCAGTGATATTGGAAGAATTTAGTTCGTCTTTTGTGATGAAGTCATTTGTCGCTGGGGCGGAGCAAAGTGTTAAGAAGTGGGTTCAAGAGACCCCACTAAAAAAATATTAATTTTTATTATAGAAATATTTTTATTTTTGACCTTTTTATTTTTAACCCACTAACTTTTCAGTTGTAACCTTAGTAAATTTCTAGTCTTTTATTTTCAGTTTTAGACTATTTTTTTTTAACCCCTAAACTAACAACCCTAAAATCCTTTAAATCCTCATTTCTAATTTCTCGATTCTCACCCATCCTCTTCCTCCTTGTGCCAAGCGACTGGCATCAATGATACCATCCATAATTTTTTACAGCACTTCGTTCCATGTATCAGACACCTCTCTCTCATTATCCCTCTCTCTATCTCTCTATCTCCCCTCTCTCTCTCTGTTTCTAGACTCTTGGTCTCGATCTCGCTCTCTCTTTCTCTCTATCTATTTCTATCTATCTATTTTCAGGTCTCACTCTCTTTGTCTCTCTCTCACTGTTTCCAAATTCTAGGTATGAGGTCTCTCTCTCCATTTCCAAACTCCAAAATTCCAGGTCTAAGGTCTCTCTCTTTTTATCTAGTTATACATCTATCTATCTCTCCCTCTCTCTCCCTTTCTCTCTGTTTCTGAATCTCGGTTTCTCTCGGTTTCAATTTCTCACTAAGAAGTATTGGAATCACTACAAGAAATTTGCTCATTAGCAACAAAATCTTTACTTACGAAGTAAATTTTGTTGGCAAAAGTTCTCTTTGGTGACAGGAGACGAAATATGTGTTTCGTTGCTAAAAGTAAGAGTTTAAACGATGACCTATGCATGTCCGCGCTAAATAAACCCACCAAGTTATTGGTGATGAAAACTTTCATCGCCAATAATATTTTGCGACGGAATATTATTTCTCGCCAAAAATTTATTCTAGGCGCCAAAATGTTTTGGTGAAAAGTGCCAAAAATTCATCGCATTTACCAACGAAATTGTATATTCGTTGGCAAAAAGTGTAGTAGAATAAATACATTTAGCGGCAAAATCGTATATTCATCAGAGGATATTGGCGATGACACTTAATATCGTAGGCAAAAATTTTCCCCACCCCAAGCAAAAAAATGATTTTCACTCCAATTAAAATATCATCGTTAAATGTGTACTCCTTACCGACAGACCAACGTGTTCATAGGTAAAAGTTAGACTTTTACCGACGAACGTTTTGCGTCGTCGGGATAAGTCAATTCATTTCCTAACGACATCGTTTTAACCAGGAACCATTTTCTCTTATTTTTTTCATAAATTTTCTCTTACATCAAATCCCTTTTTGTGTAATCAAACCCCATTCATCAAAGCCCCTTTGTGTAAATATTCATGGTAATTTATCCCCTTTGGCTTGGAAGAAGATGCTTATCATAATAGTATTATTCTTTAGTACTCTTGGCATAACTTTATTTCATATTTACATATTTCTCTACTAATACCATTTACAAATGATCTTGATTCTTGTATTTTCAGGGCTAAATTTGATAACACCCTTACTTTAATTTTACCATCACACCCATTGCCAATTATTTACTGAATTTACTCAATATTACACAATTTTTTCTATAGAAAATTAACCACCTCTATGACAAAACTTAAATTTAATATTTTTGCATCCTAACCTAAACAAAACTATTTAGTTTTCTTTTATAAATCATTTTAATACAAAAGCATTCGAAAATATTTTATATTAGTGAATTTATACAAAAAAGTGAGAGACCATAAGTTACATATCCAATAGAACCAAACTAAAATATTACATGAAATAAGCACTTGAGAAACTCATAGGAAGATAGTAAATATGTTGAATAAGAAAACACATGGGAAAAGTGTGCATAAATACAAAACCTTTACAAGCTGTTTTTTGAATGTCACTACAAGAAAATTGGTGGATGGGCATGATTACCGCCCGCGGAAAAAGCGGTGGAAACCATTTAACGGTGGTTTTAAAATCCCCGGTGAATGTGCATGATTACGGCGGTTTTAGTAAAATAGGCTAATAATTCATATACGGCGGTTTTAAATTAACCTCCGCTAAAAGTCCTATTTAATAATCTATTATGGCGGTCAAAACCACCGTAAAGGTATTTAATTAAATCCCTAACTGAGCTCTGTTTCTTCCTCAAGTAGCACTTCCTTGGATAAAAATACAGACCCACATCAAGAACTTTGCAAGTTTGCACACCAACAGTGGCAACTAAAAGCACAAATCAAAGACAAGAGAAAGGAAGGAATATTAGAATTTCATTATTAACCTGAAATTTACATCATCTTTAAACGGGACATCTCCATTGATGCATGTTCATAAATTTAATGTCGAATCGTGCAAGAAAAAAAATTAAGATGGTGTTGGAATATGATTAGATTAGGACTGTGGAAATGCTTGAGAAAACTGAATAATTTGACTTTTTTGTTTATGAAGGAGATTTATACGTTTATACTGCTTTCTTATTTGTTGAACATGGGAGTTAGTTGCCATTGTTTCTCACGATAATGTTTTGCAGTCTAAAGATGGATTGTGGTTTTTGTAGGTGAAAATTAATTAGAAAGAAATTCTCCTATGTTTTGTTGGAAATTAAGAAATTGTCCATTGTTTCCCACGATTATGTTTTATTGGTATTTATATATATAACTAATCTTTAGGTGAATCAACTCAGTCTTACAGTTTTTTAATTTCAATATATCCATATATCCATATGTCCATATTTTATGTTCTCTCTTTAAAGGATTTTTGTCATAATTTCATGAAGGTAGAGTAATTTTCTTATAAAGCTCGTCATTTTTTCTTCTGTTTTGAAAGATACAAAACAATACTATATTTCCATGTCATTACTTCAGCACGATCCTGATGTGTATAATGGGGTTAGTCCAATGCTTTGCCTATGCTCTCTTATTCGGTACGTATTTGAAGTTTTTAGAAGGAATTTTTTTAAAAGCATTTAACATATCATTTTATATGTTGTTAATTAGGTGTTCGTGTTAATGTTTGTGAGGTAGAGAATTGTGACTTCAGGGTTGGCAGTGACTCTAACAGCATGGTGTGTGTGGGTAAGAGGTTCATTGCTTGTGTCATGTCTTAGTATGCTAAGCATATAACTTAGTATGTCTTCAGTAAATTAGTATACTAACATGCTTTAATAGTATTAATCTGTTGCATCTTTAGTGGTAAAAAATATCGATAAACTGAGCTCATACATGATGTAATAAAAACAATTCTTCACATTTACCGGCGGATCAAACCGCCGGGACAAAAACTAAAATGGCGACGGTTAAAAAAACCGCCAGTAAAAAGTTTGCGTCGATATGTATAGATTGTTTGTATGGATATTACAAGAATTTTGGCCATCTTCTTCAGTGCGTCGTTAAACCTGACAATGTCATCACTGAAAGGTTCGAGTCACGACATCTTTGTCGCAAACATTTGTCGAGAAGGGCTTTAGCAACGGATTCTGGCTTGTCGCAGCTAAAGATCATCAGCGGTGAGTTGTAGTTGCTGTGAATTACTTCTAGCAACGATCATTTATTCATCGCTAGTTGTCTTCAATGATGAATAGTCTTCTTTAGTGAATGCTCTCAACGATGAACATTTTTACCACGATAATTTGTTTATGTGAAAAATATTTATCCATCTCTTATTACGTTCAACAATGACTTATAGTCCGTCTGTAACTAGTTTATGTGACGATTTTTTCAACGCTAAATAGATTCCGCGATGAGGTTTCTTTGTCTTTGAATAAATTAGCTTTAGCGACGAATTTCCTTTGTCCCTAATCCATTAAATTCTAATTTTCTGTATTTTCTGTCAGCTATATTTGGTTCACTTCCACACTCTGCCATAAAAGTTAAAAACAACAATTATATTCATTATCAACAAAAGCACATATTATGTTATAGATCTAAACTATGTGTAGCTTAACAAAGTTTCAAACATAACCATCCAAATATTCTTATTAAAAACTCTCTCCAGAACATGTATAAGGTATTTAAGTCACAAATAGCTAGCTTAAGAACCGGATGTGCCAAAAAATGATCCTCATACGATCATTGTTTTGACGTAGAAATACATGCAGGTGACCTTGTTGGAAATTTTTTTCTGAAAATAAAATTTATTATTTTGTGATCCTTACACTAATTTTTCTTTTAATTGGGATTATAAAGTAGTTATCATTCTTTGATTATGCAAATACTGATTACAATGGGGTGATGTCCCAAAGCCAGGAACAATACATCGTTAAATTATATGACACGATGGTGAAACTTCACATTGTCGTAATAATGTAAAATAAAAATTTGTTCTATGATGGTGGGACTTTGCACTGTTATACAAAATATTTATTAGGATTAAAAGTCTCATCGACGATATACCATTAAATTATGTTTTATGACTGGGAGTTTGCACCATCGTACAAAATATTTATTACGATAAGGAAAAGTCACTGTCGTAAACAATATACCATTAAATAATGTTGTACGACAGTGGGAATTTGCACCGTGCTAGACAACATATTATTTACGACAGTTCAAAGTTCTACAGCCATAAAAAATATATATATTGTTTACGACGATTCAGAGTTCCACCGTCGTAAAAAAATGTATTTTTTCAGCGTTTTCGTATTTAAATCATGTGGTTCAAATGTTTTATGAAGGGTAAATTATCTACTGTCATTCTACATTTATGAGGACCGTCGTGAAAAGTTATTTTTATACTAGTCCTCCTTACAAATCTTTGTACCTATATGTGTTGGGTTCCCTCTAGGATTGGCTCATTATATAATAAACATATGTGCTTCTAAAAATTCTTAGGTTAGTATAATGGAATTATAGTGTAATTAATCAAATATTCATGAAGAAGTTGGGATAAACAATGAAAGCTTATTTAAAATTAATATCAAGAAACTTTCCCACAAAATCACATACATAATAGCCACCTCTTATACATTCATTCATCTACTTCCTACTTCCCATCCTAGCCCCACCCCTCCCCCACCCCTCCAAAAACCAAAAAAACAGTTGTCAAGTCTAATACTACAACACACACATCATCAAATGGACTTTGAAAGAGAAATCCACAATGACATTGATATAAACGAAAGTTAACTTTATCAAATAGAAACCCACGAGAAAAATGAATGTATTCGAAGGGAAACTCAAACCTGGAAGTACTGTACTAACTCGGTTTGTTCAGCAAAAGCTCTTAATCCCTCCTCAATACTGAATAATAATGATTTAAGATTAAATGAGGAGCTAAACACAATTAGTTTGGGAGAATAACTGAATAACATCACTATATTGCTTCGGTGTTTAAGTTTTACAAGTATATGTTCCATTTTTCTAGACTATTTGCATGAAATACACTAGAAAAGGTATGAGAAAGGAGTTTTGGAAGGGGGATGAGATTAACTAAGTTAGTTTCAAGATTTTTTTCTTGGTTACATGATGTTTGCGTTCTATGGTGATTGGTCGTATTTGTCGTCCTTGTGTATTTTCATTTTTTGGACATGAATCGTCTGTATGTGAATGTGAGCTCCTTCTCTGTTTAGTGAGTCATCGGGGTATAGCCTAAATGCGCATCCATTTGGCTATTTCCATCCAATGAGTTTGCCTATGTTTGTTAGTACATAGATTCATTGTTGCAAAGGACCGAGAAAATATTCTATATGGATCTTAAGTCCATGAAACGAGTTATGGATTTATCTAGATGGAACCTCCTATACAACTCATTTAAAGGTTCAAGAAGTATGAGCTTTTTATGGTCTTGCAATGGCTTATCAAAGTCCTTTCAATTTTGTTCGAGTGACGTAGCATGGTTGTATGTTGCTTGTTTGTACATTTGCTTGGTGTGAATGAATGGCATGGTTTGAGCCCTATTTCTTGAATGAAAACCTATGTTTGGTTCTAATGATTGGTAATGCCGTATAGGTTTATGCGTCGATGTGAGAGTTCTAATTTAAGTAAGACCGTGGTGTAAGGCTCACTTACGAGTTTGGACTATAGCCTTTGCGTGGTCTGTGAAAGTGTCTTTTTTTTTTTATCTTTTTGGTTCTTTTTTCATGGCACAATCATCTCTTGGGTTTTATCATATCGACTATAAAAAGTTCTAGTATCAACAATTTTTAAAGTGTAGAGACTACACTTGCTAAAATGTTGCAAGTGTTGTGAGGACAAAGCAACCAAATTTCGAGAGAGGGGGATTGTTTTCACATTTAACCATAGGGGCAGAAGCAGCATGAGCTCAAGGGGCCATGTGCCTCCAATTTGGTCACGCTCTTGTTAGGTTCCACTTTTGTTGTGTTTTTTGGGTTTGTGCCCCTAGATTGGCCTATCCTTATTTAGTTTAGTTAAACTTTTTTTTCTTTGTAAATCTAACATTTTGAAGAGAGTTACAGTGTTATGAGAAAGGTTTGACAACAATCGTGAGAATGATTGCAAGAAGAAAAGGAAGAAGAAAGAAAGAAGAAAGATGAAGAAATAGAGAACTTAATCTGAATAATTTCTCTAATTAATGAAGCCATGCACACGTACACTTTAAATAGGTTATCAGAATAGTTAACCAACTAATCCGCGTTAGCAACAACCAATGAAAATAAAACAACTCAGCCTAGAACTATTAACAGAACTTAAAGATTATTATACACCCCCTCAAACTCATGCCAGGTTGTTGAAGCATGAGTTTGTCCCTTAAGAAAGTAAACCGAGGAGTTGACAGAGGTTTCGTAAACAAGTCTGCCAACTGATAATGAGAGTCAACATGCTTGACAAGGAGATCTTTTTTTACCACTCTCTCTTTGATGAAATGATAATCGATTTCAACATGTTTTGTACGAGCATGAAATATGGGATTAAAGGCAAGAGCTATGGCAGAGGTGTTATCACACCAAAGTAATAAAGATTGTTTTAGGTAGAGAAGCGAATCACATATAACCTGCCTTATCCAAGACACTTCTGTTGTTGTGCTGGCTAAAGCCTTGTACTCAACTTTAGTGGAGGATCTTACTACAATAGGTTGTTTTTTTGCATACCATGAGATTGGATTTGAGCCAAGATAGATAATGAAGACAATGGTTGATTGTGTATCAAAGGGATCCCATGACCAATCAGCATCACTAAAAGCTTGTAGATTGAGTGAACCTGGTTTGAAGAGAATATCATGTCTGACTATACCTGTAACATATCTTAGGATTTGTTTAGCAATTTTGAAATGAGTAGAAATAGGAGAATGCATAAATTGACACACTCTATTGACAGTAAACTTATGTCAGATCTAGTGAATGTTAAATACTGCAATGAGCCAATAAGACTTTTGAATTCAGTGACATCTAAGATAGGTGACCCAACATGGCTGTATAAAGGTGATTTTGTTGAGCAATGAGAGTTGCAGAGCTTAGCATCAATCATACATGCCTTTAAGAGAAGATCTTATGCATATATATGTTGATAAACAAATATACCAGCAGAAATTCTAGTAATCTCAAGTCCTAAGAAATACTTAAGAGAACCTAGATATGTCATATCAATTTCTTGTTGAAGAGAACTTATAAGATCATGAATATAATCAATGGTATTACTTGTTAAAATGATGTCATCAACATATAGGAGAAGATAGGCTAGAGAGTGACTTGTTGCTTTGACAAAGAGATAAGAGTCAACTTGAGATGCACAGAAGCCAAGAGTGAGAAGATGAGAAGTAAATTTATCAAACCAGGCTCTTGGAGCATACTTAAGGCCATTGAGGGACTTGTGCAACCTCTAAACATGATTTGGACATGCTAGACGGACAAAATCAGGTGGTTGAACCATGTAAACCTCCTTATTTAAAAGCCCATGTAAGAAAGTATTTTTAATATCTAACTGTCTAAGAGGTCAGCCATAGTGGGAAGCAAGATAAATAATGATTCTAACAAATTGTTTCTTTATAACATGACTAAATGTTTCATTGTACTCAAGGCCATCCTCTTGATGGAAAACCTTGATAACAAACCTAACCTTATATCTAGCAATAGTGCCATTGGGATGATATTTAAGCCTATAGACCCACTTACAACCTACAAGGTTTTTGTTTTTAGGTAAGGGAACTAGTGACCAAGTCTCTTGAGTTATTAAGGCTATATATTCTTCATGCATAACAGTGTTCCATTCAAGGACTTTAGAGGCAATAGAGAAGGAAGTAGGCTCATTAACATTGGATAGATGGGAAGCAAGAAGAGCTCTTTTTTTAGAGATGTCATACTTGGATCTGGTTCGCATTTTATGAGTGTTAGGTTGGAGAGTAGGCTTGGATGGTGGATCTGGTAAAGAGATATATTGAGCAAGTTCAATATTGATGGCAATAGTCAAAGCATTAGATATATCAGGTAAGTCAATAGAAGAGGTAGCAAGAGAACCAGAGGTAGCAGTAGGATCCAACTGTTGTAACTCACTATTTTCAATAGTAGAGTTATGAGGTTTAGTGGAGTATGTGATGTAAAGTGTAGTGGAAGAATGAGTAGTGCTAGAAGAAATAGAAGAATGTGCACTAGAGAAAGAAGAGCTGTGTTCTCAGATTAAAGATAGAGTAATTAGTGTCACTAGGAAAAGTATTAACACAAGATTTATAGGAAAAGCCAGATTCCAAAAAAATAACATTCCTAGAGGTATAAATTTTTTCAGTGTGAGGATCATAACACAAATAACCTTTGTAATCTAGTGCATATCCCAAAAAGATACATTGAGCAGTTTTAGGCTGTAATTTATTAGAAATATAAGGTTTTAGGCAAGGGTAACAAGCACAACAAACTTTTTTAAGATGAGTATAATAAGGATATTTGCCAAACAACATATTTAAGGGAGATTTATTATTGAGAGTAGGTTTCATGTGATTAATTAAGTAAACAGTAGTGCAGAAAGCATGAAACGAAAATTGTAATGGAAGAGATGCAATATGAAGAAGAGCAACGACAATTTCAACAATGTGCCTATGTTTTCTTTCAGCAACACCATTCTGTTCAGGTGTGTAAGGACAAGATTTTTTTATGGAGAATACCATGTTACTAGAGAAATGATCTAAATGACAAGTTATAATACTCTCTACCTCCATCAGTTCTCAATGTTTGTATCTTTTTGAACAACATGTTCTCAACAAATGGTTTAAAGATTTGAAAGATTTTAAAAACCTCATATTTGTGCACCATAGGAAAGATCCATGTATACCTAGACACGTCATCTATAAATGACACATAATATTTGTGGCCTTTCAAGGAAGAGATAAATGATGGTCCCCAAACATCACTGTGCATAAGTTGTAAATGAAAAATAGAAGAAGCTTGAGACAAGGGAAAATGTAATTTTGTCATTTTACTAAAAAGATAGCTAGTCTAAACACAAGTAATGGATTCAGAAATGGGAGAAGAATTACACTTTAGATTTGCCTTATCCAGTATGTGTCTAACGACAGTATTAGAGGCATGGACTAATCTATCATCTCAAGTTTTATCTGAGATTCTAGTACCAAGATAAGCAACAGTAACAGGTGTAGGTGAGGAAACATGCTTGGAAGAACATGAACATGGGTGGGAATATGGTATAATCCATTTTCACTGTGTCCTTTGTAAAGAACTTGACCTGAGGCATTCTCTTGAATTAGAAAATAAGAATTATTAAAAAGAAAGTGCAATTATTATCTTTGCAACATTTATAAATAGAGAGTATCCGGCTGAAGGTAGGTGTGCTTTAAGTACCTTAGTCAAGGAGGATGATATGGAGGAACAAAGGAAAAATATTTTTCACACTAGATGCTACATCAAAGACAAAGTATGTAGCATGATTATTGATGGAGGGAGCTGCACCAATGTTGCTAGTACCACTTTAGTTGAAAAACTAAAGTTACCAATCTCAAACACCCAAGACCGTACAAGCTACAATCGATGAATAATTCTGGAGAGGAATTTGGAGACGTATTTCTTGAAGAAGTACCTAGTGGGTTGCCACCCATTAGAGGGATAGAGCATCAAATTGATTTTGTTCTGGAAGCTCCAATTCCTATCCGTCCAGCCTATCGAAGTAATCCAGATGAGACAAAGGAGCTTCAAAGGCGAGTTGATGAGCTAATGTCTAAAGGCATGTGAGGAAAAGTATGAGTCCATGTGCAATACCGGTGTTACTCGTGCCTAAGAAAGATGGATCATGGAGGATGCGTGTTGACTGTAGACTTATCAAGAACATTACAGTAAAATATCGACACCTTATTCCTAGGCTAGGTGATATTTTAGATGAATTGCATGGATCACGTCTTTTCACAAAAAATGATTTGAAAAATGGATATCATCAAATAAGAATGAAAGAGGGAAATGAGTGGAAAACTTCTTTTAAGATTAAATATGGTTTGTATGATTGGTTGGTCATGCCATTTGGTCTAACTAATGTACCGAGCACATTTATGAGATTGATGAATCATGTGTTGCGTGCATTTTAGGCAGATTTGTTGTGGTTTACTTTGATTACATCTTGGTGTATAGTAAGAGCTTAAATGATCATATTGAACATTTGAAGTGTGTGCTTGATGTTTTAAGAAAGGAAAAGCTATATGCCAATTTCAAAAAGTATTCATTTTGTATGGAAAAAATTGTGTTTCTTGGTTATGCTGTTAGTGCGAAGGGAATTACAGTTGATGAAGAGAAAGTGAAGGCTATCAAGGAATGGTTCTCACCTCAATACATTACGGAGGTAAGGAGTTTTCATGTTTGGCTAGCTTTTATCGGCATTTTGTCAAAGATTTTAGCACACTAGCCGCACCACTCACCGAGGTTGTTAAAAAAATTGTTGGGTTTAAATGGGTTAATGAGCAAGAACGTGCTTTTAATTTGATTAAGGAAATGTTATGTGCTACACCTTTATTAGTATTACCTAACTTTTTTAAGACTTTTAAGATTGAGTGTGATGCCTCAGGAATATGTATTGGAGCTGTTTTGATGCAGGAGAAGTGACCAATCGCCTATTTTAGTGAAAAACTAAATGGGGTAGCATTGAACTATCCAACATATGATAAAGAGTTATATGCATTGGTGAGAGCATTAGAGTATATGGCAACATTACCTCTGGCCTAAGGAGTTCATTATATACATTGATCATGAGTCATTGAAGCACTTGAAGGGGCAAGGTAAGTTGAATAAAAGGCATGGCAAGTGGGTGGAGTTCATTGAGACTCTTCCTTACGTCATTAAATACAAACAAGGTAAGGAAAATATTATGGCTCATGCATTGTCTAGAAGGTACGCTCTTGTTCCTACTCTAAATACATATTTATTAGGATTTGAATATGTTAATGATTTGTGTGCTAATGATGCTGACTTTATTAGTGTATATGAGGCATGTGAGAAATCATCTTTTGGAAAGTTGTATAGACTAGATGGGTACTTGTTTAGAGAAAATAAGCTTTGTGTGCCTAATAGTTCTATGCGTGAATTGCTTATGCAAAAAGCTCATGGGGAGGTTTGATGGGATATTTTGGAGTGAGGAAGAGTTTATAAGTATTGCATGAACATTTGTTTTGGCCTAAAATGAAACGAGATGTGGAAAGAGTGTGTGCAACATGTGTAACTTGTAAGCAAGCGAAATCAAGAATTTTACCTAATGGATTACACACTCCTCTTCTTGTACCTAATGAGTCATAGGTAGACATTTCTATGGACTTTGTTTTAGGCTTGCCTAGGTCACATAAAGGTAGAGATTCTTTCTTTGTGGTTGTAGATAGGTTTTCTAAGATGGCACATTTCATATCTTGTCATAAAACTGACGATGCAACCAACATTTCTGATTCGTTCTTTAGGGAGATAATAAGATAAGTATTGTATCTGATCGTGATGTGAAGTTTATGTCATTTTTGGAAAGTTTTGTGTAAGTTAGGGATTAACTTGTTATTTTCAACTACTTGTCATCTTCAAACAGATGGCCAAACTGAGGTTGTAAATCGAACTTTATCTGCTCTTTTACGTGCTGTTATTCAAAAGAACTTGAAAAATCAGGAAGATTGTTTGCCATTTATTGAGTTTGTATATAATATGAGTGTTTATTCTACAACTAATTTTTCACCCTTTGAAATTTTTTATGGGTTTGATCCACTAACTCCTATGGATTTGTTGCCTTTACCAGTTAATGAGAGAACTAGTATGGATGGTAAATAGAAGGCTGAGATGGTGCAAAAGCACCATGAAAGTGTGCGCCATCAAATAGAGAAGAAGAATGATCAATAGGCATCTAAAGCCAACAAGGGGCGTAAACAAGTTATCTTTGAACTTGGTGATTGGGTTTGGGTGCATATGAGGAAGGAAAGATTTCAGCAAAGGGGTAGTCCAAGCTAGATCCTAGAGGAGATGGTCCATTTCAAGTACTGGAAAGAATCAACAATAATGCTTACAAATTGGATCTTTCAGGTGAGTACAATGTTAGTGCTACCTTTAATGTTTCTGATCTTTCACCTTTTGATGCATGTGCTAATTTAAGGACAAATCCATTTCAAGACGGGGAGAATGATGCAAATTTAGGAGTTGAACATGCACGAAGAAATGAGCATACACGTGGGAGTGGATCTGGCTTTGCAAGAGATCATATCACTTCCTAGTTGCCCAATTACAAGACATAGAGCCCAAAAATTCAAAGAAACACTTATTGGGCTAATCCAAGAAAATTAGGCAGATTCTAAAAATCGGAAGACCAAGGTGGATCCAAAAGATAAACAAAGCTTTGTCCATGTCATCAAGACAATTGAAGAGACTAATTAGCATGCAAAGGCCATTGAAGAGTCTAATGAATCTTCAAAAACATGCTCATCAAGATAAGACTATGAAAGGGCATGAGTTTACCTATTTTCAATGTCATTAAATAGCTAGATGAATCTGATTTATATTGATTGTGCTTAAATACATTGAAAACAGTCATATAGTCATATTTAGTTTATTTTCTATGTCTAAATAAGTCTAAAAATGTGAGGACTTGTTATATTAATATTTGTGTTGATTTAAGGCTTTATTTATTGTTTTTCCTATTATTGGAGGGTTGTTCCAAGTATAAATATGACACCCATGAATTTGGGAGATATATATTGAAATTTGAGAGTTTGATACATTGTTATGTTGTGAGATCAATTTTCTCTTGGTTCTTTAGAGAACTTGTGAACTTATCAAGGGTTGGAATCCTTGTGGCTTTCGGTTATTCCTTCAGTTTGTGATTCCTAATAATCATTGGGTCGGGGTTCATTTTCATTATACCTTTGGTTATTGATTCTTTATAATCAAGGGATAAGGGTTCACCTCAACAAATCTGATTTTTAGCTTTCTTGGGCAACTTTCCAAAATTTATTGTTGGGTTTCAAGGCAGGTCACTTGAGGTTCACATCACTGACTAATAGGCAAGGAGTGACCATTGGCAACAACTACACTATCCTCACCAGTATATTCAGATGTTGAAAACAAACTACTCATTGCACGAGTAAGATGAAAGTTACAACATGTGTCTGATAGCCAAAATTATGATTCTGAATTGGCAGGTTATGATTACATTGTGGCCATGGCATCATGAGTAGCATGGGGATTCATATCTTGATAGGAGAAGTTCATTCTGTGGTAGCAGTCCACAGTAGCGTGGCCAGGATTTTGGCAAATCTGGTAATGAAATCTTATGTTTTGATGAGATCTATGATATGAGTCTGAGTTGAGATTTGTACCACCTTTGAAGGAAGTTGGTGGATTTAGGAGGGAGGAGGTCCAAGAATAGAAATGGACTAACCTTGAAAGGAGCTAAAAGATCATTTACCTCTTCCTGAGTTAAATCGTCCATAATTGAATCTTCCAGCACCTCGAAAGGATCTGAAATTTCTGTCTCTGTTGGTACCTTTAGAGAAGTTAGGGTTCTAGGATGCGCCATCAGTGCTGTGGTTGAAAGAGAGTTTCATGTTGCCCTCGCTATGACTCCAAGAATTGTTCTTATGATTTCAACAGTACATGGATTTCTTCAAGTCTCATGGGTTCTGCTCTAGTTCTGATGGAGATTCTAACAACGTTGTATCCACTGGGTAAGCCATTGAAAGTGAAGATCAAGACATTCTCGTCTTCAAGAGCTACAGATACATCAACCAATTTGTCCTTCATTTCTTTAATTATTTGAAAGTAAGAATTAATGGTTTCATTACTTCTCTTGGTGATAGATTGGATGTCAGACTTTAATTGAAGAATATTTGATCTTGAAATGAAAGAAAACCTTCTATCTATCAAATTCCATACCTCCTTTGATGTTTGACAACTAATAACATGAGATAATGCCATAGGTGGAAAGGTTGCATTTATTAGAATGATGAGGGTATGATCTTGGGTATGATATTGTCTTCATTGTTTAAGCTTTGGTTTAATAGTTAAGGTGGACTCTCCCTAGTCATTTGTAAAGAACTTCCTTGGACATGCAATAAAGCCATTGACATACCCAAAGACTGAATGTGCCTTGAGTATAGAGGTAATTTTGTACTTCTAGACAATAAAGTTTAAGGAATCTAATCGAATGGATATCAGGTTGCAGATACTGGAGAGAATGAAGATAGGAGAATGAAGTTGGGCATCTCCACCATTTGAGGCAGCAACAATATCTCGTGAAGCAATTTGAGACGTAGTAGTGGAATCGGTGGCCATTTAGATGTTGGTTTTTTCAAGGCTTTAATACCATGAAGTGTGTTACAATAATATGAGAAAGGTTTGCAAGAAGAAAAGTCAGAAGAAAGAAAGAAGCAAGAAAGAAAGAAGAAGGATGAAGAAGAAGAGAACTTAATTTAATTATTTCCTCTTATTAATGAAGCCATGCACACTTCCACTTTAACTTTATAGGTTATCATAATAGTTGACCAACTAAAATCCCTTAGCAACAACAAATTAAAATAAAACAGCTTAGCGTAGAACTATTGACAGAATATTTCACATTTTTATAGTTAAAAGGTAAATTTATTCAACCAATAAAACACAAATATGTAAATACAATGGGCGTACCCATGAAGAGTACTCAAAACAAAAACTGCTAAAGTTTTAGAGCCTAACACAACTCAAAAATTAACTTGAGAGTTGAGGGTTGGTTTAAGCTTATGTTCTTAGCCAAATACTTCTACTTAACTTATGTGAGATTATTTTCTCAATACCCCTTGTCACGTGCAGGCCAATTTTTTGCTTGGTCATTGTCATGTGAAAATATAGTATGGGCTCAGTCGTGCTTGACTTTCGTATAAAAAGACTCTGATACTATGTTAAAGTCTTAGAGCCTAACTCAACTCAAAATCTAACTTGAGAATTGAGGGTTACTCTAAACTTATATTCTTAGTTCAATAGTTCTACTTAACTAATGTGAGATTATTGCCCCAATAAAAACAAGACAAAAATTAAAACCCTAGCCAACAAAGGACAAGCCTAGCATAAAACAATAAAATCCTAAAACTTAATTCCAATTATCTAGGAAATCAGAATAGAGATGAAGGTTCCTATGTTTAGAAAGACCATCCTAATAATTTTCCATTTCACCATTTTAACTTATGTGTAAAATTAAAAAAAATGAAAATTCGATTTTTTTATGTGCTACTGAAAAATAAAGATTAAACCTTTATGTAAAGTTGGTTTCAACAATGTTTCGTCCCATTTAGTTTACATATCTAAATTATAGTTGTGACATTCTAATTTTTATGTTAGAATTACTATTTAGAAAGTTTTCACAAGCAAGTATCGATAAGGAATGTTATCGTAGACATGAACAAAGGAAGACATCATAGAAGTATCAATTTAATATTAATGTAATGTCTAGTCTAAAAAATCCAATGGTCACGTAGGAGAATCGTATTAAGAAAAAGAAATGCTAGAGAGAGCAAGAGAGGTTTCATACCATTTATGGAGTTCAGCACCTCCTTTTATAGTGAAGTACTAATTGCGGGTTCCAATAATTATATGAGAAATAACAAATAAAAAATTGCTCCCTTTCCCTATTTTCTGATCCCTACTACAAGAAAAACAGGATATAGCGGTGGTGGCTCAACTGCGCCTAAAAAACGCGGTGAAAATTTTATTGTGGCGGTTTAAATGTTTAAATTTATTCTGTGGTGAAAATTTATTGCTAAAGGCTTTCATGTAACCACCGCTAAAGAATAATTGTCAAGGTGGTTTTCAATCAGCTTTGCCAGCGGTTTTGAAAACGTCGATATATGTCATTTAAATCCTTAATTCGATTTAGAATTTTCTTTTCCCTTCGAACCTACAAGTTCCCTTTCCCCTCAAACTCTCTGTCAGGAAGAATTCGTTGCTGCTTCCCACGCCTCTCCTCACCGTAGTCCATCACCCATCGCCATTCATCCACGGTAACTCTCTCTCTCATTTCTTTCTCTCTCTCTACTCTAAAAATGTCGAAAATGGCTTAGAATGATGTTGAGTACGTGGCTGCACTATTTTAGGTGATCTAAAGCATGAACCTATGTGTACCTTGCACTCTTAATAGACTCTATTCATGATCTTTTCAAGATTTGCCTGTGAATTCCTCCCTACATAATTATTAATTATGTTTATTCCAATACTAACATTAATTTTATTCATTTGTATGTCTTAATAGGATTTTAGAGCTCCCCGAACTTCATGATCTTTCGTTCTATGAAGATTGAAGATATCATTTTTACTTTTGTGTTTTCAGACCATATATCATTGCTTAAATATTTGACTTGAATTATGTTATAACTTTGAATTGATACTTATTTTAAGTTTGATGAAACATTAATTGAGTTTAGATAATTATATTTTGGAATGATTTCCTATTTAGAGAATTTAATTTTATAAATATTTGTAGATTCTGGATCTGTATAATAGAATGTTTGGTTAAACAGATAATTCTGAAATATTACGGAATGTTCAAAAAATAGATAAGAGGCAGTAAATTTTAACCTTTGCGATGGTTTTTAACTAATACCGATGGTTCAAAACCGTCGGCAAAGTGTAAAAAAAGTCCTTTCCAGGTGGTTGAAACCGCTGGTTTAATAGTACTCTTTGAACAATTACGGTGATTTTGTTAAACCAATAGCGGTAGTTTAAACCGCCGTCCAAAAACATACGGTAAAATTTTTATTTTTTTGCCGGCGGTTTTAATTGCCCTGAAATTTTTGCCAATACTGGCGGTTTCTCTGGCGGTTGTTTCAACCGCCGCTACAAATTTTGTCACTCGTTTAGGCGGCGGTTTGTAAAATGCCGCATATCTTTTTTCGGCGATTATAACCGTCTCTATAGCCCCCAAATCGCCGCTATAAGTGATTTTTCCTATAGTGCTCATGACTGGGGTATTATTTGGGAAGTTGCTTACTTTTGGCAATCACTATTCGTTGGGTAGTTTCCACACATAAGGACAATGTAAAAATGAGATCTATATTTAATTAGAGCCCTCCTTATGTTATTTGAAGGAATCTTAAACTATGTGGATGACAGGCACGTGGTCCCGATGCTATCATATGGAGGGGTCAATGAGGTCAACCCATTGGCTTGTTTGTTTCATTAATCATTCAATCTAATCTTAGGTTCAGATGGTTTTTGACTCCGCTACAGTTGAACTTAATGAAAAAATGAAAAGAATAAAAAGATAACAGTAGCTTGAAAAGTAATTTCACTACTATATTCAATCACTCAAGAATCGATAATATTTATATTAGACAAGTACAAGATTTATATATCAACATAAAATGATTAGAAGAAGAGAATGGAATCTAGTTTCTTAACAACCAAATGTGAGCTGGAAATGAGGTAAGAGGATCTGAGTCATGAGATGACATGGCTAAGAGAGAATATGTGGCTTTGCATTGATTAAGAGATTGACTAAGACAGTGAGGAAGAATACTGAAGCTTTAGCTCACTGCCTTAACATCCCCCCTCAAGCTAAATGGGGAGTTAACCATATTTAGCTTGCTTTTCAGATAGGTGAATTGCTGTTCAGATAAAGCCTTTGTAAATAGATTAGCAACCTGTTCATTTGAAGGTAATACCTGATGTCTAGTTGCCTTGCAAGTACCTTTTCTCTTACAAAGTGGACATCAATCTCAATATGCTTTGTTCGGGTATGAGAGAGTGGATTGGAAGCTATTAATGCAGCACTCTCATTATCACACCAAATAACTGGTGTAGAAGAGAGAGGACAGTGCATTTCAGAAAGAAAAGACTAAAGCCAACTAATTTCTATTGTTGTGTGAGCTAAGGCTCGATACTCGCTATTTGTGCTACTTCTAGCCACAACATGCTACTTCTTTGAGGGCCAAGACAACATGGAAGATCTTAGAAACACAATATAACCACATGTTGACTTGCAATCATCTGAGCAACTAGCCCACTCTACATCAGAGAAGGCTTCCAAGTTGAAGGAAGAGGTTGGCTTGAGGAGTAAGCCTTCATGAAGGGTTCTTTTTATATACCTTAAAAGTATCTTGCATGTCTGCCAATGAAGATAATTGGGATAATGCATATTGAAGAGCCCCAATGAGACTCATATATTATGAAATGTCAGTAAGTGAGACACATCCATCCTTGGTGAGCTTACTGGAGATAGTGGCACGAGTTGACAGGGCTTGGTAGACTTCATGTGATTTTTATGCAATAAGTCAGCAATGTACCTAGTTTAAGATAAATTCATACCAGAAGAAGAGGTGTTGACTTCAATTTCAAGAAAGTAATGGAGGGAACTAAGATCTTTCAAGGCAAAGTCTGAATAAAATGAGGCAGTGAGATTAGCAATGTACTTGGAGTCACTACCTGTAATCAAGATGTCATCTACATACACAAGTAGGTAAATTGTTATGTCAGAGTGATGCAGAATAAACAAGGAGGTATCTGACTTTGCAACCTTGAAACCTTTATGAAGTAAGGTGAATTTAAGCTTGTCATACCAGGCTCTAGGAGCTTGTTTGAGACCATAGAGAGCCTTGCTGAGGTTACAAACATAGGTTCACCTTGAGGAGTTAATGAAGCCATCATGTCACTGCATATACATTGTTTCTGAGAGATGGCCATGGAGAAACACATCGTTGACATCCAGTTGTCTAATAGGCATTTATTTGTGAGAGCGATAGTG
Organism: Datisca glomerata; assembly: GCA_003255025.1. NCBI lineage: Eukaryota > Viridiplantae > Streptophyta > Magnoliopsida > Cucurbitales > Datiscaceae > Datisca > Datisca glomerata. The sequence goes on from QANY01003934.1 coordinate 577,322, forward strand.
AGGACAAGCTTGACAGTGACTATTTTTACTACTGAACATTTCTACATAATCTAGCCCTAGTGTTTGGTGAGAACCTTTTGCTACCAACCTGGCCTTGTGCCATTTGGGTGAAGCTTGAGCCTGAAGACCCATTTCTTTTCAATTATATTCATAGAAGGGTGAACGGGTACTAATATCCAAGTGTTATTAAGCTGAAGTGTAGAGAACTCATCTTGCATTGCTCTTTGCCAGTGAGGGTAAGCCAAGGCTTGGGTAACAGACTTTGGTTATGTGTGAGTTGGTTGAGATAAAGCAGCAGCATAAACTTTGGACTTTCTGATCCCTGACTTTGCCCTTCTGACCATTGGGTGAACATTCACATTAGGAGAAGGAAGAGCAACTTGAGAGTTGAACTAAGAAGTAGTGTTTGACTAAGGTAGGATAGTGGGCTCAGGCAAGGGAACTGACTGAGGTAGGCTATCTATCAAAAGGATAGGTGAAGAAATAGGAACATATAGTGGATGACAGACTATATTACCTGAAGAGGAAACTTGAGGCATTAAGTTTGGACAAGTACTTAAGCCAGTAGAAGAAGAAGCTGCAGGTAATACTAGTGATATTGAATGAATTGACCAATAAGACAATGCAAGAGTTACACCAATCACAGTAGAAGGTTTATGCATAAAACCATGAAGAAAAGGAAATTGATGCTTATCAAAGATGACATTAACAATAGTAAATAATCTACCAGAAGGATTTAGACATAGATAATCTTTATGACTTGATGAATATCCAAGAAAGACACATAATGTAGATCTAAAAGCCAACTTATGTGTAGTGTAAGGTCTAAGATGAGGGTAACATGCACAACCAAATACCTTAAGAAAATGATAATCTGGTTTAGTGTAGTATAGAGTTTGATTTGGTGAAGAAAGGTTAAGAATGGTTATAGGTAACCTGTTAATGAGGTGTGTAGATGTACTAAAGGTATACCACCAATAATGAAGGGGCATAGAGGCTTGAGCTAAAAAGGTGAGACTTAACTCTACAATGTGCATGTATTTTCTCTCTGCCTTGCCATTTTGGTGATGAGTATAGGGGCAAGGGTGCCTAAAAGAGATGCCCTGCGTTCTAAGATATGGATCAAAGGTCATATACTCCCCTCCCTAGTCAGATTGTAAAGACATGATAGGCTAGCTAAACTATTTTTCAACTAAGGCTTTAAAATACAGAAAAGTGTTAAATGCTTTAGACTTAAGTTTAAAAGGATAAATCCAAGTGTACCTGGAAAAATCATCTAAGAAATGGATGTAATATCTATATCCATTTCAGGTCACTGGTGCAGGACCACATAGGTCTGAATGTATAAGTTCTAATGGCTTAGTTATGATAGTGTGTGAGATAGAGTGAGTGAGCTTGTGACTTTTACTTAATTGACGAGCAGAATGATAAGTGTGTTTCACACTCATATTTTAGATATCCTTAACTTTAATTTTATTGGTTCTTTGAGTTTTATCTTTTTATTTATGTATGTTTTTGTTTTTATCTTGTAGGTTAGATATTCAAATGCATTTGGGTTGCTTTAGAAATATTTGGATGGAAACAATGTGGATCAAACGAAAAAAAGATGGATCTGGGTAGAATGGCCAGTATCGCGGTGCAGGCTTCCCAGAGTCGTGACGCTGGCGTGATTTTAAATTATTTTTTTGTGATTTATTCACTCCAATCCAATCCTTGACGAACCCTAGTGTGTGAATATAATATCTTAGGATTCTTGGAGAATTTTTGGGACGTGGGAGGCAGAGGAGAAAGTTTTTTGGAGAGGAAACGAAGACGGATTCAATCGGGAGACGGATCTCAACTTCAATTCATCTGCAAATCTAGTTTTTTTTTTCTCTTTTCCTCTATGTTCATGAATATTATTAGGATATTTTCCTATTCTAGTATGTTCTAAATTTCTTATCTAGGGCTACGACATAGCCAAACAATGATTATTCATAATTTTTTATTTTCAATTCAATCGATGTTTTTCAGTATTATTGTGTGTTATAATCTGTTCTTAATGCTTGTGATCACCTGGCTAACTATTGCATGATTTTATATTTAATTCTGAGACTAAGAAGTGATAATTAAATTTGATCTTTGTTTATAACATCATTAGAATTTCATAAGTTAGAGATAATTATGGATCTAGTGTAGTAATTATAATTTCATGTGTTTAATGAATTTTAATTTATTTAATCTTGACAGAGATGTGGGATTAGTATTTTTGATTCATGGTTATCGATGCATGAGAAAGATTGATAATTACTTTAGAGAAATTCATTGTCAATAATTTGATAAACATTGACTGATTGAGTTTTAGAATTTTGAACATGTTGGTTTAGTGAAATCGAAATCTCTAGATCTTTTATCGATTCAAATTTGAATTTTTTATCTTTATTAAATCTTTATCGTTTTAGTTTAATTAGAATTTTAGTGTAATTTAAACTCCCAATTTTTCATCATTCTCAATTAGAATTAAAGTTTAGTTGATTTCAATATTTAATATTAATCAATCTTGTGGACAATACTTTATTTTTATAAAAATAAATTACTTGACGACGTAGTGTACACTTGCATTATGAAAAAATTGTAACACATAACAGACAAATTGAGAGTTATTAGAGGATGATAAGTCAAGGTGACGAAGCACTATATTAACAACTTTAGTAGAATGATGACACAATTTAAGATGATAGATATTAAAGTCATTAGATACATCAGTAGAAAAATGTGCAGACTTACTGAGCTCAGAAACATATGGAACACCAAAGAAATTTTTATTGAATATATATGATGAGTTTAATACACTAGCAGAAGTTACAGAAGAGACATGAGTACTTCTAAAAGTATAAACATCATATTTCTTGGAATAAAAGTCATTAACATTAGGCATAGCTTAAATAGGTAGCATATAGTCATTAAACAAGTAAAAGGTGCATGTTGGAGCTCTTGAGTTCTTCTTTGCTAGCACAGACAACTCATACAAGCCATCCTTAAGTCTCTCTTTGAGTAGGATAGTCCATGTGGCTAGATCCTTAACAAAACACAAATTGGAGTGAATTCTACAAAAACTGGATTATCAGTGGTGAGTTTTGAAACACTTATCAGGTTTTCTATTATTTTTGGAACCCTAAGCAGTTTATTTAGTTGAAGGTTGTGTAGAGTGGAAGGAAAAGAACTTTTACCACTGTGAGTAACTTGGAGCTGCTTACCATTTCCTACTATGAGTTTATCATTACCCTGATAGCTGCAAGGTTGAGATTGTGCAAGTCTGAAGTTACATGATGAGTGGCTACACTATCTGCATACCAGGTGTTTTCTGAACCATACTCTAAATTGGTTGTATGGGTTGAGGGAGTGAAGCTTGTGTGGAAAGGTGGTGTGGTTTGCTGGGTTGGAAGCTGCCCAAAGGTGAGATGAGCCTGAGGGAGAGCTTGTTAGTTTTTATCAAACCTGAACCAACAAGAAGTTGTAGTGTGCCCAGCTTTGCTACAGACTTGACATGTTACTCTTCCACTTTGAACACCACCACGACCACCTCTTCTTCCTCCTCTAAAGTTTGACTGACCCCTTCCACCATTTCTCTTGTTTTGATTTGCAGGGTTATAGTTCCACTATTTTACTAGTTGTTATTGAATTTTTTGTTGAAACCATTTTGGTTTGATGTCTTGTGGACTAGGTTAGCACAGGCTTTCAAGGTAGCCTCCATTTTTGCATTCAGCTTTTCAATCTTTGACTCATGTATGAGCAACAATGATTGAACTTCCTCTATTGTGAAGCTATCAGTTCTGGAAGTGATATTCACCACTATGGGGTCAAACTCAGCTGGTAGACCATTTGAGATGTGCAATATGATGTCTTGTTCATTTATAGCATCACATGCTACTAGGATTTGGTCTCTAATGGTTCTCATAACATCTATATAGTCTAGTACACTTTTGTCATCCTTTCTTGTAATGTGCAGTGAATTTTTAGGCTTAATAACTCAACCTTTAATCTGCTTAAGTAGGTTCTTTCAAGAGCAAGCCAAAGTCATCTTGAGGTCTCATATTACAGGACTGAAACAAGCACCCTATCACTCATGGTGACCTTAGCCAACTGAGAAGCAGTTGGTCACTACAAACCCACTGAATATACTCAGGGTTGAGGGAGCCATCCTCCAAGTTTTCAATTGGTTTAGCTTGTGCATTGAAGACAAACTCACTTAGACCATGCCCAATAATGGCTGGTACAACTTGTGCCTTCCAAAGAATATGATTGTCTATGTTGAGCTTGATAGATAGAGTGGAACGAAGGGTATTGGAGAAAAGGTTTAATTCAGTGGCATTTTTGGAGTCTCTCTGGTTTGAGTGATTGAATCAGAGGAAGCCATTAATGGCTCTGATACCAAGTTGAACTTAAAGGAAAAATGTAAAGAAGAAGAAGATAACATTAGCTTAAAGAATAATTTCACTAGTATATTCAATGACTCAAGAATTGATAATACATATGATAGACAAGTACAAGATTTATATACCAATAGAAAATGATTAGAAGAAGAGAATGGAATCTAGTTTGTTAGTAAAAATCTGTCAAGCAGCCATTGGAGCACAAGAGAGAGCACGATTATTTCTTAATAACCAAAGGTGATCTGGCAATGAGGTAAGAGAAGCTGAGTCAATAGCTGACATAGTTGAGAAAGAACACGTGGTTCTTCATTGATTAAGAGATTGACTAAGACAATGAGGAAGAAGACTGAAGTTTTAGCTCACTGCCTTAACAGCTACAAATAGTATTATTGAATCTTATAACATACATGAAGAGAGAAAGATAGCTTGACTTTATGAAATTGATATTTAGAAAGGTATGGTATATATAAAGTGAACATTACATTGGGAAATTATAGCGCCGACAAAGCAACACACAAATTGGGGAATTCTACTGACTCAGCTAGTAGCACCCACAAATCAACCCTTCTGACTCAGTTAGGACGTTGAGATGTTGTGAATGTTGATGTTATGATGAGCAGTAGTAGGAGCGCCAATGCAGCCCCGTAAGAGCCAATCAATGACCCTGAAATACGTTGACAGAAGGAACTCAATGGTTGACAAACTGTAGGCCAATTTGCTTTAGCATTGCCTTTGTGCGCCAGATACACTATGGTTGTTGCTGCTGAAGCGCCGGCTGTCACAAGAGCAAGCGCAACCTTCACTTTGCCAAACAAAGCATTGATTTCATTAGACTTTCGAATTTGATGTGTGTGTCTTTTAAACATATATTCGTCTAAGTATAGAGCTTCTTTCAATAATATGTTGTTCTAACATTGTATAAGATTTATGTTATGTAGATAAGATTAATGTTTGTTTTCTTTTGTAGGGGTTTCAAAAATTTTGTTTGTCTTTTCTATAAAAAAGTTAAATCAAAAACAGTTTTTTTAAGCGTGTATTTTAGTATCAACTGATTTTGAAAACTATAATAATAAGTTGTTTCAACATTGTATAAGATTATGTTATGTAGATACGGAAGTAATCAATGTAAAATTTGTTTTTTTGGTAGGGGTTTCTTATTTTTAAATTGTTTATCAATTAAAAAAGTTAAATAAAAAAACAAGTTTTTGACACGCGTATTTTAGTATCAACTGATTTTTTTTGAACGAGCTTCCATAAAATTTATACTAAACTCGGTTTTTAAAATTAATATTACTACCAAAAACGCTTTCAAATACTGATTTTCTTGTTTTTCTCAATTTTTGAAATCCCTAACCAGCAAGATTCTACTTTTTTTTTGTATGGTTTTGATAGTTATTATCAACATAATGGGATTACTTTTATGATAGAATAGGAAAATTATGTGGTACAATATAACGTACTGTAAATCTTAAAGAGAGAAAAAGAGAGCGGCGATGAGGGAAAAGAAATTAATTCTCTCATCTCCATTCTCTTGTCATCTTTACTCATGCATATGAACACTCAGTCATAATATTATAGAAATGACCCTGATAGAATAAGACTGTTATTAGTAACAAATAATTACCTTTCTTTCTGTGGCGAAGAGCCAATTTTTTTTATTATCGCTATGAATCCCAACAATTTTGTAATATGTTTTTCTGTATATATATTTAGCGTATTGGATTTACCGTATCAAAGACAACCAAGATAATCCTTGTGGATTTTGCTGCACTTCGACTGATCATGTGGAAAATTGAAAGGGGAAGCGAAAGAACGATAAGATACCCACACACAATCGAATTTGCTATCACAAAGAACCTGCATTGCCCCACCATTTATTCAGCATCAATTTACAGTGATTCTAGAGCAATTCAATAATGTACGAGACTCATAATTAAGTACTATATATAACGTAACGAAAACCGTCAATTAAACTAATATGTACACGAGTCAATTAGATCGGCAAGGAAAAATACAAGTTACTACTTAATTAATATACTCATTGTATCGTTTAGTCCATATGATACTGTCGAAAATAAAATTTTAGAGACTACAACGACAAAAAGTATAACTGTAGTTTGTGTTTTACCCATTTCGAAAAAAAAAATCAAAATTACTTACGTGAAGGTAGGAAGATCATTGTACTGAGCTCTAAATTGGAGAAACTGAGTGACAGATAGGGTTTGATTGGTGGTGGCCATGGCTACAACACTGCCAAGTGTTCCAATAGCTGTAATTATTCTCAGCACCAAGTCTAGTATAGAGATACCTCTCTTCACCTCTTTTCTTGTCGTTGAACCTATTGAAGTTTCACCACCAACCTCAACTCCCGTTTCTCCTTTCATTCTTACACTTTTTGGTTAAAAAGATAACACTTTTCTCTCTCCTTGAAGTTATGAGAAGTAAGGAGAAGAGAATGTACTATTTGAAGAAAGGGTCACGCTATGGTTTTATCGACAAAGTCTGATGTTCGGATATTTTAATCAGTTTAGGATCATTAAATAAAAAGAATTTAATTAACTGTTCAGTTTGGTCACGCTACCATAGTATTATCTTAAGAAACAAAGAAAAATAAAGCCGATTTGGAATGTCTATAGCATCCAAGAGTGAAAGACACATGGGTTTGTTGAGTTTAAGCTTTGCTTTGCTAATCTAACTAAGTGTCATTCTCTGATTCGCTGTTACATGGATCAAGTTGTTTCTTTTTTATCTTACCAATCCTACCTGCTCTCGTACTTATATGCCCCGCTTAAATCTAATTAGGTGTGATTCTTACGTGCAAAATGTTATACTCATTTTCCAGGCATTCATAAAAGATCATTCTAGAATGAGGTCCCCCTGGATCCAAAATCGTGGCCCCCTTGGACTCGAAGATGGAGTTCCCAAGCACCAAAGGACATAGTACGTACTCTTATACCGGAGGACGAGATATACTAGGACCCGAGAACGAGGTCCCCAAGTCTCTAAGGACGAGGAACCCTAAGAACCAAGGATGAGGTCACCCTTTGACCCAAGGACGAGGTCCCCCTTGGAGCCAAGGACGAGGTGATACAAATTTAGGAGCTGAACATGCACGTAGAGATGAGAATACACGTGGGAGTGGAGTTGACTTTGCAAGAGATCCTTTATCACTTCCTAGTGGCCCAATTACAAGACTTAGAGCCAAAAAATTCAAGTACTTACTAGGCTAATCCAAGAAAATTGGACAAATTCTGAAAATCAGAAGACCAAGGTGGGTCCGAAAGACAATCAAAGTTTTGACATTGTCATCAAGGCAATTGACGAGACTAATTAGCATGCAAAGGCAATTGAAGAGACAAATGAATTTACAAAAATGTGCTCATCAAGATAAGGTCATGAAATGGCATGAATTTACCTATTTGCAATGTCATTAAATAGGGGGATGAATCTGGTTTAGATTGTTATGCTTAAATACATTGAAAATAGTCATATAGTGATATTTAGTTTATTTTATAAGTCTTAATAGGTCTAAAAATGTGGGGACTTATTATGTTAATATTTGTGTTGATTTAAGACTTTATTTATTATTTTTCCTATTCTTGGAGAGTTGTTCCAAGTATAAATATGACACCCACGAATTTGGGAGGGAGATACTGAAATTTGACAGTTTGATACATTGTTATCTTGTAATGTTATTTTCCTCTTGGTTCTTTAGAGAATTTGTGAACTTATCAAGGGTTAAAATCCTTGTGGCGTTCGGTTATACCTTCGGTTCGTGATTCCTTATGATCACTAGGTCGGGGTTCATTTCCATTATACCTTCGATTCTTGATTCTTTATAATTAACGAGTCGGGGTTCATCTCAACAAATCTGATTTTTAACTTTCTTGGGCAAGTTTTTAAAATTTGTTGTTGGGTTTCAAGGCAAGTCACTTGAGATTCGCATCATTTAGTATCAGAGCACGATTCTAAAAAACAAGGTTAATCTATCCTTTTCATTTTTTAATTTTTTTCCTTCTAAATATCATTCACTAGTTCATCCATAAAAAAAGATATTCCAATTATATCGTTTCTGGAATTTCGCTTTTGTTCAAGTAGTATAAAAAAAGTTGTCTTGAAGAAAAAGAAAAAAATAGAAAAAAAAGAAAGAAAGAAAGAACATATATATATATATATATATATATATATAAGCATTAGAATTATAGCAAAGTTCTATTATTTTTGTATTACCCAAGTTTGTCTTGGATATTTTTTTTGGGTATTTCTTTCGATTCCTAATCTGATTGTTCCCTTAAAATTCTAATTATTTATTTTTCTTGCCGATTGGAGTAATCTAAATTCTTCAAGGGGAAACTCTTGATTAGTTTTTCTTAGTTCGATAAAGAGTTGAAGAGGAAATCTCAAAGTGAAAAAAAGGCAAGAGTGTGAGAAATATCAGAAAAAGCCAAAATTGAGAGTAAACATTAGTGTGAGTGACATCGGTTAAGTTCAAACACGTGAAGGGGTGTTGTGAGGACTAATTATTAAATCTTTCTATTATTCTATATTTTTTTCAATGTCTTCTACTAGGGAAGGAGAAGAAAGGGAGGATACATCATTTATGCTTCAGGAAATGCAATAACAATTTGAACGCATGAATATGATATTCACGATATTCGAGATAGAATGGATAGGCAAGACGTTGACATTGCTAACTTACACGAGAGGCGACTCCAAAGAGCCCCAAATGCTAGAATGCGAGAACAACATGCACCTAATGAATGAGGAGTACGCGGATGATATTGAGGCTGAGGTGGATCAAGCATCAATTAGTGGTATGGACAGATTCGTTCAAAGGGGAGGTAGACGTGAAAGAAATTTTCAGAGGCATCCTAGACAATGAAATGAAGTTGATAAAAACTTAGGATGCATCAATATGAAGATTCCTTCATTCCAATGACGAAATGATCCAGAAGCATACTTGGAGTGGGAAAAGAAAGTGGACTTGATCTTTGAATGCCACAATTATTCTGAATAGAAAAAGGTAAAACTTGTTGTTGTGGAATTTACTGATTATGGTATAATATGGTGGGATCTACTTGTGATAGGAGGAGAAACCAAGAGAGGCCAATTGAGTCTTGGGTTAAAATGAAGGCCCTCATGATGAGGCAATTTGTTCCCAAAAACTACAAAACCTTACTCAATGTTTCAAAAGTGTGGATAACCACTACAAAGAGATGTAAATAACTTTGATTCGGGCCAATATAGAGGAGGATTGTGAAGCTACCATGGCTAGATTTTTGAGTGGGCTAAATCAGGAGATCGCCAATATAGTGGAGCTACAACACTATGTGAAGTTGGAGGACATGGTGTATATGGCAATAAAGCTAGGAAGACAACTTAAGAGAAAGAGCAACTGAACATTTCAAAATTAAGCATCTTCTATCACTTGGAAGACGAATCAGAAGAAGGAAGATAGGGTTGTTTCTAATGCCAAATTCAATCCATCTAAGGGAAAAGAAGGTAAATTTGGGTGTAGTATATATTACTTCACAATGTCCAAACAAGAGGGTAATGATTATACGTGCTGATGGAGAAATGGAGACAGAAAGTGAAGGTGAAGATGACCAAATACCACCACTTATGGAGGAAGGTAATGATGATGTGGAGTATCCAGCTGAAGGTGAAACCTGTGTGGCTAGGTGTGCTTTAAGTACCTTAGTCAAGGAGGATGATATGAAAGAACAAAGGAAAAATATTTTTCACACTAGATGCCACATCAAAGACAAATTATGTAGCATGATTATTGATGGAGGGAGCAGCACCAATGTTGCTAGTACCACTTTAGTTGAAAAACTAAAGTTACTAACCTCAAAGCACCCAAGACCGTACAAGCTACAATGGCTGAATAATTCTAGAGATGTAAAGGTCAATAAGCAAGTACTTGTGCCATTTTCAATTGAGAAATAAAAAGATGAAATACTTTGTGATGTTGTTCCCAGGCAGTCAGATCACTTGTTGCTAGGGAGAACATGACAATTTGATAAGAAGGCCATCCATAATGGGTTTAAAAATAGATATACTCTTGTTAAAGACGACAAATCCATCATTCTTACACATTTATCTCCAAAGCAAGTTTATGAAGATCAACTCAAGTTGAAAAGAGAATAAGAGTAAAAGAGAGCTAGTCAGGATGAGAGTTACCAAAAAGAGAGTGGAAGTGAGAAATCAAGAGAGATTGAGAATACAAAAGAATGCCAAAGAGAGAAAAGAAAAACAGAGGGGAGAGAAAATCAAGAGAGATATTTTGAGAGAACAAGAGAGGAAAAAAAACGAGTGAGCTTTTATGCAATAGAGAGTGATGTCAGAAGTGCTTTTTATGCAAAACAGCCTATGATTGTACTTTTGTACAAAAAGGCTTGTTTTAACATTAATGAAGTTGATGAATCTTTGTCTAGTGTTATTGTTTCTTTGTTGCAGGAATATTGAGACGCATTTCCTGAAGAAGTACCTAGTGGGTCACCACCCATTAGAGGGATAGAGCATCAAATTGATTTTGTTCCGGGAGCTTCAATTCCTAACCGTCCAGCCTATCGGAGTAATCCAGAAAAGACAAAGGAGCTTCAAAGGCAAGTTGAAGAGCTAATGTTTAAAGGACATGTGAGGGAAAGTATGAGTCCATGTGCAGTATCGGTGATAGTCGTGCCTAAGAAATATGGATCACGGAGGGTGTGTGTTGACTGTACAACTATCAACAACATTACAGTAAAATATCGACACCCTATTCCTAGGCTAGATGATATGTTAGATGAATTGCATGGATCATGACTTTTCACAAAAATTGATTTGAAAGGTGGATATCATCAAATAAGAATGAAAGAGGGAGATGAGTGGAAAACTACATTTAAGACTAAATATGATTTGTTTGAGTAGTTGGTCATGCCATTTGATCCTAACTAATGCACCGAGTATATTTATGAGATTGATGAATCGTGTATTACGTGCATTTTTAGGCAGATTTGTTGTGGTTTACTTTGATGATATCTTGGTGTATAGTAAGAGCTTAAATGATCATATTGAACATTTGAAGTGTGTGCTTGATGTTTTAAGAAAGGAAAAACTATATGCCAATTTCAAAAAGTGTTCATTTTGCATGGAAAAAGTTGTGTTTCTTGATTATGTTATTAGCGCGGAGGGAATTACAGTTGATGAGACAAAGTGAAGGCTATCAAAGAGTGGCCCTCACCTAAATCCATTATGGAGGTAAGGAGTTTTCATGGTTTGGCTAGCTTTTATCGGCGTTTTGTCAAAAATTTCAGCACACTAGCCGCACCACTCACCGAGGTTGTTAAAACGTCTGTTGGGTTTAAATGGGGTAATGAGCAAGAACGTGCTTTTAATTTAAGTAAGGAAATATTAGCATTACCTAACTTTTCTAAGACTTTTGAGATTGCGTGTGATGCTTTAGGAATATGTATTGGAGTTATTTTGATGCAAGAGAAGCGGCTAATCACCTATTTTAATGAAAAACTAAATAGGGCAACATTGAACTACCCAACATATGATAAGTAGTTATATGCATTTGTGAGAGCATTGGAGACTTGACAACATTACCTTTGGCCTAAGGAGTTCGTTATACATACTGATCATGGATCATTGAAGCACTTGAAGAGGCAAGGTAAGTTGAATAAAAGGCATGCCAAGTGGGTGGAGTTCATTGAGACTTTTTCTTATGTCATTAAATACAAACAAGGTAAGAAAATATTGTGACTGATGCATTGTCCAGAAGGTACGCTCTTGTTACTACTCTAAATGCAAATTTGTTGGGATTTGAATATGTTAAAGATGTGTATGCTAATAATGCTGACTTTGCTAGTGTGTATGACGCATAAAACCGACGATGCAACCAACATCGTTGATTTGTTCTTTAGGGAGATAATATGATTACATGGTGTTCCAAAGAGTATTGTATCTAATCATGATGTAAAGTTTCTAAGTCACTTTTGGAAAGTTTTGTGGGGTAAGTTAGGGACTAAGTTGTTATTTTCAACTACTTGTCATCTCCAAATAAATGGTCAAAATGAGGTTGTAAATCGAACTTTATCTGCTCTTTTACGTGTTGTTATTTAAAAGAACTTGAAAAATTGGGAGGATCATTTGCCATTATTGTGTTTTCATATAATAGGAGTGTTCATTTCAAGGCTAATTTTTCACGCTTTGAAATTGTTTATGGATTTAATCCACTAACTCCTATGGATTTGTTGCCTTTATCAGTTAATGAGCGAACTAGTATGGATGGTAAACATAAGGCTGAGATGGTGAAAAAGCTCCATGAAAGTGTGCGCCAATAAATAGAGAAGAAGGATGAGTAATATGCATATAAAGCCAACAAGGGGCGAAAACCAGTTATGAACTCGGCGATTGGGTTTGGGTGCACATGAGGAAGGAAAGAATTCCAGCAAAAAGGAAGTCCAAGCTAGATCTTAGAGGAGATGGACCATTTCAAGTACTCGAAAGAATCAACAATAATGCTTACAAATTGGATCTTCCAGGTGAGTACAGTGTTAGTGATACCTTTAATGTTTCTGATCTTTCCCCTTTTGATGCAGGTGCTAATTTGAGGACAAATCATTTTTAAGAGGGGGGAATGATGCAATTTTAGGAGTTGAACATGCACGTAGAGATGAGCATACACGTGGGAGTGGAACTGACCTTGCAAGAGATCATTTATCACTTTCTAGTGGTCCAATTACAAGATTTAGAGCTCAAAAATTCAATAAAGTACTTAATGGGCTAATCCAATAAAATTAGGCAGATTTTGAAAATTAGAAGATTAATGTGGGTTCAAAAGACAATCGAAGCTTTGTCAATGTCATCAAGGCAATTGAAGAGACTAATTAGCATGCAAAGGCAATTGAAGAGGCTAATGAATCTACAAAAACGTGCTCATCAAGATAAGGCTATGAAAGGGTGTGAATTTACCTATTTGCAATGTCATTAAATAAGGGGATATGTCTGGCTCAGATTGTTATGCTTAAATACATTGAAAATAGTCATATATTGATATTTAGTTTATTTTATAAGTCTAAAAACGTGGGGACTTGTTATATTAATTTTTGTGTTGATTTAAGTCTTTATTTATTGTTTTTCCCATTCTTGGAGGGTTGTTCCAAGTATAAATATGACACCCACGAATTTGGGAAGGAGATATTAAAATTTGAGAGGATTATCTTGTGAGGTTATTTTCCTCTTGGTTCTTTAGAGAACTTGTCAACTTATCAAGGGTTGGAATCCTTGTGGCGTTCGGTTATACCTTCGGTTCGTGATTTCTTATAATCACTAAGTCAGGGTTCATTTCCATTATACCTTCGGTTCTTGATTCTTTACAATCAACGGGTCGGGGTTCATATCAACAAATCTGATTTTTAGCTTTCTTGGGCAAGTTTCCAAAATTTGTTGTTGGGTTTCAAGGCAGGTCGCTTGAGATTGGCATCACGAGGTCACCAATTATCCGAGCATGAAGTACCCAAGTATCCGAGGATGATGTCCCCCTGAACTTGAGGGCGAGGCTCACAAGTACCCAAGAACGAGGTCCCTTTTGCACCTAAGGACGAGGTCGCCCTCAAGTACCCAAGAATGAGGTCCCTTTTACACCTAAGGACGAGGTCCCTTAAGACCCAGGGATGAGATCCCCAAGTATCCGAGGATAAGGTACCCAAGTACCTGAAGAAGAGGTCCCCCTTGCACCCGAGGACTAGGCCCCTGAGTACCTAAGAATGAAGTAACCATGTACCCGAGAACGAAGTCCCCCTCGACCCGAGTATAAGGTCTCCAAGCACCCGAGGATGAGGTCCTCCTTGGACCCGAGGATGAGCCTCATCCTTTAACACATGAAACTAAAGACGTTCGTTGTCCCTGCATTGAAGTCCATGTATTAGGAGGTTGGCCTCAATGAACCGAGATTGAGGGCTAGTGAACTCCATATTTTGTCTAAGTCCCAAAGGGGGAAAAAGACACTAAGATTGAAGGAAATTCCCTAGGCGGGAAAAGTTCCCGCCTCTTTCAAACTCAGCTCCTAGACCGATGCTAAACCAAGCTAAGGACAAAGTGTCATCAATGACCTTAAATACACCTCCACCAATCAGGATCTAGTCCAATGGTGAAAATACAAAACCCATCAACTAAGAAGTTGATCAACTAACTATTGCAGGATATCATCATGAACATTTAATATGGGCGGTTTAATCAGGGTCTCGGCAAGGAGATGACAAGTTGTTCTGACACTACACGTCATCACCTGCCCCTACCAATCTAATAGGAAAGGCCTAAGGCCAGAGATTATTTCAAGATAACACCTCATTGGAGGGTGGACTATGGTCCATGCCTGAGGTAGTCCTATCCCAACTTCCCAACTACCCAATTGTCTAAATTAACACTATAAAAATGGAGGTAATGACATTCATTGAGGTATGAAAAAAAACACAACAAACTCTCAACTTGCTTTCTACTTTGCTCTCATCTAGCTCATTACTAACTTAAGCTTCGAAGGGGTAAAAAGAATACCACCCCGCTCACCTTGATCTCCTACTTTCCTTCTCCCATTGTAGGTTTTAAGAGTGAAGTGAAGACATTAATGATATAGTATTTTTCCCTTCTTGGACAACACCTCTGAGATTTGACCGTCAACACAAAATATTGGTTAATGATGTTCCTACTTTGGATCAAATTTGTGTGTTAACAAGTTCGAGCCTTGACTAGAGTTAGTCTCTTTTTGTTTTCCCGAATCGTAAAATTCTCTCTTTTTGTCTATAAAACAGTCATTCCATCAAGACAAAAGCATCACACATCAAAATTAATAGCAACAATATAAAAAGGAGAAGGCCTAGAGACCACCACACAAAATAAACTTCTCTAAGACCTATAATTCATCGATCATGGGTAATTGACCTACAGGGGTGGCCCGATCATTTTTGGGACCCAGGCAGAGTGATGCTATAAATAGACTATTTTTTTTCTAGATTGTTTAACTCATTTGACAATTTTTTAATATTAGAAATGGTAAAAAAATGTGATGTTTTCTTTTTAGAAAAATTAGATTCTCTAATCTAATTAAAACCTTTTTTCCGCAAACAAATGACAAGAGACCTAATTTATAGGATGCGATTTATTTTTCTCATTAAAACAAGTAATAACATTAAAATTAAAAAGACGTTAAATTAGTTAGTAAAATGACGTTAAAATATATTTAGTAGAGCAAAAACAATAATAAATTCATTTTAAAAAAGTATTAACTATGACAAAAATGAAAAAGATTTAATTGTTAAGTGGGGAAGTTGAAAGCTAATTTGGTTTTTTCTTCTATAGAAATCACATGATATATATTTTTTTTAGTTGAGGTTATTCTAAATTGAGGCCCAATGTCCAAGCTTAACTTGCCTAAGACCTACGCCGATCCTGTGGGCATAGACGTTACTTCTAGGAACATGAACAAACTTAACCGATGAGAAAAACTCTTGTCAATGAAGAAGAACATGGGCTAAAGCACTCAGCCTACGGACCCTCCACACTAACTCCACCATTCAATTTATCAATATTAATAATACCTAAAGCCTCAAAAAAACAATAATGACATCTGAACTCCAAAAAGGAGCTTCCTCCGGGAAAGATAGTCTTCTTATTTCATTATTTATAGGTCATTTGTATCTAGAACCAGGTTGCTGTTCAAGTTAGTGATTCTTGTAATTAGACCTAACAAGAACAGAATCACGTTATGTGGGATTTGAACCTACGATATCGGGTTTTGGAGACCCACATTCTACCTAACTGAACTAAGAGCGCTTTCTCATCACAGTAGATAGGAGAATAAAGAAAAGAATGATTTTAGCACCCCCAATACATCTTGCATGCATATAGTCTCATTAAATGAAAGATTTTGTATGTCCAATTTGAATCGATCTCAATGGATCCCTCGTTACTGTACAGAGGAGAAGTAATGGGTAGGAATAACTGGATTGTAACCCGTGAAATTTTGTATGACCAACGGATTTGATTAAATTACACAAATACCCATTGTACTTTGGGACTTAGGCACAAAAACGAGAAATGTTTTCCTATTCTTACCATACTCGTTTTTACCATTGCAAATAGGTCTTTTCATCCGCTTAAGTCTAACGTCAGTTAAGATTTGGGTATTCATTTTTCATGTGACTGCATTTTCTCTTTAATTCCCCCAAATCTTAGGGTTGTTGCGAAAAAAAAGGAATTATGATTATTCAAATTTATAAATATGCCCTTGACCTTCATTTTATGTCTCTCTCTCTACAATTTTCTATGGCTACTTCGCTTAAAACTCCATTCTTCCCAGTAGCTTATGCACCACATTTATATATTGCATCCTCATCAAATCGACCACTAAGCCATTAAAATGTGCGAGATAGAGTTAGAAAATGAAGATGAAGAGAAGAGTAAAATGACAAAGTAGTAAATGAGGAATGAATTATCTAATGTATTGCATGCCTTCATTTTTGGTTCTCTTTTCTGTGTGAACGAGAGAGATGTGTGTTTTCTCTTTAAACTCTTCTCTCTGTTTTCCCTTATGCAAATTTTTTTCTTCTAAATTATCATAAGGGCAGCATTATTGTGCATCAATGTCAAAGTTCTACAGTAATGTTTTAAGTGTTATTTGTAAATGTTATTAATCTCTCATAAGTTTTTCAGCTCGTTAAAACGGTTTATCTCAAGACCTGTATTGTTAAATTGAGAGACAATGAATTGGAGTCATATATCCATTGAAAAGTTGAACTGAAGAACCACATACATGCAGAATGCGGGGTAAGAATCGGCTAAAAAACTCTAAGGGGTCTGTGTCAAAGTCCAAAAGTGCAAGGCTTGTTTGTTTAGTTTAGCCAATGTACTTTTCCGATCATACAATTAGTAAGGCAAGAAATGAGTTTTTTATGCCAATCATTTGGCTTGAATACAAGATATAATTGGGGAACAAACCCCAAAGCATATATCCGGACACTGCATTGACCCTCGGCCTCAGGGCTTTATTACTAAGTTTCAATATATTTAAATTTATATTAATCTATTACACTAAGCTAATACGTTGATAGAGTGATCATCTATGTATACCGTTTTGAGAAGAGACACCATCTATGTATATGGGGATGGATATAGTGTTGGAGATAATAAATAAAAGAGAAGTCAAAAGAAAAAATAAAAGAAAAAGTGTGAATGAAAGTGTGTGAAGTGAAATTGAGTGGGATTTAATCTTACATTGAAAACTCAAGGAAAATATGTTGGGTTTATATACACAACTCTCATGCCTTAGGGTTAGCCTCAAGGGGCACCCCACATTTTGTGGGGACTAGAGGACCTAGATGGCACATGGTCCTCCCCTCACGCCCGACTCGATCCAGTCCGGTCAAAGATTTATTTTTTAGATAAAATTTTTTTTGATTATTACTTGGAGAAGAAGACTTGAAGCTTTGAATTTGTCAAAGCTAAATAAATATCTCATGGATTATCTGCAGAAAATAATCAGACTTTATTAACGATAATTTCGTGCTTATCTCCTTTATCCCCAATTTCGTGCATTATCTTATCAGCACTAACAAACTTTGTTATTTGCTCCCCAAGCTACCCACGTTTTAAATAAAAGGCAGGACGATTATTGTCTTTAGGACATTGTTTACGAGCAATACTCGATCTTCATTTATTTCTGCTTTAATTATTGGATTTTCAATTGTATTTAATTTCTCAGTTTATTTCTGAATTTCCGTGTGAGAATTCTAATTATTTTCGTTGTAATTGTCTCATGTTACATTAAGTTGTATTCGTTCCAATTTCATTGTATTGTTGGTGTATGAAAGCATCTTGTTCCATCACTACTTACAACGTATAGGATCTAGTCTGTCTCTTAAAATCACATTTAAATTTGAATGGGGTGATAACTTTGGTAACTATCTCAAACTAATGAGAGATTTATTCCTTGTTACATCATCTGTGGAGATCGGTTGAATCTCCTAAGCCAGCAAATAATCCCCTAGCTTTACTGAGAAATCTCTCTCAATCCTTGGGTGACAGCTAAGAATCCCCAAACAAGGGGATTCTCGATCACTCTGACTTCTAACTCGATTTGGAGGTCTAATTACCATAGAAGCAGCTCGGACAAGATCTTTTGGCTTGGTGACAATCTGAATCAGAGGCATGTAGATGTCTCGATCTAAGTCTGTGTTTAGACTGAGGCATGCTGGACAAGATCTCCTTATGAAATAACTTTCCTTGGTAGCTTTTAGTCTTGCTCTAACTTATCCTCATTCTTCAAGGTTGTCCCCATAAACTAAGGCATTGCTAGGACCATGTTTTACAACAATAGTCTTTACTTGAAAAGCGTCTCAGAAAGGTTGACTGCTTTGCGTCTTCCCGGCATGTGACTCTCCTTGATCAAATGGAGGAAGTTTTGTGCCTGCCATTGTGTTTTGCTTTAGACTTATCACTCTCAGTCCAAATGGTATTTAGACCCCTCTACAACTTGCCCCATTTCTTGAGTATGAACTAAATATGTCAGACTCAGAAAGCTCTTTCAATTGTTAGTCGAGATTTTTTATTTAGCTTGCACTGAATCTTTGAGGTCCAAACAATTAGAATGATTAATGCTGCTTTAGCCAAAGAGTTGGCTTGGACCATATGTCTGAATCCATTTAGGCCTTGCTCAAAGATGATATTTTGCATTATCAACATTTGGTATGTTCTACGTATTGAATCATTGTGCTATGTGATTAACGATTTCCCAGATGGCCACAAGAAAACCAAGCTCGAGCATCAGGCGGGCAAGTCTGAGTTGTGAACTCCAGCATCTTCCCCTTCAGGCGAAGTAATTGGTGACGCACTCGTGGGTGGTGGGATGGGTAAGGATAGCTAGCTCTGACCCTATGGCTCATGGTGATGATAACCTAACCAACTCAAAGTAGATGCAGTTTTGTGACCGATTCAAGGTCGTGATCCCAATGAAGGAAAGGTGCATGAGGTACGTGGTCTGGGCAATGAAGCAGTTCGAGACTGAGGAACAACAAGACAAAAATGACGCAGATTTACCGGCACTTTAGACTTTTCTTTGGCCCTAGCTGACTTTTTTCCACTGTTTGTGGAAAATATATATTGAAAATATTTGCTCTTCAAATATTTATCTAATTTTCAGCATTACTTTTTGGTACTCCCCCCTCTGAATATTTTTTCAGCAGTACTTTTTGGTACTCCTCATTCTCTGTCTCAATTTGATTTTGCCTTTATGTTAAAATGCATCTGAAATAACTAGTGAATTACAACTCTATTGTACCGCAATTGGTGCATTAGTCTTTGCAGCCTTAATGCTTTTTGTCGGTTGGTTCCATTATCACAAGACTGCTCCAAAATTAGCTTGGTTTCAAGATGTAGAATCCATGTTGAATCACCATTTAGCGGGTCTAATAGGACTTGGTTCTCTTTCTTGGGCGAGGCATCAAGTACATGTATCTTTACCAATTAACAAATTTCTAAACGCTGGAGTAGATCCTAAAGAGATCTCACTTCCTCATGAATTTATCTTGAATCGGGATCTTTTGGCTTTTTTGAAATTTAGCATTTTAGTCTAATGCGCTTCATTCAGTAAAAATGGCTAAACTAACATTGGATACTCAAGAATTGTAGAGTCTGAGTTAGTGCCTTCACATTGAACTAATTTACACTCGGTAGAAAGTCTTAATTTAAATTAACATTGGTTCTTCAAGTGCTAAAAGGTTGGAGGTCGTGTCTTTTACATCCGAGTCATTTAATTTCTTGGATGCAGGAGAGCACTACCAAATCAATGTCTTATCACGTTGATCAAATCAATGTTTGTACGTGCATAAGAAAGTATGTTGAGGCCCCTTCCTGATCATGGTCTTTGTCCTAAGCATTAAAAGTGTATAGAACGCTTTATGGAGTTTAACTTTAGATGAAGTTTTTAGTCCGAGTCATTGCTTGTGGTGTGGGTGCCTCAAAGTGCAACTGATGTCATTTTTCCCAATATAGCATCTTTATAAATAAGTTAAAGAAATAATACTTCATTATTTATTAAATAACTTAGAATACGACAAAAAGTCAATTCTCAACGATTAAGAAACATAGTGTGTAAGCGGTCATGTTGTAACTTTATTAATTATATTTCTCTTCATATTATGAAGGTGCAGGTCCATTTCCTTACTGGCACCATTCTCTTAGGTGTCTTGCTGAGCATTAACCTTGGTGTCGTAGTACTGAGATGTCTTCAATTTGTATGCTTGAAGTCTTAACATGGTTTCTTCTCTCCTTTTACCCAAAGCATCTAAGGCATAAGACATTGCATGAATGGGACCATTGTTTTGACCCCATAGGTCAAAGAAAAAGAAGTCTCGTCCATAGGTGTAGGCCTCATCGTTTGATGAGATCTGTCTACCCAGTGTTTCATGGATCTATCTAGCCTCTTGTTTAAGGTGTCTAAGATCACCTTATTGGAAGCCTCAGCCTACCCATTGGCGTGAGGATGCATGCCTCAAAATAGAGAAGTGAAGTTGGATTCTAAGATCTTGGTGAAAACCTTTAATGATGTCGCTTGTAAATTGAGGCTCATTTTCCGTAAGTATTACGCTCAAGATGCCATACCTGCATATCATATTTTTTCTGGACTAAACTCTTAATTTCTTTTTCCTTAACACTGGCGAGAATATATCATCCCCATTATCTAGTTATATCTTGAGAAGACATCCATGAAGCTGAGCATCTCGTGCTCGGCTATGGCAACTACAAGTTGATCGATCTGTGTGAGAGGGGAGCTATTCTTCAGATAATTTTTTGTTGAGATCAGTGAGTCGATATAGATTCTTCATTTCACATTTTTCTTTTTTACTACTACTACATTGGCGAGTCATTTTAGGTATTGCACCTCATGGATAAACCGATGTTGAGTAACTCTAGACTTCATTATTAACTAACCACTACATTTCTCTCAGGTGCAAACTTCTTTTGCTTTTGTGAGGCTGGGTGTTTAGGGTCAACCCCCATCTTATGTTTGAGATGGACCTGCAAATTCTACCAATTCTTCTTCAAGAAAAATCTAGTTCTTTCCTCAACAATTTCTTTAAATCTGAGCTTATGCTTACAATTTTGGTAGGCTCGGTCAAATGTATCAAAACTTTGATGGTTTCTTCTACTAGAGGTTTATCTTGGATTTCAAACTCGTGTGTGAGCCCCTATCTATTAAATCTAGTGCGTCTCCTTTTTTTAAGCTAGCAAGGTAACAACTCCTTGCTATGGTTGGATCTTTCACACCCCTTCTAGAGTTGGGAACTTAATCTTCTCATGGAGGGTTGGCTAAATAGCCTTCATAGCATGTAATCACGACTTAATAAGTATAAAATATTGTAAACTGATTGAGCCTCGATAACATATATTCTTATTAATAATAAATAATATATTCTTATATTTTTTGCTCATGAATTCTTTTAGAAGGTCCACAAGTATAATAATATTTAGTTTATGGATCATATGGAGTCTAGCTCATAGAAATAAGAAATTTAACTATGAATTCTTTATGACTTGAAAATTATTTTTATTGTTCACAATCTAGTAAAGTTGTGCACTTTACTAAAATAAATTATAGTATATTAACTCTATCATGTTGAGTGACTTACATTAACTCATGTGCTAGTTGATAAATACGTAAAAGTATACTTTAAATAATTATTTGTTCTGTGCTTTTGTCAATCTTCGAGGCTTTAACATAATATTTTTTACATTATTATTTTTTAAATATAATTTTAAAAATTATTTATTTTGTGTTTGCAGGCCATAGAAACAAAGTTAGAAGCAAGATATTTTGGTCCAAACCGTGAAGTCCACAAAACCCAATCTCCAGCCCGTGTAGAGCAACCCGTGAGCTACCATCAAAGCAGCCTATGAGTTGCCCAATTTCCAGTTCCACATTCCATGAAGAAGCTTCACCTGTGAGTCCTCCAAGCAACTAAAATCTTTAGAATGGATACTATTTAGAAAATTTTACAATTCTAAAATCAGTTTTATCCATTTCTGAAAAACATCAAATATAAAATTTTTCTAAAAAAATAATTAATGTAACAATGTTAAATTTAATAGTTTCATTATTTAATAGTTACTAATCTACCCTTTTTTAATGTAAATATTTAATCAACCCTATTTTTCCTCTCCATATTTATATGTATTAATTATCTCTCTCTAAATTAATATTATTTGAATATATCTTTATCTCTCTTTTCATCATTAAATATGTATCTCTCTCCTAAAATATCTCAACCTCTCTCTTTCCAAATTAATATTGATTGAATATATCTCATATCTCTCTATTTATCATTAAATGTATATCTCTATCCTAATATATATATATCTCCCCCCTCCTTCCCTCCCTCCTCTATATATATACATACACACACATAATACACACATATATAAGAGAGAGAGATTTGAGGTAAGAAAGATATTTTAGGAGAGAGATTGATAGGTTTATAAAGTTTTTAATTTTTTTTAAATAATCATTAAATGTGTTGAAGGGTATAATAGGAAGAAAATGATTCTAGTAGGTGGAGTCATAAAATTTGACTATATTTAATGTTTATGAAATTTATTATATATTATTATATTAATTTTCTACATGTAGTTATTTATACATAAAGCCCTAAAATCTTCAAGCCCTTGTCAAAATTACCATGTTCCAAGCTGTCTAAAACGTGAGGGGGTTGCAACTCCTGGCCCACGTATAGCAAAAGCCCAAGCAAGAGAGCTTCTTGCTATCCAAGCCTTGATATGCAAAGCCCAGCCCATGAGTTGCCACTCAAAGCACCAAGCCATAAGGTGCAAGTCTTACAAGCCCATCTTTGTTTTAAAATCCTCATTGTTTCTTATTCCCTCATAGTTTCCTATTTTCTCGTTGCTTATCCTTAAATAGAACATATTTAGATAACTTGAAGATTAGGAAATAAGAGTTTTACAATACGAATATTATGTGGATAAATTACAAAACTTGAGAGCTTTCCTCATCTTGTAAATAGAGAGTTTGACCAACCACTTTGGAACATTTTCTACTTCTTTTCATCTTTTTTCCTTAAAGACTTATAGTTCTTCTCATATTTTCTCTCTAGAACTTATGAGGTGAGTTGTAAATTAGGTTAGAGTTTCAAGCAAGGATAGAATGAACTTTTAAGTATAGTTTTACTATTTATTCTTTGATTCATTTCATGTTCTAGTAAGTTTTAGTATTATTTGTGTTTAAACCCTTATCATTAGTTTCTCATAATCTGGAAATTATGTTCTTATTTTCCATAAAAATTCAGTCATACTTTCTTTATGTGATCATTGTTAGAATATAAATGCTAGTGGTAAATTTATTTTATGAATTAGTCTTTTACTGCAATATTATCGTTAAATATATTGTCGATTTTAGTTAACTCATGAGATAGATCTAAGCATATTTTAATAGAAAAGCATTTTCATATATCAAATACATTACTATTTTTATGATCTCAAATTACATAGTTTCCAATTATATGTTTGAGATGTGAAACATTCAATTGAGTTAAATTTCTAAATCAAAGTAAAAATAGTTAGACGGAGCTTAAAAGGCATTTCTGATGCTTTGTAACTTTTATTATTGTTAATCATATCTATTATCATTAAGTGTTTTATTTCACTAACTTTTTCTTTATGACACTTCCTCGTGGGATCAACACCTTAATCTATATTGCAATTATCATAAGTATGTTTTGAGTGCAACCACTAGTGCATTTTGAATGCGTTGAAATGTCTAATCAGTTTGATTTTCAGTAAATTACCATCTTAATAAATCCTAAGTCATTGCTATTATTTTATGAGTGTTTTTAATCTTGAAAGAGTTATAAACTCAAAATTAAGGGTTCAACTGGTTTGATCTACTATTATTAAGATTTTATAAGTTGGATGATTGAGTTGCTAGATAGTAATGATGCATAGATTCTAAATAATAGAGTTGTAGACATTTTTAAGTAAGTGGGATAGTATCATTTGTCATAATCTATTTATGTGATCACAACAATCAAAGTACTTAGTATCTCTAATGAGTTAGAAATTTGATAATTTTACTTCAGATATCAAACATGAAAAAAAACACAGTTGATCAGTAAAATGAGATTCAGAACTCGATGAACAATAGGTGTATAAAATAGTTAGATAGTACTTTACTTAATTACATACGATGTTATATTATGCAAGGGCAACTGAGGCCTCTCTCAAATTAGGTCTAAGTATGTTGGCATCACTAGTGAGATAATGAAAAATCCTAGGGAGACTAATTACTAGTGCATGATCATGAGGATAATCGATTCTGAGCATAACTTTGTTTCGGAAGCTGAGCTCGACGTTTGATATGGACTAAGATGAAGACTTATGGTGAATACGGGCAATTGCGAATGCAATCATGATTCCCACTAGTTGTGTTTGTCAGAACCTCGCTAGTGTTCCCACCATATATCACGTGTACGAACACTCAATCGGCTTTCTCCTTTAAATGGTTGTCCACCAGTTCAGTCTTGGGATGCTTCATAACCATACCTTGGAAGAATCCTTTAAGTATCCTTATTTCTACAAGGATTATATCTCCTTCTTAAGCTTTTAGTACTAATCATTATTGTGACCATAGTCACAATGGAACTCACAAAAACTATCTTAGTCGTTCGTCTTTCCCATCTTGTTTCTCAACTTTGGAGGCTACAACAATTTTTCCCCTATAGTTGATGGATGAGCTCTTTCATAATGATATTGAGTTTCGAAAGGTCTACCTTTGGTATCACTTTTGATCTGAGTCTATCTATCATGCTAACTCTCTCATGAGAGATCTTCTTATCATTACCTCAGCCCTCTCTCTCTCTCTTTAGTCTTTGTCATCATCTTTATCCTTGGAAGAGTTCGTGATTTGACTAGAAGAACTTGTGTCTTCACTTCTTACCATCTTTTTCCTCATCTACTCCTCCAATATTCGAACTCATAGGTCTTGGTTAGACAGTCGGTCATAATCATCAGCCTCTTTTGATGTAAGTATCGGTAAACCTCAGAACCTTCTAGTATGCCATTTTTTACTGTTGTCGCTATCGTAGACTGGCCACATTTAGTGATCTCTACTTTGTCCTTTTAAAGAGTTTGATATAACGTCTCCCACTTTCCTTGGACGATTGAGAAGAGCCCATGAGCGTTTTTAATCATCATCTTGTTGCTTTCAAACTAGCCCATGAAAGCTTGGGCAAGTTGATAGAAAAAGTATATATGGGCTTTAGACTACCAATTTAAGTGATGGCAATGCCCTTCTAGCTTGTGGCTAGTACTTGGTAAAGCATAGCTTCCAACTTGTCATATGGTATGCAAGTGCGGGACATTGTATGTTTATATAAGATGGCATGGTCTATGGGGTCTGTGGTACATTATACATTTAAAATTTCAGGTGCGTGAACATGCGAGGACTGGTTTGGGATGTGATGTCTAAGGTAAAAGGTGACTGAGTAAGACCCTTAATAATGAATGTGGAGTGGCAGCTTTTTCCTTTATCCTTAACATCTAGTCAAGTGACCCTCATGTGCGGGTCTTTGATTTTCTCGAGTAGTTCACCCTACTTCCAATCAATGGTGCGGTCTCCCATTTTCTCTTTGCATTTTTGCTTGGATTTGTAACTCTTTGCCTCTTTGGGGGGACGACGGGACTGACGGGAATACAAGGTTTGGAAAGGTTGACCGAAATGAAGAGATTATTCCTTTCATGTCTTGTTCTTTATTGGCAGGGAAGACCCTATCATTAGGATGATCAAACCAAGGATATGGCCGTTTGAGCTATAACTATGGAACACACAATCTCGCTCTAAGCTTCAGCTCTAACGAGGATGATGAGTCTTATTTTTCATTTGTATCAGCCATGTCCCTCATCAGGAACTTTATCTTCTCAAGGATAATGTAAGTCATATGATCGGTTAGACGATTGCGAAACAGATCTTAAGAAGGAATATTCATTGGACACGAGTATCCATTCCTTAAAATTTACAACGAGAAAGGAGGATTTTTTATCACTTAGTTATTATTTTTCATGTATAAATACAATTATGTATAAATCTAAAATTCATTCGAGTACAAGCGAACTATTACACTTGAGTTCTTTACCTCTCATTCTCTTTCTACGTTAATTGTCATTATTATTCTTTCTTCATAGATTTTTTCACTCCGGAAAAATCATTTACATTTTTGTGCTGCCATTGAGAGTGAGGGAAAACTCAAAAAATCCCTTTTAAAATGCCTAGATCAGATCAAATGATGCCCTCAACGAGGGAAATAGAAAGGCAAATAGAAATGATCATGTTGATCAACCCACACCACCAATTGAAATGCTTCAAACCATTCTAACGAGAATGCATGAGATGGACCGGTGAAATAGTGAGGCGCTACGCAGCGCACTGCAGACGGTCCAAGACCAAATTAGTGCATTGCAATAGGAGCTGGTGAAAACACGTGCGAAAGTAATCCAACGGACTAACAATGAAGAATAAAAAAAACTGTTCAGAATAAAAAAAATTGTTCAAAAAAAACTGGCAAAAACTGTAAGGTGGGAAATCAGTAGGAACGTGCGGCAAGAAGATGGAGAAATCTAGTCTCTTAACCACACGAAGGACACGGCCGAAGAAACACATCTGTCGAAAATCATAACGGAAAAGGCAGTAGAAAAAATATTGGAGAAGAATATGGTGGAGATGAGGAAATTGGAGAGTGCGAGAAAGGCAGACCTCGAGTCACTTACATGTTCCCCATCGTGCCCAAAATTTTTTGCCTCCCCGATTCTCAAGAAATTTGTGGTGCCCAAGTTTAAGTCCTGTGAATGAAAATATGATCTAGTGGACAACCTCAGGCGGTTCAAACAAGTGATGGCTTTGTACCAGCATAAAGATGAATTAATGTGCAGAATGTTTCCCACTAGTCTGGATGGGAACGCTTTTAAATGGTACCGTTCACTCCATTCTCATTCGATTAAAAATTTCACTACCATGCCCTCGGTCTTCCTAGAACAGAACTCCATGTATCGTTCAGTGATGGTAGACACAGAATACCTACTAACTATCTCCGTCAAGAAGGGAGAATCTTTGCGTGAGTACACCCACAGATTCAAGGATGAAATGGCCAAGGTAGAGAGTTGTGATGACCGAGTGGCATGACTAGCTTTTGGACGAGGGTTGGACCCAAATTGTCCCTTCTTTAAAGATTTATCAAAGATGAAATCATTGTGCATGGTGAAAACATTTCAGCGGGCATAAACCTATATCATGTTGCAAGAAGAGAAGAAAAGTTTGATAAGCTGATTTAACGAAGGGAAGAGAAGCAATGTAAAGGAGAACAAAGCTCCAACATTGGGAAGAAGAGAACGGGAAGGTCAAAAAGGAATGACAGACGGGGAGAGAGCAAACGCGAAAAGACTGAGAGTAGAGGAATATCAGCAAATGAGACTCATCCAAGGGAAAAAGTCTACACATGTAATACTCCAAGCATTAAGGGAGTAGATTGTAATTTTTACCCACCCACACGCACCATATAAGCATCACACTCAACTGTCTCCCCCACTCTCTCATTTTATCTTTCACGAACCCCCTTGTAACTGTTTCTCTCTAAAACATCAACCACCATGTCTCCCAGACGTTAACTGCCCTCTGTTTCTCCATTTTTCAATTTCATCTTCTTCTTCAATTATCTAATTCTTGTCGTAGTTGCATCACTGTAGTTCCTCGTTCCTGAAATTTTATTCGTCGTTGCATCACCGTAGTTCCTCATTTCTGGTAAGCTTCTTCCTTCTCGTTTCAATTTTCTTCTCTTTTCTTCCTCTTTTGAATCTAGATTTTGGATTAATACGTTAATGCATCAAACTTAAATTCTATTCTCCAATTTCCATCAATTTGCATTCTTTTCTGTCACTGCTTGTTGATTCGTTGCTTCATCGCCATCACCACCGCCTTTATCATCGGTAAAGTTAATTTCCTTCTTTCTCTCTCTCCTTCATCTTCCCCTCCCTCTCTGTTGTGTCTCTCTCTCCCTCTTCTTAGTCTCCTTCCCCACTCTATGTTATGTCTCTCTCTATCCTTCATCTCCACCCCCTCTCTATTTTGTCTCTCTGTCTCTCCTTCATCTTCCCTCATCTCTGTTGCGTGTCTCTCTCTTTCCCTCTTCTTCGTCTCGCTCCCCCTCTCTGTTCTATCTTTCTCTCTCCTTCGTCCCCCCTCTCTGCTGCGTCCCTCTCTCTTTCCCTCTCCTTCGTCTCTCTCCCCCTCTCTGTTCTATCTTTCTCTCCCCTTCGTCCCCCCTCTGTTGCATCTCTCTGTCTCCCCCTTCTTTGTCTCCCTTGTTCTATTTTTCCCTCTTCTCTTGAACCGGTTCATTCAGACCATACCAGGTCAAACTGGTTCAGTCAGACCAAACCAGATCGAACCGACTCGATCAGACCAGACCAGTTCAACGTAACCAGATCGAACCGGCCCAAAACAGCAGAACTAAACCAGTTTAGACCACCCGAACCTTGTTGAACCGTTTTAAACCGCTTGATAATTTACACCCGATGTGGTTTCCACATGTTCCCAACCTCGCTTAGTTAATTAAATAATTGTAGATATTATATGAATTTATTGTGATCTGGGATCCTTGGATTTCAGGTCATTAGTTGCTGAATTTAATTCGTAGCAAATCCAGGTAAGTGGATTTACATAATAATTCGGTTAATATGTTATAAGTGTAGAATATATAATGTGAAATTGTTTCATTATTTCTTTATGTTCAATCTTATGATCAAGTGTTTTATTTGTTTTCCATATTATGATGAAATTATTTATCATGGTATGTATGATTATATTTTGAGTTATACATGTATTAGTTATATCGTTTATGTTCATGAACAAGTTATATGTTTACTCATGTATATGTGATAACGTGAAATATGAATATTAATTGAAGTAAAAAGTGATAAGTGAACAAGGAGTAGACTTAGTCGTGTCCCTCGGTTATCAAGTAACCAGATTGTTCACATCATGTTATCAAGTTATACGGTTGGGTGTCACCATGTTCATGTTAGCGTCCTTAAGGTTCAGATAACCTTAAGTGACATCAAGTTTCAGGACACCCAATCTATCATGTCCACGTTCATGTTACAAGTTCAAGTTTAAGTTGTGAAACAATTCTGGTTTTGTTAATCGAGGGATATGTCTAGTCGAGTTATGATCAAGCAAGTATAAGTATTGGCATGTATAAGTACAAGTTCAAGTAATATGTTAATCATGAAATCGGTGTGTTGTTATAAACATATTATGCGACCAGTGAACGTGTGAAATAAATTTACATGAGTTATATGTTTACATTTATGTCATGTGAAACTCATTAGTATGTGAATTTACTTATTGAGTATTTTTAATACTCACCCCTCATAAATGATTGTGTTACAGATGATGGTGAGCAGTAGGAGTGAGGGACTGCCATAGCAAACATGATTATGAATTCTAAGTTTAATTATGACTTCAGTTCACTTAAGTTATTTCATAAATTTATGAATATTCATGTTTTATCTTTCATGTCTTATGGATTTTCATGCTTCACTTTATTACAGTTTAATGAATCATTTATTTCAGTTTAATGAGTTAATATTATTTAAAATAATTTTATGTTTCCGCTATTTAATGTTAAAATTAGGGTAAAATTAGGGTTTTAAATTTGGGGATTTTCTCAAATTAGGGTTTTAATTGAATTAAGAAATTTTTGAATCATGGAATTCCAAGCATGTTTAACCCTTGGGAATCGGGGCGTTACAACACACCTCTCACTGTGCCTATAAATCAAATTCTTGAGATGATAAAAAATAAGTTATGGTTAAAGAAACCAACTCTGTTGATGAAAGAGCGAGCTACAAAGCCAAAGACAAGTATTGCTCCTTTCACAAGAGCTACGACCATTACACAAGAGATTGATTCCAATTCAAAGACTACATCGAGGAGTTGGTCAAAGACGGATACCTTCAACAATATGTCTAGAAGGACGGGCAGAATCACGAAATGAAGAAGGAAATCTAGGACAAAAGGAAACAGCCATTCAAGATTATGGATATTATAATTGTGCAAACTGAGGAGGAAGGAATCACTAAGAAGGAAAGAAAAATGTATTACAAGAAGTCCACATTGGAGGGATACGCGAGAAAGGAAGTTCATCGAGTGAAGATGGAAATTTACAGTTGATCTTTGATGAACTGATCTGGAGCACGATGGACAACACAGCAAAGCTCTGGTCATAACCATTCAGGTTGGAAACTTCTTACTGAGAAGAGTACGAATTGATGACGCGAATGCCGTCAATACCCTACAACCCTTGGGAAAATGTCCATGACAGACTAAAAGCTGCAAGGCTTGTCATAGCCATTGATAGGCTTCAACGGGACTATAGGTTACTCTGAAGGAATCATAACTCTCCCGGTAAATGTGGAGCCGCTCAACCATCTGACAGAATTTATGGTTCTTGACACTCCATCCCCATACAATGAAATCTTAGGAAGGACGTGATTGCACAAGATGAAAGTTGTTTCATCTAACTATTATCGGGTACTGAAATATCCCTCTCTAGAAGGGATAAAAATGGTAAAAAAGATCAAGACGCTACTCGCGTTTGCACTATAATGCGTTGGAATCCGCCAGATGAACGACAATAGAAAAGAAGTCGGACGACCAAAAGGTTGAGGCAAAGGAACGATAGCAATCAAAGGAAAAGGGGCAAGATGGTCCGTCTAACCCAAGGTACGAAGTGGGAGAAACCACTGAACTTGTGTACCTTAATGAAAGAACTCAAAAGACAACCAACATCGAGGCCCAACTTTAAGAAACAGAAAAGGAAAAGTTGAATGATTTTCTACGAAGGAACGAAGACATCTTCACAAATATGGTGCAAGAAATGTTAGGTATTCCAAAAGATATAATATATCATAAGTTGAACACAAATCCCAATGTTAAACCAGTGAAGCAACAGAAACAAAGTTTCGCCCTAGAACAGAACATGGAAATTTAATAAAAGATGGAGAAGCTTTTAAGGGCTGGCTTCATCCGGGAAGTGGACTACCCAGAGTGCATTGCCAATGTGGTTATGGTGAAAAAGAATAATAGAAAATGGAGGATTTGTGTTGACTTCACCGTTCTAAACAAAGCCAACCCGAAAGATGATTACCTATTGCCGATGATAGATCAGATTGTGGATGCAACCTCAGCACATGAACTCATCAGCTTCATGGATGCCGTTTCGAGATATAATCAGGTAAAAATGTTCCAACATAATCAAGAAAAGACTTTATTTATCACTGAACATGGTATTTTCTGTTATAAGTAATGCCATTTGACTTGAAAAATGCAGGTGCAACTTACCAAATACTTGTGAACAAGATCTTTTAAGAGAAGATCAGAAGAACGATGGAAGTTTACGTGGATGATATGTTGGTTAAGAGTTGTTAGCGGCAAGATCACATAAAAGATCTTGACGGATCCTTTTCAATTCTGAGAAAAAGCTCCATGAAACTCAACCCAGACAAATGTACTTTCAGAGTTGCAGCGGGAAAATTTCTGGGGCACCTAGTAACGTAACGAGAAATTAAAGTCAACCCAAATCAAGTGAACGCCATCATGGAGATGAAGTCCCCTAAAACCAGAAAGTAAGTGCAAAGCTTAATGGAAAGTTGGCAGCTTTGAACAGATTTCTTTCAAGGTCAACAGACAAGTGTAAGCCGCTCTTCGCGAACAAAGAAGAATTCCATTGACAGTTGGGATAAAGAGTACGGGGATGCTTTCAAAAGGATCAAGGATTATCTAACAACTCTGTCGTTTCTTTCAAAGTTACATCTTGGGGAAGAATTACTTATGTACGTGGAAGTCTGGAAAATGACAAAGAGTGCCGTTCTGATTAGGGAAAAAACAGAAAGCAAAAACTCGTTTACTTCATAAATAAAATTTTAGTGGCTGCAGAAGTTTGATACAAAATGATGGAAAAGTTGGTATTGGCCATTGTAGTTACAGTGAGAAAGCTGTGCCCATACTTCTAAGCTCATGGCATAGAAGTGTTAATAGATTCGCTCGTCGAAAGTCTGCAATTGAGATTCGATAGTATGAAATCCGATATGAGCCAAGAACGTCGCTCAAAGGGAAAGTGTTGGCCGATTTTGTAGCTGACTTCACTCAAAGTAAATAATACGGAAGCAAAGAATTTCATACGAAAACGGAGAACAAATTCTGGAAATTGTTCATCGATGGTGCGGGAATAGTGGTGTAGACCCCATTTGGAGAAACTCTTAAAAATTCTATCTCTTTTGGGTTTAATGCATCAAATGGTGAAGCAGAATATGAAGCCTTGATAACGGATAAATATATTTCCATTTCAAGGTAAATATTTTTCCCGTTCTAGGATAAATATCTTTCCGTTCTGATATATTTCCATTCCGAGTAAATATTTACCCGTTCTAAGGTAAATATATTTCTTACATGATGTAAACATAGTTTTGTTCTGATGTAAATATATTTCTGTTCTGAGGTGCATTTTTATTCTTTTACAAATGTAGTGAAATCTTCCACTGCAAGTGAGTGAGCTTGAGGCTGGAGGATAGCAGGATGGATCATAAAAGGTGAGATTAAGATTGGATTCTAGACGGCGGAAGGGTCAGCCGGATTGTGAGAGGAGGCGGGATCAATGAGATTCTAATGAAGATCAGCAACAGAGCCTGCATGACACCAAATTCCTCTTGATTCCAGTTGGTTTTTGTTTCACCATGGAGATGGCAAGATATGTTTTCACAACCGGTAATGATTGGGAAAACATCCAATAACAAAAATAGTTCAGTTCGAAGAATAGGAAGATTTTTGTTTCCCACAAAAAAATGCCAAACTATATGTGTAAAATTGCATTAAAATATAGCCACACACGATTGATGATTCTCTCTAAAAACTACCAAAAGACTAGAACAATCTTGGTCTTGGGAGATGGGTCTTAAGAATCAGATCGTTAGATCAGATTGATCTCAGTCTCGATATAGTCATATTAATAACTATAAATAACTTAAATCAGGGAATGTCTCTAATTTATTATACATTTAAATTTAATTATTTTAGGACTTCCAATACTGGTTTATTATGTTTAAACTTATAAATTTGAAATATCACCACTATAAATTCGGCCTACTGGTCTACAATCAAAATCTCCACCTAATTATTATTTCAAAATACGGATAAAAAATAAATATGTAGAATTAATTATCAACTCAATATGATAGGAACATAATATGATACATTAGGTTTGTGCAAATTTTGCTGGGGAGTGCCTAATTTATAAGTTAAAACTTAGTAAATTAGTAGTACAAGTCTTAAAATAAATGATTTTAAATATAATACAATAGTTGTGATCAATTTCATCCTAACCTCTTGGTTTTTGCATTTTTGTATTTTCGCTAACAATTATTTCTATATGATATATAAATTTAATTTGTAGTGTGCCTCCTCTGAATAATGTCATAACTTGTCCATTGATAATTGTCTTTTTTCTATGAAGAAGAGGTATTGAGTTCAAATATTACTATCTTCGGCACATTTACTATTTTGTTATTTTTATTTATGTTTCATGTTATCTTTTGACATTCAATTTTCTTTAATTTATTTTTAGGCATCCCTCCTTGTTTTTTATTTTTTATGTAATTTCTTTTACTAAGTGTCTAGATCTAATAATACTTTATTTTTATTTTTCTCATAAGTTTGATTACTTTTTGTTGGTTGTTTTTGTTTCATTTTATAATTTTTGTATTTTATTTTTTAATTTTAAGTATAAAATTTTTATTATTTCATTTGATAAATATTAATCAAAGTTAGATACTCATATATGTATTCTTAGTACTCTAAAATTAAATATAGTTTGAATAAAAGAAGTTAAATGCTTGGATATTATTTTAAACGTTTAAATTGTTTTGACATTTTGATTAACTAATATAATCCATAATATGGTTTTGTAGAAAAGGTTATTTTTGACATTTTCAAATTATAAACATTTACACAATCCAAGTAAAAATTGTTCAATAAAATGCAGAAAATAGATAAGTCGGTGTAGTTATATGAGTTAAATATCTAGGGCTTTGTTGGTTGTTGATTTGATTTGATTTTATTTAAAAAATATTAATTCTACGAATAAACCACAAACACCACTAGTAAACAAAATTTTAAAGATTAATATTTTTATTAAAAAATCAACCAGACTTACCTTTATATTCTTATTTCTAATGGTGTCTCCCTTAAACTAAAATCTTAGATCCGTCACTTGTTAGATTCAAAATCTTTATCGGTATAAATTGTATCTCAATAAAATCTCAAGATCTCATGTTGAATACACCAAGAATCAAAACAATTATAGAGCGGAAGCGTACCTGAATCTATGACGATAGATGGTTATTTAGAACCGAGCGGTTGGCCTTATAGATCTATACGATTCTCTATGAGAGTCCCATTTTATTAAACCTCTCAGTTTTCTCTCTAACGATGAGATATTAGGGAGAATGGAATGATTTTCCTTTATCGTGTGACCTGGGAACCATAACCACTTATAGATAATTCATCTTTTGGTATTTCTATTTTAGCCCATCATAAAAATAGAAATTATCCTAAAGTCTCTATACGTTAAAAGGTCCACAACCTATCAGATACATTAAAGCCCCAATTATCCAAACCTTAGTAGATCACTTTTATTTGGGTTTAACTTTATTTGACAATTTACAACACATAATTATATTACACATAAGTCCAATGTTAGATTAAAGATCCAATAATCTCCCACTTGGACTATGTGTTAAATCTTATAATTATATTTTGTCAAAAATAACAAAACGCGTTCAACTTTGTTGTCATTACCGTAATGTACCTATAACCAATCTGGTCCATCAATCACACCAACATAGGATCAAAGCAGCCTTCGTTACATCAATTGTAACTAAACCCATCAATGATCACGTATATCAATGCAACTGAATGACATTGATTATGGTGTTGATGTGTAGCATGGAACTTTTATGTAATGTGATCTTAACGTACATGTTTCCAACTAGTCCTCCGTAAACCTTAGTGAGATCAAACTATACCAGAATCAGAGTGTGAATTAGCTAAAACTTTATTTCTGCAGAAATTACCTTAAAATATCTATAAACTGAAATAACTGAAAATATGTCGACAAATAAGAGCACCCAAAATCACAAACTCCCACTAAAATCGAATATCATCAACCGATATGACATCCATAAGAGTAGTGTGCTCATGAAACTGTTTGGGTGACAATCTCTTAGTAAGCGGATCTATAATCATGAAGTTTGTTTCGATGTGCTCTATAGACAACTGTCCACTTCAAATTTTTTTCTTTAACAACCAGGAACTTGAAGTATATGTACCTCGACTTTGTCAAGCTGTTGTTCTTATTAGAATAAAGGTTGCAGGCTCATTGTCATAAAATAACTCGAGTGTCTCTTAATACCGTCCACTATCTACAGCCTTGTGACAATATGTCACAATCATCTTCTGTGATTGGATGCCTCATAACATGCTATCTTGACATCCAGCAAAATCGGAGTCAGTATATTCAATGAGTTCAATATGATCTAACCTTTGATACGCGAGCGTGTAGTCTTTTGTTCTCTGTAAATACTATAAGACCCGTTTAACTGCTTTCCAATGGTCTATGCATGAATTGCTTAAATACCTGCCCAACATCCCTATCGCATTTGTAATATCTAAATGTGTATAAACCTGAGCATACATTAGACTCCCTACTACTGACGCATAGGGAATCTTCTGCATTTCTCTTTCCTCAAAATCATTCTTAGGACACTGATTGAGACTAAACATGTCTCTCTTAGCCATAGCGGTATCACCTGGTTTACAGTCTTGCATGCCATATCTTTTGAGAACCTTTTCAATATAGCTCTTTTATGATAATCTAAGAATACATCGAGGATGATCTCGGTGTATTTAGATCACTAATATAAAAGAGACATCACCAAGATCTTTCATCTCAACATTCTTAGCTGAAAATCTCTTGGTGTCGTGCAATAAGCCTATATCATTGCTGGCAAGCAAAATGTCATCCATATATAAAACCAGAAAAATATGCTTGCTCCTACAGAACTTATGGTATATACAATCATCAACTAAATTCATCTCAAAACTGAATGAGACGATCACCTGATGAAACTTAAATACCATTGTTTAGATGTATGCTTGAGTCCATAGATAGATTTCAAAAGTTTACAAACCATATTCTTTTGTATCTCCCGACATAAAGTTTTCTGGTTGCACTTTATCAATCGTCTCCTCAATGTCACCATTGAGAAACATCATTTTTACATCTATATGACGTAGCTCAAGATTGAAATGATCCACTAATGCCATTATAATCCTGAAAGAGTATTTCATAAAAACTGAAGAGAAAGTCTATTTATAGTTGATGTCATCTTTCTGTATAAAACTTTTTGCGACAAGACGAGCCTTGTATCTTCCCACATTACCTTTTGAATCCATCTTGGCCTTAAAATCCATTTGCAACCAAAGATTTTTGCACCTTCTGGTAATGGAACAAGATCTCACACGTCATTGTCCTTCATGGACTTAATTTTCTCATTCATGGCATCGTTCAACTTTTGAGAGTTAGAACTTTCCATGGCTTGACGGAAGTTGATCGGATCATCTTCCATCACACCAATGTCAACCTCATGTTCTTGGAGAAATACAATGTAATCATCTGACACTGCACTTCTCTTATGTCTAGTGGATCTCCTTAATGGCATAAGTTCTTGAGGTGTTAGAGTTTGTTCTTCCGGAACAATCTCTTGAATGAAAGGTTCTCCGATATTGTCTTGTTTTGTGTCATGAACAAGGTCTGGAACACAATCCTGATCAATGCTAATAACAGCTGTAGAAATATCAACATATTCATTCTAAAAGACAAAATTCTTAACCATATCTCCCCCCGCAAACTCGGCATCCTCAAAGAATCGGGCATTTCCTGTCTCAAACATCGACCTAATTATGGGATAAAAAAAACTTGTACCCCCTGGATCTTTAAGAATACCCAACAAAATAGCAACTCACCGTCCTTAAGTCCAGTTTCTTTGATAAGGCCTATAAGGTCTTGCCTCAACTGGAAATCCCCAAACGAGCAAAAGCTTTAAACTAGATTTATTGATGGTCCAAAGTTCATATGGGGTCTTGGCAGTTACTTTAGCTAGACCTTTATTAAGGATATATACTGCAACATGAAGCGCTTCACCTTAGAGTGATTCTAGTTAGGTAGAATGACTAATCATACTCCTCATCATGTCCTTCGGCGTTCTGTTTCATCTTTCAGTAGCACATTCATTGTGGGTGAACCCGGCATCATGTACTGTGAGATGATACCGCATTCCTCTAGGAATTTAGCAAACGGTCATGGACGTTGTTCACATGGACCGTCATATCTACCATAGTACTTACCACCACGGTTAGCTCTGACGCTTTTAGTCCTTTTGTTGAGTTGATTCTCAACTTCAGCCTTAAAATATTTTTGAACATGTTCAATGACTGTGACTTTTCATGAATGAGATATATGTAGCCATATGTAGAATAATAATCTATGAACGTTTATAAAATATTGTTGACCATTCTAAGCCACCGAAGAGAATGGCCCACAAATATTTGTACAAATAAGTTCTAAGATGCCTAGAGTCATGTTGGCTTCAAATCTCCTTTTATCAGTTTGTTTACCCTTTATGCAATTAACACAAACGTCAAAATCTGTGAAATCTAAGGGACCGAGAATTTCGTCTGACACAAGTCTTTCTATTCTCCATTTGGAGATGTGACATAATCTCTTGTGCCACAACATAGTTGAATTCTCACTGATTAATTTTCTTTTAGTACCTCGTGTACTTAATTGTAGGGATTCTTTAAATGAAGCAATTGTTATAAGTAAATAAAGATTATCATATCTTGATAAAAACCGAAACCAACTGAAATTGAATGACAAAACAAACCAAATTTTTCATTTCCAAAAGAACAAACATAACCCAACTTTGTCTAAAACAGAAATA
This sequence comes from Datisca glomerata, assembly GCA_003255025.1. Taxonomy (NCBI): domain Eukaryota; kingdom Viridiplantae; phylum Streptophyta; class Magnoliopsida; order Cucurbitales; family Datiscaceae; genus Datisca; species Datisca glomerata. The sequence goes on from QANY01003934.1 coordinate 615,889, forward strand.
GAAATCAAATTTCATCTAAAGGATAGTACAATAAAAGTTTCATCAAGATCCAAATAATGTCCAGTTTTTAGTAATAATCTAAATTTTCCTATTTCTTCAACCTCAATCGTCTTGCCATCGCCCACATAGATGAATCTTTCAGCATCATTTGGCTTTCGACAATTCAGGCAACCATGCATAGACACACTGATGTGAGTTATTGCACCAGAATATATCCACCACGTGTGTCTAGGAATTGAATTTAATTAACCTCAGAACAAACCAAATTAAGAAGCAAACATTTCTTAGCACGCCAAGCGTGACAATTGGTACATTGCTTCTTCTTATGCCCTTCAGCTTCAGGGAAGAAACAACCATTACCTTCTGAGTTTACCGGTTTCTTTTATTGTTTCTTATGCGGTTCTGTATCCGCAGCTTCCTTATCTTTTTTCCTTTTCTTTTCCTTGCCCTTATCCTAAAAGGTAGAGGCCAGGTAAGCATTTTTTGTCTTATCATGTTTCACTTTTTCCTCTTCCTGACCACTGTGTAAGATGAGCTCATTCAGAGACCAAGTCTCTTTCTGACAATTATAACTCACCTTAAACTGGCTAAACTATGCTGGAAGGGATATCAAAACAAGAAACACAAGCAAGTCCTCAGAGAGTTCAAGTCTTAGTTCTTTTAACCTTAAAACAATATGAGACATTTCCATAATGTATTCCCTGATATTGCCTTTGCCTTTATACCTTTTTGAAATTAGGTCTGACAAGAGTGTACCAATTTCTGCATTTTCATTCTTGACAAACCTTTTTTTAATGTCTGCAAGAAGATCCTTAGCTGTAGCTATCTTTTCAGATATAGTGCCCCTGAATGCTTCTGAAATGACCTTCTTCATGATCAGCATACACATGTGATTTGATTTCTCCCACCTTTCCATATCCCTCCTTTCATTAGAGGTACTCTTATCCGTAAGAGGTGAAAACGAATCAATTATCAATGCAAGATCAAGATCCATAACTTCAAGAACTATTAAGAGATTATCTTTCTAGAACTTGAAGTCTGAGCCATTTAATACTTTATTTTTACTTGTTGTTGGCATTAGCTTGAGTAATAACTTAATGGAGAATAATTAACCAACCTGCAAGCTCACATGAATCCCAAATAACAATAATAAATTCAAACAAAAGTAAATCACATCTCAAGACACTGAGTACTCTATTTATATTATGACTTTGGCAAAAAATATTAATTGTAAATGATGTCTTGGTGTAGTAATCAAACACTGACGATAAATAACATATCTAACACTAAATCTTCCTTTTGGGCTGATTTATTGTTCACATGTAAAACTGAATAATCATCACGTATTTATTACCACAGAAGCACATGTAATTCTGTCAAATAATTACTCTCCTTTGAACTGATAAATATTCACATAAGTTACACGCAAACATAACCTTTTATATTTCAAGACAAACTAATTTTCACAAGAGATGTCACTTTGGCGACACGTTGCTTCAACTAATTTATCTTAAAATATATAACATACTAATGTTCAAACTTAAACTTTAAATTAATTGTTAAAAAAATAATTTTACGATCCTTAGAAATTGTTTTGAAATTATTTTAACCAAAAAATCTATGAAAAAACTCAAAACAATTTCTTTAATAATCCTTAAAAATTGTTTTAAAATTATTTCAACCAAAAAATCTGAAAATAATCAAAACAATTTATTTAAAAAATCTTTAAATTAAAAATCAATTTTACGATCTTTAAAAACTAATTTAATTAATGGATCAGTAAATAATTTAAAATTAATTTAATTAAAAAAGAATAAATAAATATATTAAAAAAGATATAAGGGCTGGGAAAACCCATCCCTTTTAAAACAAGGTTGTGGGCTTAGTGCCCACAGCCCATCCAAATGTTCACGGGGTCAACCCGACCAGTGAACAGGTTTCGGCCTTGGGTGAAACCCGTAGGAGCTGGCGGTCATGCTCGCCAGTCCTTAATGTCGTGACTGAGGTTGTGGCTTCCCTTACAGTCACGGCCAGGGCCGCGACTCTCCTCACAGTCACGGTCGGACGGCCGCGGCTTTGCAAACTGGCCGCCGCGCTGACGCAAACTGTCCGCCGCGCCGATCCCCTGCCATCGTCGACCATAACACTAGCCGTCAGTCCGAATTCGAACAAATATGAACAAAATAACACCGAAAAAAATTGTTCTCAAATCTAATAAATCGTCAAACAATTAATAAATTCAAGAATGTTGAAACGTAAACACAAAAAAAACTTATAATCATGGATCTAGAACTTAAAAGATCAATTCTTAATGATTCAACATGATTTGCTCTGGTACCACTTGTTAGATTCAAAATCCTTGTCGGTATAAATCGTATCTCAATAAAACCTCAATATCTCATGTTGAACACACCAAGAATCAAAACAATTATAGAGCGGAAGTCACAACCCCAATATCTCAATATCTCATGTTGACTTTCTATATCTACACGATTCTCTATGAGAGTCCCTTTTGATTAAACCTCTCAGTTTTCTCTCTAACGATGAGATATTAGGGAGAATAAAATGGTTTTCTTTCATCGTGTGACCTGGTGACCATAACCACTTATAGATAATTCATCTTTTAATATTTCTACTTTAGTCCATCATAAAAATATAAATTACCATAAAGTCTTTACACATTAAAAGGTCCACAATCAATTAGATACATTAAAACTCTAATTATCCAAATCTTTGTATATTACTTTTAATTGGATTTAACTTTATTTGATAGTTTACAACACATAATTATTTTACACGTAAATTCAACATTGAATTAAGCATCCAGCATCACTAACTATAATCATCGTAAATTTTGCTTGCTAGAGAGTAATAAGTCTTCAGATGTTTCTGTATCCTGCTTTTTAACTTCATGTTGCAATTTCTTGCAGGCACATTTTGTATGAGTAAATTATTGGCGTTGGCTACCATCAGTGTTTTCCTATGGTGCCTTTAAGCTTAATTTTATGCATGTAGGGGATGTCAAGTCTTAATTCAATGTTTTGGGATTAGAAGAATATGCTATTTCTATACATGTTAGAGTTTTTTATTTTAATTGGGACTCAACACACTTTGTCCAGCATTATATTTTTTTCCCTTAACGGTGTTGTGGAAGTAAAAGGAACCAAAATCTTTTTTTTAATAGATAATATGTTGTCGTAAGAACTAAGTGGCTGCATGAATCGATTTAAATAATTGGCAGTGTTTTGTACATAATTTAACATTAGGATACATAGTGTTGTTGTAATATAAATTTCTAATATCGTAGTAGTGACCTGAGTTTCTGTAGTAAATGAAAGCTCCATTTTCTAAATAACATGAGTACCTTTCCAATTTTTAATCTCATACGGCTTGTCCTTGAAAAACAAAATTCCCTTGATGCTGACTTTATGATTGAACATAATTGCTTGCACATTAGCACCATGCATAAGACGAAAGTTGAATAAATATATAAATAAGTATTGTTATTGCATAGTTGTTCAGAATTTACAAGAAGTTTACCTCCTTGTCCAACAAAGTAAGCTTCTGTATTTGAACGCATCATGATTTTTTATTTACTATATAGTGTAAATGCCTGGTTTTGTGATAGATAACATTTTAAGTATTTATAGGAAATTTTAGAGGTTATATCATAGCTCATTGATAGTTGCATTTTGTCTACATTCATTTCAAACTTTTGGATATATACACGTCTTTCTAACTAAATAAATTTGCAACTTTTCTTAGGAACAATCAATCCTGACATCAATTTTTTTATTTAGCTTCAAAGTACGAATAAGTTAATTAAAATCTCTTCAATCGAATTTTGGTGAGAATCTTTGTTTTGTTGAATGTGAAATTCAATTATCTAAATGACCAGGTTAATTAAAATCTCTTCAATAGAAAATTACGTGAGAAATTGTGTTTTAAAATTGGAAATTCAATTTATGTAAAACAAGGGGCATTTTCAAAATTCAAAAGTTTCTCCAGAATTAGCCATTGTTAAGCTATTGTATATTGTAGATTATAGATTTGGGTAGATTTTGAACTCCTGAAATTAGTAGTGAATGTCTATTTAATCCCTAAAGGTTCATTTTGTCAATTTTACATCTAAACTTACAAATAAGTCATTAACATCATCCAACCAACATTCATTAATCTATAATCTATAATACCTATAAAAGTGCCTTAGATGGAGAAACTTTCCATTGGCAAAACTACCCCAAGGGTTTTTATTATTTTCAAACTTGGGCCTAATATTAGTAAAAGCTTATAGTATTTAATACTTTTAGCTTTATTTTATTCAATGATACATATGTAAATTGCTAAATAAATAGGTGTGGTGTCAGTGTTAAGGGAAAATTCAATTAGACTATCCATGTGCAGTGTAATCTCTTTAATATGTTTGCAATGGTGTTTGAATCAGTATTTACTAAATCAATTCTGTTTTCTTTTAGGAGTTCACGTAATCATATTTTCAGTCTTTGTATTTAATAATTTATTTTATGAGCACAGGTGGAGACACAAGCAAAGGCAGATCCCAGTAGAATTTAATCATCTCGGAATCCCTTCATATTTTAGTTTTAACTGTTGGAAGATCCGTGCCCATCGGTACCAGTGAATGGATTGATTGCCCTACCTCTATCTTTCCTTGGCCTTGGACCTTCCTTTATCAGCGGAAAGAGGATACGAGGAATCATCACTCGATTTCTCTTCTGCTGACAATGAACCCGAGTAGCTTACCTGACGAAGCACCAAACCTCCTCTCAGCTTTATATGCTTTTGCGGATGAAGATGAAGACTGTATTTCCACAATCTGTCAAACACTTTCTTCAAATTCACGGTCTTCTTCAGCCCAAGACTTGTCGATCATGTCATCAACATAGACCTCCATTTCACAAACGCACCTTGCTCTTTAGAGATGATGATAGGAAGAAGTCGACTCGGCCTGTTGGATAGGATCTTCGTGATCACCTTGTAACTAAAGTTACAAAGACTCCCTGGTTTTTGGCAGGAGGAGTTCCAGCATTTGTTGCCCCTCGGTAGAGTGAGTCTACTTAGCGAACTGGCAGGACGCGGAGATCGATTGATTAATATGAATCAGTATACAATTCCATTAATGTTCATATTGTTTACTTGGAATTGATTCAACGAATTTCATGTTTCTTTACAAAATGTATTTTGTTTTAATCGATACGGGATTTCAATTCTAGTATTAGTAAAAACTAAATAATTTCAATTGTTTGCCAAAATTAATTTAATGTTTTCCGATGAGTCATTGTAAATGGTACACAATTATTATGAGCAATCTACCTTTTGCAACATCTATAAATACCTATGTCAAAAGATCAGAAAATGAGATTTGAGAAATGATTTACAATCGTTTTATTTGTTTAATCAACTTTTTATTTGTATTATTTTCTTGTGTGTTTTTCTTTGAATGATAAATACATGTTTGTTTTGATGATCTATGTCTTTAAAATGACTTTTACTGAACATAATTTGTTTGTACGTGATATATGATTCTCCATCATGAAGAAAGGGAACCATACTAAAATTTGTTGGATTTGTGTTGAAAGAATTTTGCACATTACATTAGCGTACGAATATTCATCATTGAGGTAAATCTTAATTGTTATATCATAATTATCTCTATATATCATGGTTTTTTCTTAAAAGGGTTCATACATGTTCAAATTATACTAAAATTATAATTTTCAATTGGCGTGAAATATTTTAGATTATACTTGTTGAAGTAATAACTTTTTTATTCTAGCGAGAGGACACTGCGGTGTAGGAGAGCCAAAGAGTAAAGACAAGATATTGAATGACTTCCATCAGAAAAAAAAAGTTATAGTTTACAGAAATTATTAATGGTTATGATATTTTGAAAACGCATGATTAACATTTTTATTTCTTCAAATGTTTATTCATGGATTATCAATTTCATCTTTTAAGTTGTAAATTTATTTTCTGGTATATTTTTTAACAAGAATTAATTTCTAAAACTTTTTAGTGAGGGTCTGCTATTTTTAGTTAGATAATATGATTGATGTATTATTTAATTCAATTTTCAATAAAATTAATACATCATTTTTTATTTATAAGGAGGAAGTAAAAGGAATGTCTTTTCTCTGTGCATGTAGTTTAGTATATCAATTAAAAAATAAATTTATTACGTGCAACGCAAGTACATTATCACTAGTTATGAAAAATGAGGAAAGTGTCATTGGTTTACTCTTGGAATGAGTAATTAGCATCGTTTTGCATAAATAGACAATGTGCATATTATTTAGACAAAGCGGTTATCAAAATAGTGACAAGAGGGCTACAGATGATTTATAAGTTTAGGGACTAAATCGACAATATTAAAACTTTTTAAGGACCTAAATGGACTTATACAATAGATATAAGGAATAAATCACGACAAATATATAATTTTTCTAAGTTATTTTAATAAATGTCAGTTTTTTTTACTTTTACATAAATATATAATTTTTAATAACACGTCATATGTTTCCTCACTAATGGAATCATATGTTTACGTATATTTAAGAATCTTTATAAAGACACGCAGTCTCTAAATTTTGCCAAAACCCAATCCAAGAATTTAAAATAGTAATGATCATAAAAGACCGTACTTATAAAATCATTTAACCACGAGTATCAAAAAATACAAAAAGCCATTGGCACACTTTCCAAAAATCCGGTGAGAAAAAAATCGGCGTGCAACTTTCTTTCAATTTTCAACTGTATATAATATATAGTGTACAATAAATATATTTATGTGATATATTCAATATATATATATATATATATATATATATATATTGAAAAGTTCAGCAGTAAAGCTTTATCTAATCTCATTCTTTTACGTAAACTCTTTCAGTCTGAGAATTTGTAAAACACAGACATATAATCCTCAAGATGAAAAGAACCGGGGGTGGTTTCCTTGTCTAAGGGCCTCTGATGTCTAAGTCAGTATCTTGGAGTAATTTTGCCAGAGTTTTCCTTAGGGGAGAGTTGTTTACCTTGTACTATTTTAGGTGGGGTATTTATACTTGAATCTTTAGAGAATGATGTGTGTCAAAGAAGCTTGGCCAAAATGACGACATTTCTTTGATTTGATGATTTGGGGGTGACCTTTAATGTCCTATGAGTTGACATAAAGGAATATGTATTTAATATTGATATGCCCTCAATCATGCCAGACGTGGTCGATGTGACTGCTTAGGGACTGACTCGTCACTTCATTATGGTGATTGATTCTGACCAGCGCTCATCTCAAATAGAATGATGCTATGTAGAACGCTATTTTCGGTGAGTAACGATGGTGCCTAACATAAGACTACATTTGCCCCTGCGTCAGACCTCTTTTACCTCGTCCTTAGTCTGCACTAGTCGGTGTGGCCCAAGCTCTTTGGAGACTAACCTAACTAAGTTGGTTTCCTACCCTTAGAGGGCTCAAGCCACCCAACTCCCTTTCCTAGTGTAAAAACCATTTGTGTGGCACGCCACGTGGTGCTGCATCATTGGTAGTTGGGGAATGCCCATAACAGTTGCCCTCAGTCAAAGATTTGGTGGGCCTTGCCCATCCAGGTCTAAAGACTATCTTATTCATGATGAATAGGGATCACTCCCCGGCAGTCATTTCGTGCAGGCATATGTGAGACCCCGACCCTTTTAAACTTCTCAATCAGTTATTCTCTGGAGTATCCACGATAATAACGTACATATGTCAAGTGGGAGAGCGGGCTACGCGATGCCTGACTCTTCGATGTGTCATATGTCGCTCCCTTAAATTCGTGATGCTTGAGTACCTGAGCTCATTCATTGGCACGTGGATGGACAAAGTCTTGCCTGTTATATCGACGTGACGGTATAGATCATTGTATGAATCGGGCCCTATAAATAGGTGGTCCCCCTATTTTCTTCAGCATTCATGTTTTCCGAAAGATTCTGAAACCCTTCATCGAAAAACCCATTCACTTCTAGAAACAGAGATCATTTTCTTCACTTGGTGTTGATTTTTCCTTTCTTTCTCCTACCTCTACCGCCTCTCTAGTTTAGTTCAGAGTTTAGCCGTGTTGTCTGCTAGTTGGGTCTCACCTTCTCTCCTTCCATTGTCTTGGGAGATGTCCCGGTGGTCACTTATTTTTGCGTCGATGTTCGCTTCTCCCTGTCGATTTTCCTTGGTAAGTTGCCTTCCCTTTGAGCTTTTTTCTTTATCCTTGCTTTTTGCCTTTCCTTCAGATTTATTGTGCTTGAGTGTTCTAGGGGGGTATGTAGACTGAATGGACCATGTCAAAGTGTCGATCGAAACTACCGACTCTTGTGGCGACTCGAGGGCCCATGCTAGTTTGAATGAAGATGATAACCGATGGGAGGTTGATGAACATCCTTCCTCTTTATCCGAAGATGACTTGGGTATGAATCAGAGGGCTTACCACATTTCAGATTATGTTCAGCTGCGACTGCCTGAGGTCGGCGGCGAAGGTAAGTGCCCAGCGTCATGGGGGGACTGGATTGTATTTGGCCTCGCTGGAGTGCGGGATGAGGTTTCCCTTACATCCTTTCCTGAAGGAGCGGTTCTCCTCCACTGTTATTGCTCTAGCCTAACTTCTTCTGAATTCCTAGAGGACTTTGATTAGTTGTTGGGTGCTTTGGAGATTACATCTCAGCGAGGAACTTACATTGGATGATATTGACTTCATGTTTCAGTTGAAGTCTCCCCCCAAGAATAACGTCGTAGGGGCACCCCTATTGGTATGGACTGGTACAACATTAACACCCGCACTGCAAAGGCGAAGGGGATCGTGAGTGGAATTCCATCCTGGTATAAGGACTGGAAAGACATCTGGTTCTTGATTTCTGGATTCTAGGATAGCCTTCTAAGGGATTCGAAGTTTGCACACCTGGTCCCTTGGATCTTTAGGACCGCAGGTGAACTCGCGTATTTACAAAAGAGAAGGTCCACATAATACTTACTCCCTTCGCTAATATATCTTTTTTCTTTGCAATGACTAAGAAAAGGCCAGAAAAACTTCCGGTCTACTTTCAATCTCAAATTTCCTATTTGGCTGAGCTTCCTGTCGAGGCTCGTGCTTACGATATTCTTCTCAGACCTGAATTTTTGTTTCAAGTGGATTTGTATTTGGATCCTCTGGAGGACGTTACAAATGATCTTCCTGTCAAAGGCTGTTTGGAGGATTTTTGCTCTGGAAGTTCAAGTTCTGAAAGGCCCACTGATTCTCTTGATTGTATAAGTCTAATCCTAGGTCGCTTTTCTTTCATTGTCGTCATTGTTATCATTTTACCTTTTAGTAATGCAATCTCATATGCGCAGGAATGGTCAGAGATGATCGTTCTCCTAAGAAGTAGAGGAAAAAGCTAAACCCCTCTAAGGTTCAGAAAATGAAGGAGCTTCGAGACAAGAAATTGGAGCGGTCGAAAGGGAAGTTGGTTCCTTTCGTGCCTCCCCCTCTCATAACTCAACCTAAGATGTCAGGGATGTTACCACTGGCTCCACCTCTTTCTAAGTCTGTCGGGGATGTCAGGGGTGGGCTTGTTCCTCCTTCCTCAGGGTAAGGCCCACCACAGTCCGGCGGAGCTCAGGGGACTTCTAAGAGCTCCTCTCGATCTCCTCAGCTTCCTGTTCTTCCTTAGGCGATGATCATTCTGGAGTTTGAGACATCTTTCCCTTAAGCTCGGGGTCCCGCTACATCGGGCTCTGGCCAGCAGGTGTCTCATATTGGTCAGAAGCGCAAGGTCCCGATGTTTTGGGATTGGCTTGACTAACATGATACCTATGTTCGGGACCAAAGCCAAATGGCTAAAGTGTTGGACTGGTGGTCCTAACACATCAATCTTGATAGGGGAACCAGTTTCCTCGAGGAGTCCAGGGTGGGGATTTCTGACTTCATGGAGCATACCGCCGACATAAGTTCCACCTCTTGCTTAACGTTTTGTTCCTAACTTCATATATAATCCATGATCTGATTTCTCCTTTTTTGTAGATCATGACCTTTAATGCAGCAATGCTAGTGCATCTTGGTCTCTGTGAGGACCATGTACTGGAGGTTGCCTGTACATCCTGTCGGGCGGAGGCTATGCTTGCTGAGAGGACTAAGGACTTCAACTCTCTTCGCCATGCTTATGACAAGATCCAGGCGGAGGTTGACAGGTTTAGGGCCTCGAGAGGGAGTTTTCCCATCTTGAGGGAATCGGGCCAAGCTAAGGCAAAGGTCGGTCGGGCTATTAATGCCCATAGGGACTTGGAGGCACGGCTATCTGATCGGGAGAGAGTTGCACCAATCTTCAGCAGCAAGAAAACATCTTGAGGGATAAGGTCTGGCTCCTGGAGGACAAGCTTTCTTAGGAGATTAATTCCCAAACCCAGGTGGAGAACTAGGAGATGAAGGCTCAGAGGAATCTTGACATGGTGGAAGATCATTCGAGTGTGAATTGCGGCTGATGGACTGAAGGTCACGCCAAGGGCATGGAGGACTTTAAGTTGTCATTGAGTTTCAAACATCCCCTTACAGAATTCACCTTAGGCTATGAGAGTTGTCGTGATGAGGTCATCAACAATCAACTTAGGTGGGATTTGAGCTTTCTCACTTATCCTCCAGATCCTACGCCTACTCATGTGGACTTAGCCTACGAGAGGCTAATGGTCCCTGGTGCTCGTGAAGCACAGAAAGTGATTGGGATGTCGCATTCTCCTCTTGTCCGACTAGATAAGCCCAAGTCCCCGCTTACCTCTCCTGGGCTCCCCAGTCTGCGGGGTTCATTCGATTTCATCGAGTTAGATATGAAAGTTTCTCCTTCTTTACCTTCAGGTCAAACCTGAGGAGGAAATCCTTTCGCCGTCGCCAGAACAAGTTAGAGCTACTGATTCTGCTGAGGTTCCCCCGGCTCCTGCCACCTATGCTGTCGAGGCTCCATTGCTTCGAAGAAGAGAAAATTTAGAGAGAAGAGGCGACAATATAAGTGAGGCGATAAGACTGAAGCTCAGACTTGAATGAGGCAACAACGACTTAAGTGAGGTGAGAGTTTGGAAGGGTGAGACAAAGTGGAAGGGTGAGTCACCTTATGAGGCTGAGGGAGACTTGTGAGGCTGAAAGACTCGTGATCTGAGGCCTGAAGGTGAGATGCTAAGTATGAGAAAAGTATTGTGCGTACGTATGTATTGGTTATGATCGGTTTAAACTGATAATTTTATGAATGATAAACGAACTGAACTAGAGTTAAGGGTTATCGTGTAACATTTTGTAGACGCCTTTTGATCCCCTCTCACTAGTCCCATGCCCGCAAGGGTAGGGGAACTTCATGCTCCTGTGGTACGTGGAGGGCACAACCGTGAACTATGGATGACGGATTTGTCGAGAATGACGCGGTACACCTCACTGCCCTTTACTACCGTGAATTCTGCAAGCTTGGTGGCCTACTGCAGAGCTGTGCCTAGGGTCACGGGGAGCTCCATCAAACCTTCTAGGACAATCTCGTTTCCCTAAAATCCTACCAAGGGAGAAGAGCACGGGCGGAGATGTTTGGAACCTAATCTCATTTGAACGAACGAAGAGTGGTTCAGTATGTTGGCTGAGCTCCCATCGTCGATCAGGGTCCACCAAACCTTGATATTTGTGATCAGAGGGAAGATGACTAATGCATTAGTGTGCGACTGATGGATTTAATGTGCCTCTTCCTCAGTGAACTCTATCACCTCCTCTGCTTTGGCTTGGGGTGGTCGTGGGAGGACACTAAAGACCATCGGGTGTCCTGCCTCTTGAGTCGCCACTTTCCATTTCTGGTTGGAGTCTGAAGCACTAGGCCCCCAAATATCATCTTAATCTCCCTTACAAGGTAGTGTGGTCGATCAGCCCTTTACTTGGGCTTTCTCTTCAACCTTCTCTCTTGCCTAGGGGGACTGCGATCTTCGCGATTCTTGAGACTGGCCACAAACTCCTTGAGGCACCCCTTCTGAATGAGGGCATTAATTTGTTTGTGGAGGTCGAAACACCCCTCTGTGTTAAGACCAAAATCCCTATGACACCTTTGTGGTATCCTTTTTTCATCAGGTGTATGTATGGCCCGGGGCTATTTTAATAGGATTTTTTCCATGATGATGTTGAAAATCTCCTCTCGTCTGGCAATGAAGGGGATGTAGGTGGTGAACTAGCTGACCATGTTGGAGTTCTTCCCTTCGCGCCGATTTGAAGGGTGCGAGCGGGTTTCAAATGACACAGGTGCCGGATCAGAGAGTCTGGGAGGGCGGCTTCTTTTGTCTTCCCGCGATTCCTTCCCCTCTAGGGGTTTCCAACGCTTAAGCTCTCTAGTTCTCTCTCGGCTCGGATCACCTCTTCAGTGCTTATGTATTTTTGGATCTTGGTTTTAAGATTAATGAGGGAGACGAGCTCGTGTTTGGCCATTGATCACCTCATCTTAGAGTAAGTGATCTCATTTCTCAATGCGGCCACAATCATGTCCTCATTGGCGTTGTCAACCTACAAGGATTCCAGGTTGAAATGGTTCATATGGTCCTTCAGTGATTCATCATACCATTGTTTTACCGTCATCAGCTAGGAGGCTGGCCTCCTCCGCACTCTTCCTCCCATAAATTTTTGTGCAAACAGTTTGGAAAGCTCGATGAATGTATGAATGGAGTTGGCCTTCAGCTGCCCTATCCACTTCTAGGCAGGTCCGCTGAGCGTCAAGCGGACCAACTTACACATTAAGGGCTCCAGAATGTGGTGTAGATCCATCTAGAACTTGAAGGTTTCTAAGTGCTGGAATGGGTCTTGGGTCCCATCATAAGGAGCAATCAAAGGCATTTTGAACTTCGGGGGGAGTTCGGTTGTAATACCTCGACCCTTCGTAAATGGGTATTTTTGTAAATTTGATTTAAAAGATAAAGCGATTTTAAAAATGGACTATTTGTAATTTTGATAAAATAATTTTAATTATATATGATTTAGTTTAAAATTTAATTTTTCAATTTTAAAAGAGTTTTATATTATAATTTTATTTAGCACTGACTCACACCGTACACCCTAACCTAGCCCTAACCTAGTTATTATATATTTCTCCTCCATCTCACCCCGCATAGCCCCCTTTAATGAAATTGTTCTCCCTCATTCTCTATGTTTTCTTCTCCTTCTCTCTTCTTGCTCCTTGTTGTTGCCGTCAACATTCCATCACCGGTAAGCCTTTTCTTTTCTTATTCTTCTTCCTCTATTCTTCTTACTCTATCTTTTCTCTCTCCCCTGTTTTGTTTCCCTTTCCACTCTCTCGCCCTTTGTTTCTCTCTCTCAATTTATCTCTCTTCTACTTTCTCTCTTCCTCTTTGCATTGTCACTCATTTTCTCTCTTTATCTTTCTCTGCTTCTCTCTCTTCCCCTCTCAGGTTCCCTCTCTATTTATTTCTCCTTGTTCTCTCATTTCCCCTCTATTTTCATTCTTTGATTTTGTCTCGACTCTGCACTTCGTGGTAGTCTTTCGCCACCTTCACGGACTGCTTCAAGCGCTGCCACATATTCACGTCGGTAAGCTTCTGTTTCTTCTCTTCGTCCCCCCCCTCTCTGTTTCTCCCAGTCTATCTTGTTCTCTATGTTTCCTTTCCTTTTTCCCTATGTCTCTCTTCTTCTTTCTTCTTTTGTTCTTTTCTTCTCCATCTTTTGCTTCATATTTCTCCTTCTATTTTTCTCTCACTCTCACCTCTGCTTCTATCTCCCCTTCCCCTCTGTTTTCTCGCTTTCTCGTCGTTCTCCCCTGCTATTTCCTTCCATTTTTCTCATTCTGCAGTTGGTTTTACCATGAACCGGTTCAACCCAACCGAACCGGTTCACTTTATCTGGACCAGTCTGAACTGGTCCATGAGATAAAACTGAGCCGGTCTGGTCTGAACCAGCCCGGCCTAAACCTTTGACCCAAAGCTTTATCATTTGACTTCTGGACCCGATATACTATTTTCTGACCTCACTCAGACCCATTTGCACCGTTTTAATTAAATTTCTATTTATATGATATTAAAAATGTGTTTATATTGATTTATTTCAAAATAATTTAATGATTATATATTTTTGGATTTCAGGTCATTAATTGTTTAGTTCATTCTTCTACTTCAGGTAAGTGAATTTTCATTGTAATGTGACCCACATATGATAAATGTAATATGTGTTATTCTCATCAGATTTAATTGTCTATAAGCATGTTATGTTCATATATATGTTTGTGTAAATTGACTTATATAATGATATGATTCTAATATTATAATTGTATCATGTATTTATTATCTGTTTAACAATTTTTTTAATAATTATTATATTTCGTTAACACTTTCGTAATTGAATATTGTTCAGTTATTAATGTGATTATCATGAGATAAATGTTTGAGTATGACTGATTTTATGTTAGTATGTTATCATGTTTGATTCCGTTACATGTATCAACATGCATTATATGTTTACTTGTGAACCATATGATCAATTATTATCATACGTTGCATTCTGCAAGTTATGAAGTTAATTCAGTCAAATGGTAACTAAGCAAGATATGAACTAAGCACGACCCTTAGTTAACATGAAATTAGGGTTGTTCACATTTTGTTCTGTTAAACGAATGGGGTGTCATCTATTCATGCTTTCGTCACACATTGGGTGTCATCTGTTCATGTTTGGTCATACATTGGATGTCATCTGTAAATGTTTTTCGTCACTCATGAGGTGTCATCTGTTCACATTTCCCGTCACCTATGAGTGACATTTGTTCTGTTTTCCAATGTGTGTCATCTGTTTCATCACCCGATATGTGCCATCTGTTTCGTCATGATGTGTTTCAGTTAACGTGTGATCAGTTCTGATTAGGTTGTTAACTAGGGGATGTGCCAAGATAAGATCATGGATAAGTTTGTTATATGATTCTGTTTGAGACACATGTTATGTACGTGCTATGTTAAGCCATGCCATGATCAAGTACGTTACTTTATTTCATTTATGGTATATGTCAAGTTCAGTTATGTTATGTCATGATTGCATTTAGGACATGTAGATGTGTGTTATTATGTGAGTTTATTTACTGAGTATTTTCAAATACTCATCCCCCCACAGTTGTTTATGATGCAGATGGTGATGGTGAGCAGCATGAATGAGAGACTGTTATAACCAATTGAATTGGAGGAATTTATGTTTTCAGTTTATGAATTGATTTAATAATTGGAAAAACGTTTTATGTTTAACTCAGTTTATGTTTTTCTACGAATTATGATTTGTGAAAGCTTCATGAATTATGGATTTCAAGTTTTGACTTTATTTTAATTTTTCAAGATTTTATTAATTATGCATTTAAGACACTTTATTGCTCCCGCTATTTAATGATTAAGATTCTGATCATGGATAAGTTAATGCTTCCGCTATTTAAGGTCAAGGTTTTTCTATCATGGGTAAATTAAGAATTTCAATTTGGGATTTTTCTCCAAATTAGGGTTTGTTTCGAATTGGGGATTTCAAAATTATGAAATTATACGTATGTTAAACCCTTAGGGATCGGGGCGTTACATCAGTCCATTGGATTTGCATGAAAATGAGGACTCTGTTTGTTCTAGGAGAGTCTCAACAAAGGCCCCAACTATTTGCCTCTACTCCTTCCTTAGCTTCTCTATCTGTAACTGAAGCTTTTGTATCTTGTTCCATTGTCCCGAGCTTTCACCAGTGTGATTTTCAATTCAGTGGTTCCGACTTTCTTGACAGAGTAGTCATCTCCCCATTTAGTCTGTTCTCCCACGATGGGGGCCACCTTGCCTTTTTCCTGGTGGTCATCCTCCTTTGCTCCCCGGTCATGAGTCAACCTGGCCGACGATTCTTTTTGCTTCTGGGGGGCTGCATCTGTGGGTGGATGGGAAGGTCCTTGTTGGCAGGAGGCTGTTACAGCGTGGGAGAGGGTCATCATGTCTTTTCTTAGTCTCCTTGCCACATTGGAGAGTGAGCCCACTATGTTTTTTTCCTTCCGTTACGTGACTAACGCTGTGGTAGGAAGTTCTTCTCTCGGTCAGGAGGAAGCCAGGTCTCCCCTCTCGTTTTGGACTTCGTTAGAGTAGGATGAGGATGTCAGACTCATTCTGCCTTTATGGGGGAGTAAATGGTCTCAAGTGCTTTAGAGGGAAAAAGGGTTTAGTTGTCATTCCCCATACACAACGCCAACTGTTTGTACCGAAAAGTTCATAAGTGAAGCTTTGTGTAATCTCCTTATTTTACGTAAACTGTCTGAGCCTGAGAATCTACAAAACACAGACAAAGAACCCTTAAGACAAAGAGAACCGGGGATGGTTTCCTTACCTAACCGCCTCCAATGTCTAAGTCAGTATTCTGGAGTAATTTTGGCAGAGTTTTTCGTAGGGGAGAGTTGCTTGTTTGCACTGTTGTGGATGGAGAATTTATACCTGAAGTTTTGGAGAATGATTTGTGTCGAAGAAGCTTGGGCGAAGTGATGACCTTTCTTTGATTTGATGATTTGGGGCCTTAATGTCCTTTTCCTCCGAGCTGACATAAAAGAGTATGCATTTAAGGTCGATATGCCCCCAATCATGCCGGACGTGGTTGATGCGATCACTTTGGAACTGACTTAATGCTTCATTATGGTGATTGATTTTGACCGGCACTTATCTCAAATAGAAGGATAACATGTGGAACGCTATTTTCAGTGAGTAATGATGGTGCTTCACATAGGACTAGTTGTGCCCTTGCATTAGACCTCATTTACCTCGTTCTTTGTCTGCATTGATCAGTGTGGCCCAACCCCTTTGGAGACCGGCCTGGCTAAGTCAGTTTCCTTCCATTTGGGTGCTCGGGCCTCCCAACTCATTTTCCTAGTTTAAAACCCGTTCGTGTGGCACGCCACGTGATGCCGTATCGTTGGAAGTTAGGGAATGCCCATAACAATATATATATATATATATATATGAACTTCGTGGATATTACATTCAATCTTTTAGGGGAGCGGATGGGGGGAGGGGGGTTGGCTTTGGCATCATTGCTTAGCAGAAAGATAGACCAATTCCTTGCTCATTATCATGCAATCACTTATTCACAAACCTCGTGTAGGGCTAATAATTTTCATTTTCCATATCATGGAAACCTTTTCAATTTTTCTTAGAACTAGAGATGGTTACTTCATTTTCAGAAAATGACAAAAAGTCACTTTTCCAAGCGTGAATTGCAAAAATGGCGTGAATTTTTTTTTTTTTGCAAAAATGACTGATGTAACTAATTTAGTCTTGAAAATCATAGACATAAATAAATCAGTTACGTTTACGCCTGTGTAATTTGATAACTAAATTATTTACTCTAGTCATTTTCATAAAAATATTTCAGATATTGTTATAAATTTTTTCGTCAAGTGCATTACAAATTCTAAATGAAATAGGAAAATATAACTCAAACTCATGACCTCTAGAGTATGAGTGTAGAAGTTTAACCAACTGCATTAACCTAATTTATCAGATATTTTTATAATTCACCGATATCCTTTTACTATTTTCATACTCCACCTTTTTCGTTTTTGTTTTATTTTATTAATTTTTTTATTCTTTTTTATGATTTATGTGCTCCCAATTTAAAAGCCCTAAGGCCCGTTGAACAAACTTGTAAGATATCTCGGCCCATAAGCTTCCACGCTGCAGGCACACGCACGCCCTCAACGAAATTGGCACACCGCGTAATCCTCAGGCGGCGTCGTTGGGACTTGGGATAAGACCGTTGCAGAGGACATAACTCCGCAATCTGCCCTGTAATCGGAATCTCCATTTCTTACTTCCAGCTTCTTATCCAGATACCAGGTCAGGTAGAGCGCCTTCCGTCATCTTCTTACTCTTCTCAATTCTCTGATTTGATATCGATGTGGTTTTGTATCAAAGAAGTTAGAACCCGGTTAATCATCATTGATTTTGCTCTTCCGTGTGTCGTTCTTTTGGGTTCTTGAAGTGTATTTGATTTTTTCTAGTTTGGAGATCATTGGTGATTATGTTCGGGCCAATTCTTGCCGGTGAATAGAAATTGATACAAGTGAAATATGTTGCATTTCATGCTTTAATATTGATATATGATTTAACTGATAGAGTGCGTTTTACAATGATGGTGAGTGA
The DNA here is from genome assembly GCA_003255025.1 of Datisca glomerata. Taxonomy (NCBI): domain Eukaryota; kingdom Viridiplantae; phylum Streptophyta; class Magnoliopsida; order Cucurbitales; family Datiscaceae; genus Datisca; species Datisca glomerata. The sequence continues at coordinate 634,043 of QANY01003934.1, forward strand.
GGAGGAAATTCATGATCACGAGGAGGAAAGTAGTTTGTTTGTACGAGAAGTTAGGATGACAGATGAAGGTCTGGCGACTCTGGCTTCTTAATACATTATAAAAAAATTGCATTTTTTCATGTGTAACAAATCAAGAACTCATTTACATTTCCTATATGCAACTCTAGTAGAAATTAAAGTGTAGCGGAATAGAAAGTTTCTTTTTTCAAATTAATTGGAATATCTTTGTCATTGTGGCTTAATTAACAAGTCTTGGTATTTGGTGAATAAGAAGCACATCTGCTTAGGCCTAGGGCATGCAACACGGGGATCAAGACTAAAGTAACTAATTTTAGAGAGTCTTAAGATGAATGTATGGAAAGATTGATATGATGAAAGTAAAATTAAGAAAACTTGTTGCACCTTCGTACTCTTCACAATGCCAAACACTTCCGTAACTTGATAGCACATGTTTACAATGTAGGAGGTTCTCTAAATTGAGTTTTTCCTGGAAAGGGCTTGTTTATAAATATGGGACTCTGATCCGCCATTTGACTACTGGAGAACTGTATTTTCTTTGTCACAGTGGTTCACTTGTAAACAAGGGGGACAATGTCAGGGGAAAATATCAAGAATTTAAAGGAGCAAGAAATTGCCGATAATACTTCTCAGAATCAAGTCGATGATGAGAAGTCTACGGAAGACCTGACTAGTTCAGATAAGATAGAAGAAAGTGCCATGCCTTCGCCCCAACAGGAGGTATAGTGCTGCTCTTCATCTCATATGAGAATGAAAGCATTCTAGAAACTTAAACACTTACCCATGTTTTATGCACTAATTATCTTTGATACATTGTTAGAATGCTGAAAAAATACTAGAGAAACTTAAAGTTGATCCTTCTGACTAATTTTGGAAGCAGCTCGTACTTTAAGTTCCAAGCCCCTTACATGAAGTAAAAGATGTTGATGCACGTTTTCCCTTGCATATCAATATGAATTTGCAGTAATGTTCGCATAAGTTTCAACATAGATCTATTATTGGTCATGTTAATATCATTGGTGTTCTTTAATTGTTATAAAGCAATGGGATGATGGTTTTTTCAGGAGGAAACTATTAAGAAGAAATATGGGGGAATACTGCCAAGGAAGCCCCCCCTGATATCTAAGGTGACATTTGGTTTGTCCTTTTTACCTCCCTCTGCGTTGCTAGTCTTGTATAAACTTTCTGTAGTAACAAATAACTAATAACTTCCGTCCAGGATCATGAACGTGCTTATTTTGATTCTGCTGATTGGGCGTTAGGAAAGGTATGTATACAGCTTCCTGTCAACCTCCAGTAGAAAGATGAAACAGCTTTAACTTAACTATTGACTTCCTTTCAACCTTCACTAACATCTTGGCCAACATCTTTAACTTGCTCAACAGCAGGGAGGACAAAAGCCCAAAGGACCACTTGAAGCACTCCGTCCAAAGTTACAGGTATATAATTATAATTAATACTGTAGTTTATTTTTTTTCCTTACAGGAAATACATGCTTGCCTTGAAATTGCATATGACATCTACTTCTTATGCACCATTCATGTTGCTTAATATTGATCAGGAGTTGCTCTTGAAATGATATTCTATCGGAGATAATGATGATTATCATAATTAGAACAAGCCTTGTTGTATTCAATTAGTTGAAAAGCTTGAAGAAAGCAATCTGCGCCTTTAGGAATCGGTTGAATATTAATGGGAATCAGTTGAATATTAATGTATTTTGAAAGATTGCATAGGAATCTAATAATCACCAAATGCACATGTTGAATATCACAACTAAATCTATAATACTGGCAACATTGACAACATCCTCCGTATATAATACTCATCGGGTAAACTTGAGAGGATTTTTTTCTAGAAGAGGGTATCTGTCTTTGAGTAAACTCGACAACAGCGTTCCTGTATAGTAGTCAAGTAAACCATTTAATGCTACATGCTGGTGAAATTTTGGTGAAAAGTAATTCTTTGCAGATGCATATTTGATACTAGAAACATGGCCATATAAGTGTTTGTCCCTCTGCATTTTTTTCATGCAAAAGGTATTATTCCTCTCTTGATATATTTTAATATTTTACTGCCTGTATTCTGGCCTTTAGCCAACACCACACCAGCAAGTGCGTTCAAGGCGCTCAGCCTATGCTCCAGCTGATGATGCTGAAGGTATGTGCCACAGATGTCTCTTTCCCCCTTGAGCCGCCATTGATTTATATTTGTAACATGTTTATCTCTCCCTTCTCAACAGTGGATGGGGGAAATCATGAAGGTAATGCAGATGATCAGAGCAACACAATAAACGGTAGTGAGAATGTCAACAATGCGGAGGATAAAACCTGCCTGGGGTAGCTGCCTCGAAAATGAATTTTGATTTTCATCCTTCAAAGCAAGCACCCCTTTGATCTGAGATAGAAGTTGAGGACAAAAACCTTTTCGACGACGTGAATAAGCAAAACATAGAGATTTTTCTATATATTACATACTCAAAAAAGATAATCCTGTTGCTGAAAAGAAAAAGTGCAGCAAGTTTCATATTTTGCTTATTCATGAATGTTTCCCATACAGTGACTGTGGCTCGCCGGACTTTATAAGCTGCTCTCTTAAAACCCATTCATACATACATCAATAAACTTCTCTCATGTTGCTGGGTTTTTACTTTTGAGTTCTTTTGTTCTTCTCATCTACTAGACAAATTTGGCGCAAATTATTTCATGATAATCCTGTTTATCGACCGGGTTTTTCTATAGTTTTCATGTGAAATTTGTATGATCTAAGCAATTGAATGTATGTGAAAACTCTATATATGTGTGTCTTAGTCCCTAAAGATTAATGACCGTTCAATAATTAAATTTCATCTTTTAAACAGATTCAAATAACCTGGTTTTAAGGTGAAAATGAAATGTTGATTAACGTCTGAAACCAATGAGTAGATATTGAATAATGAGAAGGTATATTTCTGGTAGGTGGGATCCTTGCTGTAATCAACTTTAATTAAACAAAAGCTATGATTTATTATATAATAGCTGTTGTTTAATGTTTCTCTAATTAGTTAGACAGTGACATTGCAAACTGGACTGGACACCTTCTGCAATTTGCAAAGATTTTTTTTGTCAGAGATTGCAATTTGCAAAGTTGGTGAGTGTTTTGTTTGTATTTTTCCAATCAAATTCCTCTTCTTCTTCTTTTTTTGGTTGGAAAAGAAATTTAATAAGCTGCACATTATTAGTTACAGTCGTTTCCACCACCTTTGATCTTTTATGTAATTTAGATTAAATATCTCTGTGTGTTGGTGATTTTAAATATTTAGAAGTGACAATGATGGTATTAATTAATGAACTAAAAATAAATAAACAATGCTTAAATCTGATTGGAATTTAATTAATTTGAGCTCAGGCAAGATCATGGTTAATTAAAAGGGTTTAATAATCATTCGTTTACGCACATGAAGATGAAATGTTGAATATTAGCCAACGTTGTTAATTATGTACTTCAACAATAAAATGCATTAAAGGTGTCTTCATAAAGTTAATTGTTTTTTATAATGAAAAATTTTGAAATAGTAAAGGTAAATACTCCTCATATTTTTCTCAATTGGGTCGAAATCAAGTTAATTTGGTTAAAAAAATTATCGTTTTGTCATATCTTTTTTATTTTATTTTCACTTATTTGATTAAAGAAATATTTTAATCATTTATTAACATATTTTTAATTTATTTTCAGTTATTTAATTAAACAAAATATTTCATATAAGAAAAAATTATTTATTATTTATAGGTCAAATAACTGAATTATATAACGTGTTTGTACATGTTATTGGGTTTTTTTCATATCTTTTATGATTTATCTGTAATGTAATATGTCATGCGTTGATTTTTTTATATTAATTTATTTTGGTTAGGTGTTCCTTCTTATATAGAGGATGTTTTACAACATGTCACTATTAATAACTATAATTAATAATTATAGTGATTATAATTTATTTTTAGTGATTAACAAATCTTGTTTACGTGAAGAAAAAATAATTGAATTAAATATATAAAAGCATTATTGAAGAATTCTTATTAACATAAGGATATGTTTTCATTCTTTTTGGATTTATGTAGAGCTTGTTTTAGGCAATGACTTATTGAGAAAAGAGGAGGCTCTTAGTAAATATATAAAATTAAGGCACCTCATTGCAAAAAGGTCCCAACCGATCACTTTCCCAGACACTTTCCCTCCCTCTCCGACAAATTTAGGGTTTCATTCCTTCTTCAACAACTAGTCGCCAACGTCACACAGAAAGTCTCATACAGACGATGTTGTTTCTTTTTCCTCATGGTCTTCCTAGAACTGTAAGCTCTCTCTCAGGCCCTTTTATTACCAGAAGAGTTGGTTCTTTTTGCTCTGTAATTAGCTCTCCTGACTGTTCATTTGTAGAAACTGTGTTTTCTATTTAGGATTTTGCTCTCTGAGCACCGTCTTGTTTCAACCTTACAGTAATTTGGGGTGCTCTGAATTTCTCTTTGCTATTGCTTATGGCTACTCCATTTGGAGACCATGTCGGTTCTTGTTAGTCTTCTGTTTTTAGTCAAGTTTGTAAACGGGTTGTTATGGAAATGTTAGCTAGTTGTTTTGTTTGATATGCTTTTCTGGAGCTATCAGCGTTCTAAAGCACTTTGCTTCAACTTTAGTTGGAAGGATTTCAAGATATGGCAATTGAATCCTTCCACGTTGAGGTTTTGGTGACCCTTTATGGTTAGTGGTATTACTATTCAGTGTTTTGATCCTGCTTAACTATATCTGAATTCTTCTCTGATTTCATCTTATTTTGTTCGCATATGTTTTGCTGTATTTGTACCAGCAGCTGATAAAACCTTGTAATTGATGATGTTAGTGTCTTCTTTCTGTATGGTTGAAATGATGAGCGCTTAGGTTAGATTTCATTTTATTTTTCTCTATAGTGTTTTGTTAGTTAACTTAATATGCTTCCTGGTCTTGCAATCTTGCAATGGTACGGATCAAGATGGTATTTTCGTGGTCTTGCAATGAGTTAACTTAATATGCTTCCTTTTTTATCACAGCAGTTCTATGCCAGCTGCTGATTTTTTATTAAGATATCTGATTTCAAGAGTGTATATGGTGTGTTAGCAGGGTTCATACTAGTCGACATTGTGTAATAGGTTCCCTTGTTCATGTTGGACTGTTCAAAGGCCCTTTCTTTAAAAGTGTAAATTTGGTTTACCAAATGTTGCTGTTTGTGCGATTGATTAGTGACATTGGGCGACAATGAGTTACATGTTTCAGAAGTTCATGAAATTCATCGAATTGGTTATTGGATGATGTTAGAAGAGCTGAAAGCAAGAGAAAAAAATTTGGGTGGGGTTTTAAAAGGATAGCTAAAATGGGTTCCCTTTGTTGTGTGGCTGCTAGGCCACATGGATCTAATACAGGCAGTAGGGAGTGGTCTGTTGGTCCAAATGAGCCGTTTTGGCGGACAAATACAAGCTTTTCACCTCCACCATCAAGATGGGATTTACGGTTCCAATCTGAAGGATTACCATATGGTTTGCATGACGGGATTCAAGTCTATGGGTCTTCTACATCCTCAAACAGTAAAGAGAGCAGGAGCTGGGCTAGAGGCAACAATCCTTATAATCACCGCCATTCTGCATCAGATGGGGCTGCGTTGTTTCTTAGTAGTCCATCTGACCTGTCTCAGGGTCCTCAATGGACTCCTCCAGCTATTCAGGAAATCAATGTTGATGATTATGAAACTGCAACCAGGAGAGACAATACGAATGGTAATGCATTTCATATATTCATTTGTATCACGGTTATTGTTATTGACAAAGGGAGTGTATGGTATAGATTTAGTATATGACATCTTTAGGAAGTATGAATAACTATTTTTTCAGGTTGATAGTCGAACTGATGAGTACTTCGTTTCTTCTTTTTAACTACATATGGTGACAAATTTTGTGCCTCATTATATTATACTGCATTGATATATTTGACAATGCATATATGTATCCTACGTTTACCATATGAAAAGATCAGTGAACTTCAGTACTATCACAGATATCTCAAAATACATTTTTCTCCCTTTTTCTTTCCACAGGCTGGAAATATTATCATTTGCTGTGAAAGTACTTTTAACAATGAAATTTTCTCTTATTTGCCTTGTATTGATTTAAGTACACAACTTGAAAGTGTTAGAAAAATTCAATGCCTGAATGCTCTCCTATTTGTATAATGTTAATATACATATCCATATCCTAAAATGTATTGGTGTCATGGCAGTGTGAGTTTTAAGTGTTATGGTAAATTTATCTTCTGTATTTCATTGTGATTCATTATCTAATATTTTGTGATGGACATTACCGTGCATCATGTTCTCTAGTTTGATTATTTATATCCCCCCTTCCCTTCTTGTCTGCCTCTACCGCCTAGTCTGTACCATGCTTCAAGTTAACATTATCCCTCGACCATTCTATGTTGAACAGCGACATATTTCATATTTCGTGCAAGGCGTTTGTTTTTGTTGCTGTTAATGTTGATACTACTCATTGGATCTACTGAACAGTTTCATTTCCTTTCTTCCTTGCTAGATCCTGCTTCGGGGACATTTTCATCCAGGGCTAACTTAGAGGTACTAAATTTATTAGAATGCACTTCAATCCTATTAATGAAAAAAATGAAGAATTACTAGTTTCAATATTTTTATTTGTGTGGAATTTTATAGGGTACCTCAGAAAATCCAGATAGTGAAGGCATCACGTCCAGTTCAGACAGTAGTGAGTCAGATGCTGCAGTCAAGTTGCGGTTATCCTCACACCGCAACTTCTCAAGCCATCGTTCTTTCATGTCCAAACCCATTCATCCCTTGTCCTTTCCTGCTCCAACTCCTAATGGAGAAGCTTCTGATTTTTCGGGCTTAGGATTATCAGAGTTTGAATCTGTCATTCCTCAAAGAGACACCCACCGCTGGAGCAGTGCAAGTAGCAGCATTGATTTCGCAGATGTTTCTGAAACAACATTTGAGCTGGAAAGTTATGGCCGACATAATAACCGAACTGATTCAGTCAGATGTGGATTATGTGAAAGATCACTCTCACAGAGATCTCCTTGGAGTTCTAGACGGATCGTAAGAAGTGGTGATATGCCGGTTGCTGGGGTGCTTGAATGCCGACACGTTTTTCACGCTGAGTGCCTTGAGCAGACAACACCAAAGACAAGGAAAAACGACCCGCCCTGCCCTCTTTGTGTCAAACACGCGGATGATCATTCCCCCGAGCAAAGAGTCAATTTGAGATTGAGGAATACCTTCCCAAGGCTAAGACCGGCTTGTGAAGAGGGACCATCGTCAAGGCCTTGGGGCTGTGCGAAGGTTGGAGACTGTGTTGAAGGTGCGTTTCATACACCGCCGCGCAATAGTACGTTGGTACTCAACCGGAGCCGCGTAAAAAAGAATCTTTCTGTGAAGGGTAATTCGGGTAAAGAATTCCCGGGTAAGTTGAGAAAAAGCGGCCCGTATTCTTCACATCTAGTAAAATCATTCGAACAGGGAGCAGTTGGATGCTCAAAGCCATCAGGCGGCCCTGGTATAAAAAAATGATGTGAGCCAGAGGTTTGTAGATAAGTGAAAACAATTACATCATTTTAGGGCTCTGATTAGGCTTTGGTTGTTTGCCCTATCTATTCCAAAGTAACTATCTCTCGTGGGAAATGAGTATCTATTTTGAGATTGTTTTTAATTTGGTCACTTAATGTATAGATTTGATCATAGATTAGCAGTGGATGTAGTAGGCAGTTTCACTTCTTTCCTATTTTCTTATGCATTTTGCTCTGATGGAAGCTCTATGGTGACTATTCTTGTTGTTTGCTTGAATGAAAAAAATTGTTCAGAAACTGTCTTGAATGAAAAAATCACTTTTGAACGGCAGAGAACAGTTGCCCTCATCCGAGCCGCCCGCATCGATCTGGATGGTCCCGGTGAAGGTGATTGTACAAAAAAATTCTGTTTTTTTTCTCTTGTCGTTTTTTGATCTGGGCTGTTCAAATTTAAACAGACGGTCCAGATCAAACAGACCAAACTTTCACTCTGTATTGAACCTCCAATGGCAGAGGATCCTGATCCTCTATGTCTATCTTATTGGGACCTTATAAGATAATTAATATTTCCAATAATTACCATGATTATGAGAGTAACGGAATTGAGGGTAAATCAATTTTTAGATCAAAATTTATACCACTAATTGCTTTTTATATTTCAAATCCATTAGAAGAAATGAGCATTGTATGAATAATCAAATCATACATAAATGATAAAATATTCAAAGACCATGAAAATGACACGGGTGTTAACAATGGTTGAAATCAGTTGAATAGGAGGATCATTATCACTGTAGCCATAACAAAGCTCACCAATTATTCCAAACGAAACAAAATTTCAGAGCAACTAATTAGTGTAGTTGATATTAATATAAACCCAATTTTCATAGCCATTAAAATCCACAAGAGAAAAAGGAAGAGAGGGGGACCATTCCATCCCTTGCTCAGTGCCCACATTCATGTGCTCTGTTTCTATCACCTTATGCAACCCCATCGACATTCTCCTTCATTCTATCTTCGGAGGTCGGTCTGGTTTTTTTCTCTCTTTTTAGTATTTTTTTTAACAAATTGAACGTGTTTTTTTTAATTATGACAATGATTTTGCCTACCCACTAGCATTTTGTTATAATCCTTGTCATTTTCCATCAATTTCTCTCCCTAATCTATGCATGTATGTATTGGTTGTGTTCCCTCTTTCTCCTTGAAGATAAGAATAAGTTCCTGATTGAGACATTTGCTTAAGGTGCACTAAGTATATAATCTACTCTTTCTTTCTTAATTTAAGCAATCAACAGTTTTCTCTGAATTTTTACATAGGTCTCTTAATAGCAACTTGGACAAGACTTAACATTTGAAAGATAAATCTAGAACCAAAGTTGATGGATTATATGATTTTCTCTATCCTGTTCTCTCCTTTTTTTTTAATTGCAGAAGTGAAATTTGATTAACTGAGCTATTGAATGGTTTTTTAATTGGTTCAAATCAATTGTAGCTGTTCTATAGACTAGAAAATGTTTATTGTATAAATAAAAATTAGGATTAAATACACTATTTCACCTAGACTAGACAATCATCATTTTATATACGAACTTTTCACGTTTTAATTGAAGTTACGTCCCTAAACTTTCAATTGCTTGCAATTTTAACCTTCTGTCAATTTGTAGGGTACACTCCAATGCCCGCGACCTCATTGATGTCACTAATTTTTATTTTTATTTTTTTCATCAAATACGTATTAGAGTTCATTAAATATATATTAGAGGTTCATCAAATATGTACTGTAGTTCATCAAATACGTACAAATTAATAAATTTTATAGGGATTCATCAAATACATACTGGTGTTCATCAAATACGTAATGTGATTCACCAAATACGTAGTGAGATTCACCGAATATGTAATGGGGTTCACCGAATACGTACAAATTAATGAATCTTGGAGGGGTTTAACAAATACATATTGGTGTTCACCAAATATGTACATGGGTTCACCAAATACGTATAGATTAATAATTTTTTAAGGGGTTCACTAAATATGTAGTGAGGTTCACCAAATACATAATGGAGTTCATCAAATACGTATAAATTAATAATTCTTGGACGGGTTCACCAAATATGTACTGGGATTCACCAAATACGTAGTGGAGTTCACTAAATACGTATTAATTAATAATTCTTGGAGGAGTTCACCAAATACGTACTGATGTTCACCAAATATGTACATGGATTCACCAATTACGTAATGAAGTTCACCAAATACATATAAATTAATAAATTTTGGAGGGGTTCACCAAATACGTATAAATTAATAAATCTTGAAGGGGTTTACCAAATATGTAACGAGGCTCACCAAATACGTAATGGCTTTCACAAAAAACGTAATGGGTTTCACCAAATATGTATAAATTAATAATACCTGGAAGGGTTCACCAAATATGTAGTGCAGTTCATCAAATACGTAGTGGGGTCTACTGAATACATAATGGGGTTCACCAAATACATATAAATTTATAATTCTTAGAGGAGTTCATCAAATATGAACTGGGGTTCACCAATTGCGTACCGAGGTTCACCAATTGCGTGCTGGGGTTCACCAATTGCATACTGGGGTTCACCAAATACGTTCAAAGTCATTTTTGGTGAACTCCTCCAAGAATTATTAATTTTATACGTAGTTGGTGAATATCACTACGAATTTGATGAACTCTAGTACATATTTGGTGAACCCCTCTAAAAATTATTAATTTATACGTATTTGGTGAATCTGACTACGTATTTGGTGAACCCCACTACGTATTTGGTGAACCTCACTACGTATTTAGTGAACCTCAGTACATATTTGGTGAACCTCTCCAAAAATAGAATCTTTAATTTTTAGTGAACCCATCAAGATTCCCCTGTAGCGGCGGTTTCTCTAACCTATACAGTGGTTTTCAAACCAATAGCGGTGATTTTTGTAACCTATACCGGCGGTTTACGCACATATATCGGCGGTTTCTGGCGATTTTTCTAATTTACGGTAGTTTTGTTGTTATTTGGCGTTTTTTACATCAATACAATTGTTTTTCAACAAATTCGATTTCCTAAAATTGATAAGGGTATACTCGATGACTCACAAACAAAGTTATTAAGATTCTTGATTTTTCAATGCGAATAATTGAGCACTTATTCATAAACGCTTAAGAACAAAATCTTAATTATGTTGTCGTGATTTTATTTGATTAAGTAAAGACTCCTGAAGCAGTTGAACATTTATTCATAAACTCATTAAAAGTTGTCATTCATAATGTTGTTTTACTTTTATGACAAGTATCGAGCGAGACGTGTTTTCACCATATATATTTGTAGGTCGTGATGTTATGATGGCCGGTAAATCCTATTTATCGGTTTTTATGTACTTATTTGTTTGTCACTTAGTCATATTTTCATGCACTTAGGCATTTTCACGTACTTAACAATTTTCATTCACTTAGTAATTTTTTAACCATTTTTTCACTTTTATGTGCCTTTTTTCATTTTTAAATACTTAATCATTATACACTTAACCAATTTAACCATTTTCATACACTAACCATTTTCATACACTTACCATTTTCACACATTTTACGTTTTAATTTATAAGCATATAAATATACTTTATTAAATCTAAGTCAAATGCCATCATGAATGGCGACTCGCCATTATAGATACTTAAACCATCATAATTGACATGAAAACCGCCACAATAGACGTTAAAATTGTTGCTATTGACACGAAAACCGCTGGTATAGACATTAAAACCGCCGCAATGGATATTAAAATTGAAAAAATCTCCAGAACTATCGGTATTAGGGCAAAACCCATGAATATTTGTTGCAAGAAACTGCTAGTATTATGTATAAAAAAAATGAAGTTTGGGAGCCCAAACGCCAGCATCATGCTCTAAATGCCATCAACACATGACGTTTCACCATGTGGTTGTGGCGTTTCACCATGTGATGACGGTGTTTCGCCATGTGGTTATGGCATTTCACCTAGATGCAATATAAAATATGGGGAATATTTTTTTTTTAGTTTGGTGAATGTTTTCATTTAGAGAACAAGTTTTCTAAAGGTGTTCACCTCCAACCTTAGGGATTATACATGTTCGTTAAATAGTAAAAAATTATTTTACTCGATATCTGTCATAAAATCATGATAACATAATCAATGATATGCTCTTATGGTGTAATAATTATAAAATAAAAGGTTAAACTAACATTGGGATTTGGGGGTTATACGTGTTCGTCAAACCGATAAATAGAATTTACCGATTACATCACGACCTATAATTATACACGGTAAAAATTTGTCTCTTTTAATACTCCTATACATGTCTATTGCGGCAGTTTTAGTGTCTATAATGGTGAGTCAATGGCGTTTGGTGTCCAACTAAACAATTTTGGACACAAACGCCACTCACAGTGGCGTTTGTCTTAGATTTAACAAAATATATTTATATGCTTATAAATTTAGATGTAAAATGTGTGAAAATGGTTAAATGTATGAAAATAGTTAAATTGGTTAAGTGTATGATGATTAAGTATTTAAAAATGACTAAGTGTACGACTTAGTGATAAAAAAGTACATAAAAGTGATAAAAGGGTTAAAAAAATACTAAGTAAATGAATATTGCTAAGCAAGTGAAAATGCCTAAGTGCATGAAAATATGGCTAAGTGACAAAACAAGTAAGTACATGAAATCAATAAATAGGATTTACCAGTCATCATAACATCACGACCTATAATTATATATGGTGAAAACATCTCTCGCTCGATACTTGTCACAAATGCACAACAACATTATCAATGACAACTTTTAACGAGTTTATGAATATGTTCTTATGCTTCGGGAATCTTTACTTAATCTAATAAAATCACAACAACATAATCAAGAATATTTTCTTATGCGTTTATGAATAAGTGTTCAATTGTTTTACTAATTAATTATTTAATTCAAATCTAATTTAAAATATAAGTGAAGATACTTAATGTTCGCATTGAAAAATCAAGAATCTTGATAATTTTGTTTGAGATTCATCAAGTATACCCTGATCAATTTTAGAAAATTGAATTGTTGAAAACCTACTGTAAAAAGGTCCGAAAACCTATTTGTATTGATGCCAAACTGCCGAAAAATAACAAAATCACCGCAAATTGGAAAAATTGCTAAAAAGCGCCGGTATAGAGGCATAAACCATCGGTATAGGTTACAAAAGCTGCCACTATTGGTTAGAAAATCGCCGGTATAGGTTAGAGAAACTGTCGATATAAAGAGAGTCTTGAGGGGTTCACCAAATATTAAAAAAAAAAAATTTGGAGAGGTTCACCAAATATGTACTGAGGTTCACCAAATATGTACTAGGGTTCACCAAATAAGTAGTAGGGTTAACCAAATATGTAATAAGGTTCACCAAATATGTATGAATAAATAATTTTTGTAGGGGTTCACCAAATATGTAGTGGGGTTCACAAAATACGTATAAAATTAATAATTCTTGGAAGGGTTCATCAAAAATGACTTTGTATATATTTGGTGAACCATAATACGCAAGTGGTGAACCCCAGTACATATTTGGTGAGCCCGTCCAAGAATTATTAATTTATATATCTTTGGTGAACCCCATTACGTATTTGGTGAACCCTAATATATATTTGGTGAACCAATCCAAGAATTATTAATTTATACATATTTGGTGAACCACATTACGTATTCGGTGAATCTCACTACTGATTTTGTGAAACAATCCAAGAATTATTAATTTATACATATTTAGTGAACCTCATTATATATTTGGTGAACCTCATTACGTTTTTTGTGAATCCCACTACTTATAGGTGAACCCCTTTAAGATTCATTAATTTATAGGTATTTGGTGAACATCATTACATATTTGATGAACTCATGTACATATTTAGTGAATATCAGTACGTATTTGATGAACCCATCAAAGATTTATTAATTTGTACATATTTGGTGAACCCAATATATATTTGATGAACTTCTAATATATATTTAGTGAACCCTAACACGTATTTGATGAACAAAAAATCTTTTGCCAGCATCAGTGCCGGGAAAAACCACTTGCATGTAAACTTTTCCCAATTTATATTGCTCGGTCATCAGTTTTTCGTCCAAGAATAAAATTCTTATAGTTTCATTTGTTGTTGGGTTATGGGTTACATGGATGAGTATACTGTAAACATAGAAGAAAATGATATTGTTAAAAGATAACAGAAGGCTATTTTGCATATGTGCTGGACTCTAATCTAGCAAAAAGTTGTTGCTAGGTTCTCGTCTAGTAAAAAAATTGTTAGAACATGGTTGGTCTCACCGTCACCAATTTTAATAGAAAAATTTTAAACTAAAAAGATAATTTAATATTTTCTCCTGTAAAAATGACTAAATTTTGTTAAAAATCAAATAGAGATTCTAAATTAATTTTATTTTACAAAGACTCCCTTTATAAAAATCTCTCTATATAATGAAAACTAACATAAGGTTAAAATTGCAAAAGATTGATTGTATAGGGAGTGAACTTTCAAAATCAAAATTTTAAGGTTCAAAGTATCAGTGGTGATAGTTGAAGTGGTAAAGATCTATTTATCCTAAGTATATATTTTTCAGGTTAGTTGCAAATTTGCAATAGAGGTATTTTGAGCTATCAAGTAAATTGCAAAAGTGTCTTGTTTTGGATTCATCATACGCTAATGTTAATAACATCAAAGGAGACGCTTGATATCAAAGATTTTAAATTGCCTCGTGAACTTAAATTATTTTAATATATCAAATTATGTAAGATTACTATATTTGATTTCAGAGAATTTAACATTAGATGACTAGGTTTAAGGAGCTTCGTGCTTGGAAAATTTTGAAGACAAAAATAATTGAATTATAGTACAGTTAAAACAATAATTATAAGTGATTCTTTTTAGAACTAATAAAAATATTATATTTAAAAAATAAATATTAATTTTAACTAATCTCATTTTTGTCGTGGAATGAATTTAATTATTATTTGAGAATACTAACTTGGAATTTCACATGTTATTTGTCTTAGAAATAATAATTTAATTTTCAGTATCTGAAAATAAATTTTTTAGTTAAAATAATGAAAAAGGTTGAAGTAAAAAATGAGTTTCTTTCCCACTACAATTGGATTCCCATGGAGTGAATGCCGAAAACACATCCTTGGTGGGTTTTAAATGCCCTCGTTTTTTTAGTATCTAATTACCTAGATTTTCATAGTTTGGGTGTTAAGTTTCTACATTAATATTCTAGAGGTCGTGAGTTTGAATCTTTTTTTTCTATCTCTTTAAAACTTGTAATATAATTTTAACAAAAAAAATTACCTTCATCTTAAATCCCTCCAAACTCAAATATCGAAAAGCCTTGTTTGCTTGAAAAGTATTCAAGAAAGAGCATCTATTTTATTAGGGCATCTAATTTTTAGGGAATGAGATGTTTTCAAATTCATCGCACCTAAATCTCTTAAACTACGAGAGATATTTAATTCTCAAGAAATTAGATATGCCTAGATATTTATTTTTCATGACATATTATAGCTATCTTCGATTCCCGTTATATATTTAACTTATCAAATAGAGTAATTTTAGATTCTTAGTAATCATATACAAGATTCTCGTGTGTTATCGAATATGATAATCTTACATTCTAAGATAGGGGCGTAATCGGTTCGGTGCGGTTTAGAGGGATTTAATGAAGCCGAACCGCAACTGCGGTTTTTAAATTATAAAAATCGACCCAAAACAGTAAAATATGTATAACCCGAACCAAACCAGACCGTTAAAAATAAAATAAAACCGATAAATTGTTAAAAATATACATAGTGCATGTAAACCCAGAAAATGCGAAGATATCATAGAAGAGAATTTGCCAATCTGAGTTTGTAATGGAAGAATAAAAACTGAGAAAAAATGACCACTAACTAAGTATCTAAGAAATGAAAACTATAAAATCAAGCCCTAAAATTAGGGTTAAAACAATATATATAACATAAAAATACCAAGACTAATATTAACAAGATAACAAAAAAACTACAAATCTACAAAGAAAAATCTACAGATATACCATATAGCAATATAACAAAAACAATCTACAGATCTACTAGATCTACCACATTTTTGAGTTGGTGTGAGCTAGGGCTCAAATCTAGGAGAGATGAATCTTTCGCGCGAGTGTGAGCTACGACGGTGATAGAGCCCAGAGGAGACGCGAGCCTTCATTGTGAAATAAATCATCAACGATGGTCCTGCTGGGCGCTAGAGAAAGAAGCGTACTGAGAGATGGAGTTCAAGACGATGGAGTTCGCATCGAGAACTATTGGGCGATGGAGTTCATCGCTGGTGGAGTTCAGCTCGGAGGACCACAAGAGAGAGAGAGAGAGAGTAGAGAGATTTACAGAGAGAGATACGAGAAGAAGAAGATGAAAGCAACGAGTGTGGGAGAGAGACATATAGACAGAGTAAGAAAGCAGTGAAAATGTTTATGGATTAGGGTTAGGGTATTGTGAAAATCTCTTTATATATTGAATATGTGGTTGAGTTCAGTTTGGTGTGGTTTCTTCATAAAAATCGTAGGTCGAACCGAACCGTGGACTTATCACATATCAGGGACCAAACTGAACCGTCTAAAACGACGAGACCGACCAAATCGCATTAGTTCAGCCCGGTTCAGTTGGTTTCATCGATTTCAGCAGTTTTTGTTACACCCCTATTCTAAGATATCTAATTGATTATATTTCCTTCAATTTAATTCTCATAAGCAATATATGATATCTACAATTCCAAATCAAGGTGAGAGTGTTGAAAAGACACCTACTTGGGCAGGAATTACCTATAAATAAATTTTACTACCAAATCAAATTACAAAAGGTTTGGCATTAGATAGTCATTCCTACTCTAAGATTCACAACATCCAAATGACACCTGAAGAGATAGTAAAGATTGTGTGAGTATTAAGAAAAATGTAATTTAGCTCAACTTGTGATGCATCACGAGTTTACATTGCATAATTATATTGGTGCATCTTAATAAGTTAAATAATTAAAATCAATCTATTTCTGTCACGTAAACTTATGATGTCTCACAAGTTGAGTCAAATAACATTAATCGAGTATTAAACCCAGCGGCGGAGTCATGTTGGTGATGAGGTCACTTGACCTCGGTCAATATTTTTTTTAGTTGGAAATATTTTTATTTTTGACCCTACTGTTTTTCAACTATGACCCCACTTAATTTCTTATTTTAGTCTTTTATTTTCAGTTTTAACCTTAATATTTTAGACTTTTTACTTTCAGTTTTTAACCCTAAAACGTTTTAGTTTTAACCCTCAAAATTTTCTAAAATCCCTAATTTCCCCTAAAACTCATCTTCCTCAACCCCGACTTCTAGCCTGACGGCGACTCACGACTGAGCTGCGCGACGGACTGAGTCCGACAGAGCCCTCTAGTCGTCGACAGCGTGGAACTATCTCTCTCTCTCTCTCTCTCTCTCTCTCTCTCTCTCGAGCTCACTCTCTCTCTGTAAGTCTCTATTAATGTCTTTTTCTGTGAATCTGTTGCGATTTTGCTTTCTCTCGGTTATCTGTCTGCTAATCTCTCTCTCTCTCAATTTCTATTTCGTGAATGGTGAATGCCGTGAATCTGAATCGGTTTTGCTCTTTCTCGAGTCGAGTCTCTCGCTGTGTCTCTCTCTCGATTTCTGCTTCTGTTCTGTTGAGTGTTGACTGTTTCGTTGTTTTTCTTTCATTGTTCATTTCTTTCATTGTTCTGATGCAATTAATGGTTGTTTGATGCAAATTTGGTGATTGTTGTTCTTGTTTGATGCAATTAATGGTTTTTTCTTGTTTGATTCTGACTTCTGTTGTGTTGTGGAAATTGTTAGGAATTTGTTTATTGTTTACTAGGAATCTGTTTTATTGTGCTAAAATGCATTTTAAACTATCGAGAATGAAGTCTTGGAGTGCAATTATAATTTTGTGATTTTATGATGATTGTGAACTTTAATTTGAATGAAAAGTTGCCGAATTCAGTTTTTAAATCTTAGTATTTCTCTTCTCTCTCATACATACGTGCGCATATGCTTATATATTAGAATGATATAAAATACATCTTAAATATAAATAGGAGATAGTGGAACCGGTGATTCCAATAAAACCGAATCCTGACCGCCCTAGATTAAATCAATGAATATGAGTATATGTGTAAATAACTTCACGCCTCACGTAATCCATATCGAAGGCATCCAAAAACAACAAACTTTGCCAATTATTTAAACCTATAATATAGGTTAAACTCACATATAAATTGTCTGAACAGTTGGGAATGATCCTGATCTGATCATCTGAAAAGTAAAAAAGAACAAAAACAAAAACTTTTGTTTTTAACATTTCGGTTAGATTTGGACGGTCCGGTTCAAATCAAGTAGATCGGCCAATGATTTTTTATTTTAGCAATAATCTAATTCGTTAAACTCAAAATAAAAATGGTCTATGTAATAAGAAACCAAACTGATTTGTATAATGGGGCCTCTCTCTACTAAACAGAATGTCATGTGGATTTACCTGCCTTAAGGTCAACTTTTGTGAAACAAGCTGGTAATTTGAGGCAATGACATACACAAAAGGCAAGAATGTGCCTTGCATGTGTACGAGGGTCCATGCCTCGCTTTTGGTCCCTAAGAGTGAAAGTCACAATCGAAAGCTAAGTAAGTAGTGGAGACATGTTGGCTCCAACATGTGGGATTGCTACAAAGCAACTAGTAAACAGTTTCTGATTCCAACCTAACCTTCTCTTTCCATTTGCTCCTATTTATCTATCCTTTGAGATGTTTAAGGGAATTTATTTGATTCAACCTACCCAACTTACCTTCTCTCCATAGAGCTTTGGATCACTTCCTTTTTGGGATGTTCAATCCCAGCCGTCCAAAAAGATATGGACGGCCGGGATAAAATGTTAAAAAGTAGAAATTTCTTTTATATTTTTTCTTTGACAGTTTGGACTGTCAGATCTTATTGGACGATCTAAGATTGACTAATTGTTATGTCTACTGTTAGAACCAACCGTAGACAATCTCATCCTTTTTTTGGCGATCCAAACATGTCATGTTAGTTGCAGTTGATTTTACATCCTACGAAATAAAAAAAAAGTAATGGAAGAATTTTTCTAAAAAAATAAACTTATATATGATTTTTGTTCCTTTGAACAAGAGAGCTACTTTTCAACAGATATCGGTTTATTGAATTTGTTTTGAATGATCCAGATCAATTAACAACACATTGATATATGATATTCAAAAAATATTTTTGAGTAAGAAGATTGAGATTGTTAAAAATTAAATCAATGATCCACATTTTCAATAGAGCACCTCTCATTTACCTTTGAACTTATGAGTATTTTTGCCTTATAACTTCTATGTACCATAATTTCTTTGTCACAGAGGAAAATGATCCACTGCAGTTGTTTAGCATAAGTTCAATCTAGATCGTTCATATAGATCTAGATGACCAAGATCAGATGATTAAAAAATAAAAAATTCAAAAAAGAAAGTTGGTTACAAATACCAGCTCTAACTACATGTTATTAGATATGAGCAGACTAACAAACAGATTGGACGGTTCAAATCACGCAAATTGCCTCAACAATTAACTTTTACCTGAATCACACGAACACTCTCAAGACCTTTTCCAGACTACAAGTAAAAAAAAACTGATTGTTAACACATTCTAACTTAAACTGGTTTCGGAAACTATTTTTGAAACAATTTTTTTGAAAATTAAAAAAAATTGTGTTTCTTTGATATTGATTTTTTATTTTCAAATCACAAAATTCTAATTAAAATAGTTTAAGTGATTTTTTGCGGGTTTTGCTTTTAAAAAGTGCTTTTTGTAGGCTTGGGGAACTTTTTGTTAAGAGGCAAATAAGTAGGTCTTTATGTCTAGAACAAACAAATGGGTAATGAATATATTGTTTCCTCTTTCAAATCTTTCCATATACTTATCTTCTTTTTGCTCATAGACATGTCAGGCTTACGCAATTCAATAAAAAATATATATTCCATGTCTTGAGGTTTTATAATTCCTTTGAACTTTGTAGAAATGTGTTAGAGATTTTAAAAATTCCAAGTTGTCCAAAAAATATGAGTCAACTATTTATATCTAGAGTTCAATTGTTCAATATTAAAAATTCTAACTGAATTTTTTTGATAAAAGATTAAAATTTTGGATCATCATTTGGCAGTTGGAAGTGCCATAGCATTATTTATTTATTTATATTGAAAACCCCGGTTAACTAAGCAGTGTGAAATGAAAACACACACGTATATGATGATAAACAAGTCATTAAATCAGGTCTTATAATACACACTCCAACAAAAGGATCTAACTTTTATTAACGTGAGTAACGTTTAAATTGTGCAAATAAGGTAATCAAAATCTTGATGTGGAATACTTGACTCACGCTTCAACAACTTAATTTTTTTTTTTAACTGGAGCAGACTGAAATTCAGACACACATACATATATGACGATAAACGGAGTCACAAAAACTTATAGTTAATTTAATTATCAGCATGTAGAATTATAATGCTGAACATATGATACATCAACTTTTATGGTGCTACTGAATATTTAAAAATATTCACCTCATAACTCAACAATTTGTTCATGGTACCTAAACAGTTTATTTAACATGGAAGAGGTGTTTTAATTTATTATAAAGAAGATATATTTAGCTGATATGATTAATCAGTTGAAAAAACAAATCAATTGTACAGATAATTTGAGCAACACCTCTTCCATAAGGCATAAAAGAAGAAGATCTGACCATTTCAGGTTAGATAGTCTACGTGGGTACTATGCAGGTCGTCTTCACAATTAATAAGTTTTCGTTGCTAATGTAACCTCAATCTTTGACCAAATCCTTTTAAAGAACTGAAAAACCCTAATTAGTATGTTACATTTTCGTCAAAGTGAAAAGAGAAAGAAGAAAACATGAAGATTGCCTTTTCAGCGTGATTTAAACATGAATTTGGAAGAGACTGAAGAAATTACAAGTTGGTATGGTTATTTATATTGCAGTTGACGATCAACGTCTATCCATCTGGTCCTGCTGCTTCAAATTTAATGGTTTTGTATTGAATGCTAAAAACACACAAAATTCAACTTCTTCACGTAAAATATTTAATAGAGGAAGAAATATGTATACGAGAATTTAGCACAATGACCTTGCTTTTCACTTTTTTCTTCTTACCGTAAAGGAACAAAACATCAATAAATATATATAGTGCTTTTTACATAATGTATCTTTTACCCAATTTTTATGACATAAATATTATATAACTGTATTCCATTTTTTAGATACTGATGATGCATTGGAAACTCTACAAGGAAGAGACACATATGAAAAATCAGTAGATAACTCTTGTAAAGGATTGTTGATCCGCGCACGAATGTCAATCGATTAGGTGTTGACCTCCCGTTGAATCTCACGACTGCCAAAATTTTGAAGAAAAATAGAGATACTTTCTTTGAAATTCTATTAAACTAAGTCTTAAAAATGTAAATGGGGCTAAAACCAATATATAGAGGCGAACTAAGAAAACGAAACCCCAAAAACACCTGAAATATGAAAATAATAAAAAAATTCGAAAAGAAAACTTTTGAAAATACATGATAATAAACTACTAATCACCAAGATCACAACACCACTGATGACGTGAAAATTTGAGTTTCCTAATAAAAATTATGGATGAAATAAAACTTTCCTGAAATAGTAAAAATGCGATTCAAAGGCCTAAAGGACGAAATTTGCTCAAAGAAGACCATGGTATGTGAAGAAAAGCTCGATAATGCTTATTGGGATGTTTCCCAATGAAATGGACTCTAACACTGCCACGAGCCCTCGGGAACTCGGTAAACGATTAAGGACGGTCCCATGTCTCCAAATACTTCGGACTAACCTGCACTGCATCATTCTCCTAGGTTGGAAATTCATCCTCAAACTTTCAGTACCATTATCATCCGTAGGATCACCATGAAAAATGACAATTGAATGGGCAATTTCAAACGATACGCATTCGAGTTCATTTTCTCAATAATCTCGATAAGGCCAACCTTCCGAGCCAATAGTTTAATATAATCTCACCAGCAGGAAACAATCCATGTTCAGAACTTCCAACACATAGTCACTCGCCTACATCAAACTCCAAACAATGATGTTTTTTTATTGGCGTCCTCTTTGTACTTAATCACTGCTTTAGCCAGATATTCATAGACCGCTCATTGACTCTCCTGCAGGCTATGAACAAAATCCTCAGCTCCACCATGAACGCGAGTCTTGTTCAGTAATGGAATTAAGTCGAGTGGCCCACGAGGACTCAAATAGTAAACGATCTAAAAAGGACTGAAACTCAAATTCCCATTGACGACGTGATTATGAGAAAACTCAACTTGCCCAAATTTTTGATCCCATGACTTAATATGACCTTCCGTCAAGCACCGAAGAATATCCCTAAGAGATCGATTCATCAACTCCATTTGCACATTCGTTTGAGAATGATAGATCGTGCTAAAATCAATATGAGAATTCACCATCTTCCAAAGACTCCGCCAAAAGTGACTAAGGAAACATGAAAAATCAGAAAACAATAAAAGTAGGCAACCCATGAAGATGATATACCTCACAAAATTAAATTGAGAGACATTGAGCTCGTACGTGGTCTTTTTACAAGGAATTAAATGCACCATTTTCTAGAACCAGTCACCCATCACATAAATATAATCATGACACGTATGAGTCCATAGAAGTACCACAACAAAATTTGTACTCATATCTATCCAAGGTTACGTAGGGATAACCAAAGGCGTGTACAACCCGACATTTGTGGCCTTTTCTTTAGACACTTGACAAATCCAACATTGTTTCACATAACACTCCACTTATTTACGAGTGGCCAGGAAAAAATAGGATGTATGAACCAATTACAAGGTAGGGCCTGACATGTCCTTCACCATGGAGTTTCTGAATAATCTGTAAATGCAAGCTATTATCTGGAACATATGACTGATTTCCCTGAAAAAGTAACCTATTATGCAAGCTGCTATCTGGAACACATATCTCGCACGTCACAATAGTAGAGAAGTGGGGATTAGTGTCTAATAAATCATAAAATGAATCCAAATCAGGTACTTCAAATTTTATAGTGGATAGTAAACTGCTCCTCGAACTTAGCGCATCTGCAACCTGATTAATGATCCCCTACCGACAACAAACGTGAACTGCTATAGGTAGGAAGACTAAGACACATGTCAGGTTGAAACCTTATCCTTGCTTTGAGGGGTCTTAGAGCATCATGATCTGTAAAATGGACAAAATCTCAATGAAGCGGGAAATGACGCCAATGTTTCACAACCTGGATAGTATAGAACTCCACATCATAAATGTTGTACCATGCATGGGATCGTGGTAACTTCTCACTAGAAAAAGCTATAGGTTTTCTTGATTGACTCAAAATTGTTCCAATGCCAACCTTAGAAGCATCGCGATGTAACTCAAATGACAATTAAAAATCTGGTAACACTATAGGGGTAGTCGTCAAACATTTCTTGATATGAAACGCATTGTCAGCCTTGTCAGTCCATTAGAACCTCATTCCTTTTATAGAATCAACTCCAAGTTCTATAACGCTACTGAAAATGAGGAATGAAATGAAGATAGAACACCACAACGCCATGGAAACTCTAACCTCTGTAATATTCTACGGACATGGCCATTCGTGCACTGATTCAATTTGGACTCTTCAACCTATAACCCACTACCTGAAACTATATAGCCAAGGAATAATACTTTGGACATCATGAAAACACACTTCTTCACTGCTGTAAAAAATATGTAACTCTGCGTAGCACACGCAAGACTTCATGTAGGTGCTGAAGAAGCATCTAGGGGGTAGCACTATAAACCAGGGTGTCATAAAAATATACAACGATAGATTTACCATTAAAAGGTAGCAGGGTCCGACTCATCACACGCATGAACCTACTCGGACATTCAATCACCCAAAAGTTATAACCAGCCACTCACACAACCCTTCATGCATCTTAAATGTTGTTCTCCATTCATTGCTATATGGAATTTGATTTTGATGGTACCCTCTCTTTAGATCCAATTTAGAGAAGATCAGTGTGCCATTAAACTGATAAAGTAAGTCATCCAACCGATAAAGTAAGTCATCCAACTGAGGAGTAGGAAGTTTGTACGGCACTGTAATCTCATTGATTGGCTAGTTGTCTACACACATCATCCATGACCTATCCTTATTTGGTGTAAGAAAGGCTGATATTGCATATAGGCTAAGACTCCCTCTCACACCCCCCTTAGATAACAATTCTGTTAACTATCGATGCAACTCCTCATGTTCGCTAGAGAGCATACTATAATACGACCTATTTGGTAACACGACTCTTAGTTCTATATCAATTAATGTTGAATATCACGAAAATGTGGTAGTCTATTTGGAAACTCATTAGGAAACACATCAACAAACTTGACAACCAATAGGACTACTGCCTTTTGTCTTTATCCCAAACTTTTGCAGCGCACCTTCTAACACAATATTTTCACAACTCCCAGCATCAATGACAAATGACACACATCTTCGAGGATGGTACAAGTTGACTGGTATATATTGTTTTGCACAATGATCCTCATGAAATTTAGGTGTTAAACACGAGAGTCGCACTATCAACAAATGACTTGTATCGTCCTCTACAAGTACTTCACATGTTGGTTCTTCGCTATAAAACTCTAGTTCCTCACCAACATCGGCATCTTCCTTGACATCATCTTCGGTGTCTCTAAATACTACATTTTCCCCAAGTTTTGTACAATAAGCTTGCATGTGACTTGTCTCACCTATAGTAGTCAATTTTATACAGTTCTAACCTGAACAGACGGAATATCCTGGTTCCAATGTGAGAACGGAACAGAATAGGGGTACAAATGTTTTAGAAATATTCCGTTTAAGTATAAGTTGAAAACAAATATAAATAACACTTTAATTTATGGTTCAGTGCCACTAGTGTGTGCTGTTAGGTGCCCAACATGTCCCGCGTTATGGGATCGAACCATAGGGTGCGCAAAAGCTGATTTTTTAGTGTTTTTATTCTTTTCTACTTTTTTTAATGACACAAAATGAGTTTTCTGTATATTTTACTTTGTATTACTTTATTATTGAAAATTTAAAATTATTATGGATTTTATAAATAAAATTTAGTAGCTAAAAATTAATTATATGATTTTTCTAATGAGAAATATGAGTTGATATTAACTAGAAATTAATTTATTGTATGTTAATAAGTCATTATTCTATTTCTTTTACCTCTCTTACTTACAATTAATATTATAATATTATTTTATATGACTAGAATTATTTTGTGAAACAGAACACTGGAACACCGAAATATAACAAATGTTCTTTTAAGTAAATTTTTATTATTTGGATTGCGAAAAATTTTTAAATTGTACACAATCAGCCAATTCATTCCCCTCTTGGTTGATCATATCGATCCTTCAATGACATGCATCCATTACCACACCATGACACCAGACAATATCCTTATAGTTAGACTCGACTGAAAAAGAAACTAAAGCTCGAAGAGAAACCCTTACATCTCCTTCCTTTTTAAACCACGCCAGCTCATACGGTTTGGAAAGCTTTAAATTTTTATTATTATTTGGATTGCGTGAAATTTTTAAATTGTGCACAATCAGTCAATTCATTCCCCTCTTGGTTTACCATATCGATCCTTCAATTACATGCATCCATTACCACACCATGACACCAGACAATATCCTTATAGTTAGACCCGACTGAAAAAGAAACTAAAGCTCGAAGAGAAACCCTTAAATCTCCTCCCTTTTTAAACCACGCCAGCTCATACAGTTTGGAAAGCTTTTTGTCTTTATCCCTAACTTTTGCAGCGCACCTTCTAACACAATATTTTCACAACTTTCAGCATCAATGACAAATGACACACATCTTCTAGGATGGTACAAGTTGACTGGTATATATTGCTTCGCACAATGATCCTCATGAAACTTAGGTGTTAAACACGAGAGTCGCGCTATCAACAAAGGACTTATGTCATCCTCTACGAGCTCTTCACATGTTGGTTCTTCGCTATCAAACTCTGGTTCCTCACCAACATTGACGTCTTCCTCGACATCATCTTCAGTGTCTCTAAATTTTAAGTATGAGTTAAAACAAAAATAAATAACACTTTAATTGATGGTTCAGTGCCACTGGCGTGTTGTTAGGTGCCCAACATGTCTCGCGTTATGGGATCGAACATAGGGTGCGTAAAAGCTGATTTTTTAGTGTTTTTTTTATTCTTTTCTACTTTTTTTAATGAGACAAAATGAGTTTTCTGTATATTTTACTTTGTATTACTTTATTATTGAAAAGTTCAAATTATTATTGATTTTATAAATAAAATTTAGTAGCTAAAAATTAATTATATGATTTTTCTAATGAAAAATATGAGTTGATATCAACTAGAAATTAATTTGTTTTATGTTATAATTCATTATTCTATTTTTTTTATCTATCTTACTTACAATTAATATTATAATGTTATTTTATATGACTAGAATAATTTTCTAAAACAGAACACCAAAATACCGAAATATCCTAAATGTTCTTTTAAGTAAATTTTTATTGTTTGGATTGCGTGAAATTTTTAAATTATACACAATCAGCTAATTCATTCCCCTCTTAGTTGACCATATCGATCCTTCAATGACATGCATCCATTACCACACCATGACACCAGACAATATCCTTATAGTTAGACTCGACTGAAAAAGAAACT
Organism: Datisca glomerata; assembly: GCA_003255025.1. NCBI lineage: Eukaryota > Viridiplantae > Streptophyta > Magnoliopsida > Cucurbitales > Datiscaceae > Datisca > Datisca glomerata. The sequence continues at coordinate 660,557 of QANY01003934.1, forward strand.
AAAGCTCGAAGAGAAACCCTTACATCTCCTTCCTTTTTAAACCACGCCAGCTCATACGGTTTGGAAAGCTTTAAATTTTTATTATTATTTGGATTGCGTGAAATTTTTAAATTGTGCACAATCAGCCAATTCATTCCCCTCTTGGTTTACCATATCGATCCTTCAATGTCATGCATCCATTACCACACCATGACACTAGACAATATCCTTATAGTTAGACCCGACTGAAAAAGAAACTAAAGCTCGAAGAGAAACCCTTAAATCTCATCCCCTTTTAAACCACGCCAGCTCATATAGTTTGGAAAGCTTTTTGTCTTTATCCCTAACTTTTGCAGCGCACCTTCTAACATAATATTTTCACAACTTTCAACATCAATGACAAATGACACACATCTTCTAGGATGGTACAAGTTGACTGGTATATATTGCTTCGCACAATGATCCTCATGAAACTTAGGTGTTAAACACGAGAGTCGCGCTATCAACAAAGGACTTATGTCATCCTCTACGAGCTCTTCACATGTTGGTTCTTCGCTATCAAACTCTGGTTCCTCACCAACATCGACGTCTTCCTCGACATCATCTTCAGTGTCTCTAAATAGTACATTTTCCCCAAGTTCTATACAATCAGCCTACATGTGACCTATCTCACCCATAATAGTTAATTAATGGACAGAATATTCTGATTCTAATGTGAAAACGGAACCAAACAGGGGTACACATTTTTCAAAAATATTCAGTTTAAGTATGAGTTAAAACAAAAATAAATAACACTTTAATTGATGGTTCAGTGCCACTGGCGTGCTGTTAGGTGCTCAACATGTCTCGCGTTCTGGGATCGAACCACAGGGTGCGCAAAACTTTTTTTAGTGTTTTTTTTAATTCTTTTCTACCTTCTTTTTAATGTTATAAAGTGAGTTTTTTGTATATTTTACTTTATATTACTTTATTATTGAAAAGTTAACATTATTATTGTATTTTATAAATAACATTTGTAGCTAAAAATTAATTATATAATTTTTCTAATGAGAAATATATGTTGATATCAACTAAAAGTTAGTTTATTGTATGTTAATAAGTCATTATTCTATTTTTTTTCTATCTTACTTACAATTAATATTATAATGTTATTTAATACGACTAGAATAATTTTCTAAAACCGAACACCAGAATACCGAAATATCTTAAATGTTAATTTTTTTTTCTTTCAAAAAACTGAATTGACCATAGAAATGGAATTCACTACTGTGGTCTCACCACATCTGAAGCAACATATATCACTCCCGTTGTTCTAGCAGATTGAACAGTGGGAGCAGCAACTCGTTTACTGGAGTTGTTGCCGCCACTCACCTCTTAGCATGTACCACTACTACTGTTGTTGCCAAATGAAGCTTTCCTCGCTCCATGTGTTATCTATTTTTATAAGCCCTCAAATTTGCTGCATAAACGTTCACAGGATCAAATGGGTTAACAGTCTCTTGAATCTGCTCCTATAACCCACCAACATATCGCGCCCACCAACTGATCATGCTTTCGTGAAGCTCATTACGTAGTAACAATTGATAAAATTCATTCACAAAATCATCCACTGTACACGTACATTGTCGTAAATTTTGTAACTTTTGATGCATTAACTGCTGAAAATTATAAGGTAATAATTCAAAACGTAGTTTACCTTTAATTTTTTCCAAATCAGTCATTTTCGCCTTCCCCATGCTGTTGCGGGTCCATTTTAATTAATGTCACCATACTACTGCCCCACGTTAAAGCCTTTGTTGCCACAAACGCTACTCGTTTATTTTCTGGAGCTTCCTTGAACTTCAAAATTTCTTCCATCGTACACATCCAATCAAGGAAATCATCAGATTGAAGACAATCCTGAAACTCGGGGATCTTATTACGGATCCACATGTCCCATCATCAATCATCTTGCATAGGAATTTACATCCTATATCATCCATCATCATGAAGATTCACCATCAAACTATTATGTCTCACTCGTTGAACACAAACAATGGTGATTCAACCAGTGGTTCTGTTTGGCCTGCAATGCAACAACCTGCTCCGTCAAATGCACACCAGGTGCTCCAAATTTATCACACAATCACATTCATAGGCCTTTTCTACTAGAATCTGGCTGGACATCTTCGAGTTGCCATCACTCAGGATTTTTAATTTTGATATCAACTGATGTGGCAAAAGCTCTACAAGAAAGAGACACACAAAATAAAAAAATAACTCTTTTAAGGGGTTGCTGATTCAAGCACGGATATCAACCAATTAGGCATAAACTCTTGTTGAGTCGCTCACGATTGGCGGAAGTTTGGGGTGAAATTGAGAAACTCTAGGGCTACAACCATTATATAGAAGCGAACTAAGAAAAAGAAATGTTAAAATGCCTAAAATACGAGAATAACATAATTTTCTAAAAATGAAGTTTCTGAAATAAATGCATAATAATAAACTACTTATCAATAGGATCTCAATGTCGCTGACGATGCAAAAGACTGGCTTTTATAATAAAAGTTATGGACAAAAACCTTTCCTAAATGGCAAAAATGTGATTTTGGAAGCTTAAATATACCCCTTTTGCATAGAAAACTGACGCTATCACGATCTCTAAAAAATTCGATAAACGACTTCTCCAAATAACCTGATAGGTTTTACATATAAATCCTATTAAGTGGCATTCACTCCCACTCATGCGTATAAAATCCATAACTTATTCCACCACACTAGTATCAAGGTAAAAACTCAAGATTAATGATCATTTAAAACACAACTTTTACAAATATACTTAAAGAAATTTATAACACAAATTCCACAGTTTTAGTTGATAATCAAATTTAAATTTCAAAAGCAATAACCAATGCAAACTTTTACATAACTTTACAATGGTTCGATTTGGTAGGTCAAAGAAAAAATCTCCATTATCGAATACAAAAGACAGATCTCTTGGTTAATGCCAATACCACCCAATAAGATGAAAGCAAAGAATCCCATGAAAAATCATTAAGCAATTAATTAAACATTGTTGTCGGCAGCATAATTATTTCATGATTTCCCTTCAACATTCTTCAAAATCATGATGATTGTAAATAGCGATCTTAATTAATCATGACCCATAATCAGAAGGCTCTCATTTAATAATAATTTTACTCCTCTTCGAATAAATTGAATTGGTGACTATTTATGGTAGTCCTCTTTAAGAAGCATCTGATCCTTTACCAAATTTACAGCCAAACATTGAATAAAAAGTTATTAAAGTTATTCAACAAATCATAATGGTTGCTGGAAGTATATTTTTAAATGGATTTATTATTATTAATTAATTATCAAACGCTAGTGTAATTAAGAAAAAAGCTTAAAAGTGGTAGTTAGGTTAGCTCACCTATGGCAGTTGTACAAAATCTATTCCAAAGATACAGCTATTACCCCTTTTTCAAGCATTGTCTCCTTTGATTACGGGCTCCCATAATTCTTTCCAAAAACTATATTTTTTAAAATAATGTTATGTTTATTTATATGAGTTGAGATTATATATACAGCGTAATAATTTTGTTGTATCAGATATATAAGAATTAAACATAATTTAGTCAACTTTAAGAGATTCAATGGTGTAACCTTTTCTGGTAAATTATTTTGAAAATAAATCTTTGTCAAAATTTTTTACAAGAATTATGATTGTTGCAATAAATCTTTTAGTCAATATTTAATATATATATATATATATATATTCAAACTACAAGGGGAACTTTTAAACGTCAGAAGCTAAAACTAGTATTATTCTTCTGAATTGTACGTACCTGTTATTTTATCCCTTAAGAAATTCACAATTTGTCAATGGAGAGCATCATGAATTTTCACACATTAAAAGATAAGACTGGTCAACATGGGTGTAATCCAATCCAATTGAGCAAAAGTTGATGTTATCTTTGCTTATAAGTCGTAATTAATATGATATTATTAACATATGAAGTCCACTTTTAACAACATTCCACATGAGGTTGGAGCGAGTGTGAGGCTTTTTAATTTTCATGAAACTATAACACTAATTGCTTTTTAAAATAATAAAATTTCTACGGAATTTGGGTCAATGGTTTACATACTAATTAATATCTTGTTCGATTAAAATATAGTAAGAAATTGTTAATGTATCGAGTTTATTATTAGAAATAACCAATTCAATATTATAAATTGTAAAACGAAAATCACTATGACACAGAGTTATTAAAATAATAAATTTTAAAAAACTAGTGGGATTATTTTATTACCAGTTTACTTAAAAAATAAATAATTTTAATGATTTTATTGACGACATTTAATGATCAGCGTAGTATAGTTGTTGATGTATAATTAAATAATCACATATTACGAAGTATCTTTTCGTACTGTACAATTCTAGACGAAGGACAGAGTACTCTGTCGTTGTGCATGTGACTTTTGCACTTCACTTCTTAGTTGACAAGCCAATGCATCTCACTTTTGTTTAGGAGGATGCATCTCACCCTCACCTTAGCAGCAGTCGAATGTGAGAATCAATTTTAATGATGTGTTAAAAAAACTTGAAATTCATATTCGAAAATCATTTAATACAATTTTTTTCTAGGTGTTTTTATTTAATGATTTCACATTAAAACTTAGAGTCTATTAAATGTGTCATGTCAATTTGAGTATACAGAGAATGCATTGAAACATGAAAAACGAGTCGAACAAGAAAACACATGTAAACCATATAGTTAAAAGAAACTGATTGTATTTACATATATTTTAAAATATATTTATATATATATAAAAGTATTTTAAGAAAAATAGTAGAGAATATGATTTTCATAGAATTATTTTTATTTATTAAAATATATTTCAAACAACAATATTTATTAAATAGAAATAATTTTTTTAGTCTAAAATTCTTCTAGACTAAAACTAGTTGTTTATTCACATTAAGTATCATTAAAACACTTTTAAAAGGCATTTACTAAATTAATAGAAAACAATTGTACATAAATTTTAAGAGTTAGTCTTAAACATGACAAAATCTGTCACTGTATCGGCATATGATAGCCGTAAGGAAAACTTTCTAGAGGAAGATAGACGGTGAAGATCAAATCTCAAAAGCTATAAAAGTCACAGACAAAGCATCAAAACAATGGGAAGCGAAATCAATGACTAGAAAAGGTGTGCATCTTTGGACTTTTTCAAAGTTACCAGTTTGTTATTGACCGTTAACAGTTCCCCTTCCCAAAGGACATGCTACGGAATGACCAATCTCTCTCCCAACCCAATTTCACAATTATCCAAATTACCCTTAACAGGGCACCACCATTAGACATTAGGACCATGAATAGTGAATCTAAGAGGGTAGAAACGTAATTTAAGAGGGGTAGGATTGGAAATTCAAATATAACTGTAAAATTTTATTGTATGTTTAGTCCTGAGTTTTTTTCTGTAAGAAAGAATCTGAACTAAAAAGAAAAAAAATCTTGAGAAGCCAATGGGGATTGAGTAGGTGAAAGAAGCCAAAAAACTTGCATGTGCAGCTGCTTCATTTGCGCCATTAAAGACTCATTTCGCTTTCAATGCAGCAAATGGTTCACACATATCTCTTCATTTTCGCTCCTACTTTTATTATTTGTTCTTTAAAACTCATTTTCCTAATTTAAAATATAATATATATTTTGTTTTGTACAAGTGTTATTTTAGAAAAATTATTTTATAAAATGAATGGTATTTCCACGAATAAAATTTGACTTCAGTGTAACAACAAGACAAAAAAAACTCAGATTTATCTCATTAATTTTTAATTATATTCCTAAACCTACTAAACATTCACTAATTAAATAATAAAAAAAGAAAAAGTTGGTGTAAAACAATGTTGGAAAAATAAATAAAAAGATTTATAATAGTCAATGAAACACTATTTGACTTAAACAGGTGGCTCTTAATTAAGATGATTGAAGCACAGATGCCGAGTATCGCGGTCCTAATTATCTCTCTAATCAATTTTTAGAATCTCTGATTTCGTTTTCCATGCAGATCTCATCTCTAATCATGATTATTGATTTTAATTAAGTGCAAGTAATCTTTATATTTATGATTTTGAAAATCATTATCAAGAAGTTACCACCACACATGTGGGTCTCAGTTTCTATCATTCCCACGTGTAATTATTTTTATTTTTATTTTCTTGCAAAAAATATGATTTTATTTAGTTAAATATGTGATCACCCATGTGAGAAATTATCATGTAATGTTTGATAAACTTTATTAGTGACACAATCGGATACAGTTGCTGAACATGTTGAGTTTACATAGGGACCGTCCATGACAAGGATGGACCCACGACAGAGAAGATGTAGTAATAACAGTAGAGGTTGCATTGCTTTTGTGCTATAGACCACAAAGTTGTATTTAATGGAGGAAGGTGAACTACAAAAATAGCTTGGGCATTAATTTAAAAAGAGAATACTTATCACTATACCGTTGTGACAGTATAAATTTAAACTAAATCAGAAAAAAATATTTTTTTTCATTAATTATGACATGATTAATGTATATCGAATGATTAATGTGTTGATTCATATAACTGACGCATTATATTAGGTGTGAATATAATAGTGCAACATAAAATTACTCTTTCTATATAAAGCTTGGAATTAGTGGTTAAGAATTTGATTTTTCAATAAAGGATCATCATTTGTTTGCTGATCTAATGACCCAAATGTTTGTTCGCATTTTATATATAGAATGAGCCATTATTGAGAAGTTATTACGTTCAAAGCTGTAACAGAGTTCTGGTTTGACCCTTTAACTATTTCAGAGCGAAAGAAAACCAAATTTGATCAAAAGATGTAGAGAGAGAGAGTATTTGCGGCTAATGGTAAATGCTTGCATGTGGGTATGAAGTTTTAAATTAACCATGAGAGGAAAAAAAAACAAACCATCATACCCCACTTGGATTGTGGGGATTTTTTCCACTAAGAAAGCTACAAAACCAGACGGTTTGGTCCCTCAAAACAGCCATTTAATGCTTAAGAACGACTTCTTTTCACTATTCCAATACCACTTTGTACCATAATTTTTATAATATTTTTTCTCTCTTTTCGGTCCCATCAACCCTAAAAATAAAAAAGAAATTGTTGGTTAGTTATGAAGGTTGTTGCCTAATAGTCCTAGCCCACTTAACTTCTATATATTGACCCTTATCCCTCCCCATTTTCTTCACCTCTCTGCTTCACCCCTTTTCTCTCTCCCCTATTCTAAAGCCTCTCTCCCTCTCTCTCCCTCTCCCTCTCTCTCCCTCTCCCTCTCCCTCTATTATCTTCCATTTCCTTTCATTACTAGTAGAAGAGCAAAGAAAGAAGGGAAAAAGGTCAATATTTTTAGCTAACTTTTGGGATAATATGAAGTGGGTGTTGAGAAATACTTAATTTTGAACTTTCTTGTGCAGGAAAATGGCTTTAAATGCATTTCTCTTGGTGGGTTTACTCGCAATAGTCTCTTCTGTAGAGGGATCCGGTGGAGGTGGATGGACAAATGCTCATGCCACTTTCTATGGAGGAAGTGATGCTTCTGGAACAATGGGTATGCCCCAGTGGAGCGCCTTTTGACCTAACTTTTCGCTCTGGAGTCCCCAACTAAAAAAAGACACATTTTGCTGATTTTTTGTTAATGGCTTGAAATTTGTGCAGGTGGAGCTTGTGGGTATGGGAATCTATACAGCCAAGGGTATGGGACAAACACTGCAGCTTTAAGCACAGCTCTGTTCAACAATGGGTTGAGCTGTGGGGCTTGTTATGAGATTAGGTGTGCGGGTGACCGTAAATGGTGCTTGCCTGGCTCCATTTTGGTCACCGCCACTAATTTCTGCCCACCAAACAATGCTCTCCCTAACAATGCAGGTGGCTGGTGTAACCCTCCTCTTCAACACTTTGATCTTTCTCAGCCTGTTTTCCAGCACATTGCTCAATACAAAGCTGGAATTGTTCCTGTTGCTTACCGAAGGTATGGATTCAAGTTCTTAGGCTTCAAACCTTTCATTTGTTAGACTCCAACTTGACTATTCTGCTGAAAAAGTTTACATTTTTAGATTTTAACCCTTCATTTATGCCACTAATCCGATGTTTCTAAGTGATTTACATTTCTTGAAAATAATAACCAAGTTTTATAATTTGATTTATGAAAAGACAATTTTACCCTCTAGAAAATTTGCAACCTATGTATGAAATGGCATTTTCAGGAGAAAATGGGTTGGAATTCTTTTTCTTTTATGTCATCCTCTCCAATTCATCTTTAGCAGCAATAACATGGTGGGGGTTCTTTTGTAGGGTTGCTTGCCGGAGAAGTGGAGGCATAAGATTCACCATCAATGGACATTCCTACTTCAACCTATTCCTAATCACAAACGTTGGTGGTGCTGGTGATGTCCGTGCTGTTTCAGTCAAAGGGTCCAGAACTGGTTGGCAACCACTGTCAAGGAACTGGGGGCAAAACTGGCAAAGCAACAGCTACCTCAATGGCCAAAGCCTATCATTCAAAGTCACCACCAGTGACGGCCGCACTATTATCTCCAACAACGTTGCTCCAGCGAGCTGGTCCTTCGGCCAGACCTACAGCGGTGGCCAATTCCGCTAGAGATCAACACCCATTTCATCTCCTTTGTTTGAGTGTATTAAAATACGTATACGTAGTAAGAAAATTAGTATGACTATTTTGGAGTATTTGGGTCCAAATCTGAGAAGGGCCTATTTTAATTGGCTCCTTGTCATTTTTGACTTAAGTCTCTTAAGATTTAAGGTACCCTATTGCCATTGACAGTTGATTATGAGATCCCTTTTGTTTGTGGGGTCTTTTATTCACTTATGCTGTGGAATCAGCAATTTAGGCAGAGGTGGACTTTTACCACCCGCCAAGTAGTATTTGAATTTTTTGCTTTCTGATTTTCTCTCTTTTTCTTGGTGGGATCTTTGGAAGTAACTTCTTTTGCTTGTAATGTCACTCGTAATCAGCTCCTGCTGAGTGGCCTCTCTCTTGAATCTTGATTGCTGTCTTTAGATATGTTATTTTGTTGACTCTCTAAGTGTAAATTTCATTTTCCATCCGTAATGGGAAAAGTAGTGATGATTTACTATCATTTGCTCTCTATATGGATACTTTTAAATCTCTTACTCTGTTGAAACTGATACTTATTCAATCAAGGAAAATGAGAAAAGCTTTGAAAAGAGTAAGCAAATGGAAGAAACAGACTAGACTCTTTTGAACATTGTTTGAAGTAAATTTGCAAAACCCAGAAGGCTAAAACCATATAAGTTACAATTAAAAGGAAAAGAGTAAGCTTTCTTTATTACATAGACAAGAGAGGGTATGCGTCTGTTTCAATTAAAAGGAAATGCTGAATAGATACAAAAAATATGTTTATTTTGTATATATGATTTTGAACAGATATATTGCTATATAGTATTTACAGCAATGTTAGTAAAAGCCCGGGAGGCAGTATGCTATCTATTTGTATCTTGACAACACAAAAACAAGACAAGGCGGATGCAAAAAACGACTCCTCAGATGAAGATGGTGGTGCCTCATTTGATGGGGAAAGATTGATCCTCCCCTGACGGGTGGCAAAGATCAGAGATAAGCCATTGTTTGTGAGCATATCGCTTATCGATGCCTGTTGTAAAAATCAACAAATCTCAATCTACATGGAAAAGCAACTCCCTCAAGCATGAGTTCAAAACTTTTCCAACAAACTATACGTGTATCACTCGTAATTCATGTACTTCAGTTTTGCTGCTGCAACGAACAAAAGAAAAACTTGTAATTATAAAAAGAATATAAAGAAAAGAAATAACTAATTACACTCAGACAAGGACAAAGAACACCAAGAAGAAACTAGGTATGATAATAAAGAAAGTATTAAGCCATGGAATAAGGAAGTATAAACCAAGCAAACAATGGAAAATGTAATATTAGAAAGAAATCCAGGCTCTGTTCCCTCGTATCGAGATTTGGAAAATACAATCTCTGGATATGTATGAATTACACCGGTGAAGATTACATATTTTTAATTGCATGTTTACCGTATTTGTAAATGGAATTAATAAAGTTTGGTGAGCAACCGAAAAAAAAGGCAGGGAAAAATAGAATGGCATAACCGAAAGAACTGTCTCAGACCTCGAAAAACCATATTTACAAGGCTCTGCTACTAAGACAATATTACTCAATTGTACTTAAGCAGAAACATGTATCTGTAAGAGAAGCAACTATTAGCAGAGAGAGAAACTTACTTGGGGGTATAAGCGCTCATCAAATAAAGTAACAACGCAAGGGCCAGAAGTCGATGCCCAGTTATGATTGATCGTGTCATATGTAGGCCTGGGAGGTTCAAAGCTCTCATTAACATGGAAATCCACAGTGTTCTCTGGCAGATTCATATCTGTTGGTTGAAATTTTGCATCACCCAAAAAATTGATATTATATGGCAGGTATGGATACTGTCCACCCAATTGTGGCCTTAGAGTTGCTGTTCTGCTTAGGTCATGAAGAACTCCATTTTCTTGTCCAGAATTGGACATCTCTGGGCTTCTACCCGTGCCAAAATAGCCAGAATAACTAGCAAAAGATGAACTTGCAGAGCACTCCACATCCCTGTAGAAAATAAGTTGACACAATGAATCGAATAACGCATATTAAAGCATTGCTCCCAACTCATCCATCAACCTTGTGTCCACCCTATTATAATATACAGCTACATGCTAAAAACACGCTCGTGTCCTTCATTCCTATTTCAGCCACCCCCCCCCCCCTGTGGGTCTGTTTCGCGTACGATTGCAGTTATTTCTCCTACCGATCTTCTCAAGGGAGTAAGAAACTAACATTCATATGAGGTTTTAAGCATGAAGATGAAGTTTCAAGTTTCAACTTACCTATGGGGAATGAAATTTGGATCCTCAGGTAAAACCATTTGTTGGTTGTCATTGCTAGGAATCCATGAGAAAGGCTGAAGCTGTTGCTCCGAACCCATTCTGAAAGGTATGTGTATTCCGTTTTGGAACTGCAAGACGAAAATAACTTTTTTTTAATACAACTTAGTCGGGAAATTTTTCTATTTCTACTCAAGTTTCTTTCTTTACCTGATTAGAGCATTCTAGCGCCGTAAGAGGGTGCTTCTGTAGATTTTCCTGTCAGAAGATTTTAGATAACAATGATAGTTAAAAATATATTGATATTTTTAGAATAGTAGAAAAATATGAGAAGGTAGAAAAGAGAGATGCATCGTCTCATTGCACGAAATCAAAGAGTACATTCACTGAAACATTGTGTAGTTACTGGCATTATATGCTCATTACGGGAGCAAAGGATACCTTATGTGTTCGAATTTGGTTTAGAGATTCCCTCAGTGAATCTTCCATTTGGGACAAATGATCCACATTGGTTATCTTATCAGGGTTAGACCAATAGCTGCAGAACTCAAGAAATTTTAGAAAGGCTGGCAAACCGATAATTTCACAGATTCAACTATAGAAGAAAGACCAAATGCCATAGTTATCTAGCTATATCAGCAATCACCTCAGTCTATTATGTATTTCAGAAAGTTGACTCTGAAATAACCTTGCTTGACTAGCCAAGTCCTGCCCACGTAATTATAAATAGAAAAAACAAGTCACCGCGGGACTGGTCCTAAAAAAGAGTTATCATACATGGAAAAACTGGTTTTTGAGCATACCTCAACTGTTTGAGAACTGCAACAATGAAAATGGAAACGAAAAGAGTAGCAGTTAAAATTGTGTAGAGGGTCTGAATGCATTTCAATAAAGTGGAAGAAATTGCATACCTTGTACCCAGAAATTCTTGTATATTCACATCATGATCCAATTTCTTAAACGTTTTTTTCAGCGCCTAATTTGCCAAAGAAAATATAAAAATCGTGAAGGAAAAAACGTACATTGACAAAAAGGAAAAAAAGAAGAAGATGAGAATTGACTCAAATAGGTAGAGAACACCGAAAGGACTTACTTCAAGGCTTTCCAATTTCCTGTTCCAATCATTCAGAAGCACATTAACTCCAAATTAGTACAAATCCAACTCGAAGAAATTGTTCAAAACTAAGAAGAATTTCCAAGCATGGGAATTTCGAGTGTACCTTTTTGCCCTTTCTTGTGGAGTCAATTGAGCAAACTTTGCAATGACTTCTTCTATGCTGCTAAACACCAATCCCCCAACGGGCAAAAGAAAGTCAGTTTTTTTTTTTTTTTGCATTAACATCGAGTAACTAAGCAGCTGGATGAATGTTATGGCCTATAGCCTGTTAACTAAATTACTATTAAGGATAAAAAAACTCTAATTATTGAAGTTGGGAATACAAAATCCGATGCTTTATCTCCATTTTAGAGGTAAAAGCATTAGCTGTTTGGAAATACTTAAGCAACAAGATGAAAAAGAAAGCAAGAAATGAGAATACCTGCGCTTGCCACTGCATAAAGAGGGTTTCCCCGTTGGTGAAAACATGAGAAGGATGATGTCAATGTCACACAATATAGATAGCTCATTAGCCTTCTTCATAATGCCATGCTTCCTCTTAGCATAGGTTGCTTGGCGACCGTTTGTATTCTCCAGTCTCTTTATCTTCAGCTTTACCCTTCCCATCCTGCACCTCTAACAAATTTAACATTCAAGATTTTTCCTCTCTTGCATATTACTTCCATATTCTAATTCACCTTTGCATATTTAGAACAAGGTTCTGGGGATTTAAATGCAAAAGGGTAAAATGACCAACAATAAAAATACCAATAAGGCCCAAAATCAAGCTGGAAACAACGAAAAACTGAAATCCCACTATAAAAATCACCACTAGAATTAAAAATAAACGAATTAGAAGAACGCCCAGAAGGATTACAGAAGTTTATTTGAAAGAGTTGAAGTAAAGCAAGGAGTAACAGAGTATGCAAAATGTAAAACAAACATGAAGACAGGAAAGGAAATTTTACCCAGACGAGGAAACCAGAAAAGGAGTTGAAAGTTGCGTTATGGAAACGTCTGAAAGGGTGGGACAGACAAACTTCTAAGCGAATTAGGAATTCAAAGGAAGGCACAGAGAGAGAGAGAGAGAGAGAGAGAGAGAGAGAGAGAGAGAGAGGTGTGAGCTTACATATAGCTTAACATTACACGACCGGGTGACCTGAAAAATCGGTCATTGGGGCAAGCGGGAGAATCGGGTGCGTCAGAAATTCCACAAACCAACGAAACAAACTCTTGTAATTCGTGTGCTTCGGCCATTAATCCCTCATTCGATGGATGACGATGATCGGCCAGCAACAGAAACCACATGAACACTTTTGTAAATATCACTTAAAAAAGATTCATTTGTTTTCTCAGATATTTATCTGAAATTTCCTCTCTCTCCTTCTCCTATTTCTTGAGAAAGTAAATGTGCAGGCTAGATTAGTCATTTCGTGATATCATACATAATTTTTGATATTTACGTCACTTTTATTTATTCTTTATCCTATCTCGAAACTGGATAAAACAGTTAAAATTCTATTAAAAGAAAAAAAAATCAATTAAAAGTCCCCTTGTTCCTCGAATATGAACAGAGTTAAATAACATGCACTAATTGACTAATTACCCTTTTTTAACTAATTAATTCACTTGAAACTCTATTTATACATGAATTTTTCCTCCTAAACATACCTAAAGAGTCCATATGTCCTGATCGGACCCCTGTGATTATTTACCTAAAACCATCTGACAAGACGTGGACGAACTTTTACCGCCATGGGAATGAATTGAATGCATACGGCTTGGTAGGTTTAGGATGAGGTTCATTGTGTCGGTCCGCCACCACGACCTCCTCAGTAGGTTTTAGATGCGTCGTCCTCTCATTGAGAATGAACCTAGAGACACGTGGCAACGTCTTATATTTTGGAATTTGCATGCACTTGACAATCGTTGATTGACCATCATAAAATAACGGTTTACCCCCATTTCTATATAAAGAGGCTTAACACTCCTATTGGGGGGATACATTGACATTTCACACACACATTTGGGGGCTCTCTCTCCCTCTCTCTCCTTGGCAACCTCAAGGAGGTGCATTTGTCGGTGGTTGTCACCGTCTAGGTCGCTAAGAATGCTCATCCTTTCCTCCATGTTAGACCTCCATGTTACCAAAAAATTTTCAATGACTAGATGACTCTCCGTTCAAGACCAGATCTGATTCAAGACCAGATCTGGTTCAAAATCCTTCCCCGAAACAATGGTGACTCCATTAGAGAGTCGCCTATCAAAGAGAAGCCTCTGTGAGGAAGGTCTATTGTGTATTTATTTCTTGAAATCAGTATGTTTTGTTTTTCTTTGATTTATTCATGAAAATCTGGAACCCAAAATAGAAGAATGAATTTCTGGAACTTAAATTTTTGTTTTGAAAGAATGTTTTCACTGCTTCCTTCGTCTATGTTCAAAAGGAAAAACTGAGTTTCTTGTATATTTGTATATTCGATCATGGGTTTCGTTTTACTTTGGATGGTTAAAATAATAATTTCCATACCTCAGTTCCATTCTTGGTCTCTTACCATGGCTAAAAGTAAAAAAAAATAGACAAAGATGTGATTCTTTAAAAATGGTGAAGAAAGTGATTTTCACATTTCTAGAACATTATTGAGTCTCTACTTGGTAGAAGAAAAATTTCATGTTGGAAAACACTTGAAGGTATTAAACAAAAAAAAGTAACAAGTTTTGTTGTCGGTGTTTTATTCTTGGTTTAGATCTTTCAAGAAAATGGTTGAAAGGTTTGGAAACATTTGATTCATTTTCATCTTCACAAAATTTCTGGTTTGTTTTCAAAGAAAATGGTGGTTAGGCGCTGGTGTCCAGGTGTGGGAAGTCCATCACGCCTGATCCCTATGCGTGGGGAGTCCCCACGCCATCAATCAACAAAAGGGGTCATATGGACTCTTATGACTTGTTCCAGAGTCTGAGAATTCTCTCAGACGTACTGTCTCAAAATAAGATCTCTTCTTACACTATAATAATAAAACAACGATATACGTTTTTATTATTTATTTGAAGAATGGATGGATACATCAAGCCCACAAATCGTTAGAATGGGGCAACGCTCGAATCAGAAGTTATGTTCAAGCTTGATTGTTATGCCTTCAATAGAGGATTAATGCAATTATGGATCAGCGTCACTGAGAGTGACATGTCAAGATTGAACACATGGTGTCTAAATATACCCACGTGATGCCTATGTGGCGTAACGATAAACTTCACAGGATCTATGACTAAACATACTTGAAGTTGGTAGTCCCTAAAGTGTAGTATATGTCTTCGGACTTAGTGACAAATGTTCGAAGACCCTTCCTTGCCTGGGAACAATCTGGACTTATTATCGACGGAGATTTCTAGATTTATTAATTAATTTATCACAGAGATTTATGGACTTATTATCGAGCTTATCATGGAGATATCCAAATTATCTACTGATTCATTATAGGTATTTGAGATTTATCAATCAACTTATTATGCAGGGTTCTTAACTGATACTCATGGATTTATCGACCCAATTATTGTAAGTATTTATGGAATTATCTATTATTTACACTGTCTCATTATCTCTGCCACATGAATCTGAATCATGCCTAAATGGGGCTCTAGTATGCACATGAGGGATTCTAGATATATATTTACTATTCTATTTGGCTTTTAGTCTCTACGTCATTATTGAAGTCATGGTAGAGAAAATAACTTATATTTCTTTAAGCTTCAAAAAGAGGGGAATATATCAATATACATATATTCTGTGTGGTGTATTCCACATTATCAAATCTATTTGGAATATCTGCTCTGACAACAAGTTTTCTATTTTACTAGGAGATTCTTCTTCTGACTAATAATCGAGACAACAAAAATAAGGACTTGTTTCCTCTTTGAATATCGTCCATAGGTACATTATCACTGTAAAAAGGGCTTCCGGCCTCTTCTAAGTGTGTCAGTAATACCACATAGTGAAAATTTTTTATGTTGGTTCTGCACATCCATGGTAACAAGAAATAACCATGTCTGGTGCCTCAAGCAGAGTATTCTAGGTCGATTGCTACCTCGGTGACAATAAAATCACCTTAATAGGCGGGTCGATGATTCATCGTTAAGTGCACCTGAGGTAACGACAAAATTATCGCGAGGGGTGACTTAGGACCGTTGAGCAAAAATCATCGCTAAGTGCACCCGACGTAATGATAAAATTACCACGAGGGGTGACTTAGGACTGTTGAGTAAAAATCACCACTAAGTGCACCCGAGGTAATGACAAAATTATCACGAGGGGTGACTTAGGATTATTGAGTAAAAATCACCGCTAAGTGCAACCGAGGTGACGATAAAATTACCAAGAGTGGCGACTTAGGACTGTTAAGGAGAAATCACTGCTAAGTTTACCTATTATAGGTAGCTTAGGATCGTTGAAAAGAAAAAATAGCCATTAAGCGTACTCGAGATGATGAAAAACTTGTCACGAGGGGTGACTTAGAACTGAAAGACATTTAGCATCGTAATTTTTACTTCGACTTTTGTAGTTATCAAAATAACCCAAAAAGTTATAACGGGTTAGTTATCTACGAACACATTTAAGACATTCCAGCAAAGTTGGCTCTTGAAATACGTGTAAAATGTTTCAACGAAGTTCGTTCCTTTAACGCGTTTAAGACGTTTCAGCGAAGTTAGTCCTTGGAACGCGTTTAAGACGTTTCGATGAAGTCTGTTCTTGAAATGCGTGTAAGATGATTCAGTGAGTTAGTTCCTGAAACGCATTTAAGACGTTTCAACAAAGATTGCTCTTGGAATGCATTTAAGATGTTTCATCAATGTTGACTTTGGTAACGTATTTAAGATGTTTCAACAAATATTGCTCATGGAATGCATTTAAGACATTTCAGCATGGCTCATGTAATGCATTTAAGACATTTCAACAAAGTTAGTTCCTAGAACGCGTTTAAGATGTTTGAGCGAAGTTAATTCCTGGAACGCGTTTAAGACGTTTTGATAAAGTTTGTTCCTGAAATGCGTGTAAGACGTTTCAGCAAAGTTAGTTCCTAGAAAGCATTTAAGACATTTTAGCAAAGATTGATCCTAGAATGCTTTTAAGACGTTTCAGCGAAAGTTGTTCGTGTAATGCATTTAAGATGTTTCAGCAAAGATTGTTCCTGAAATGCACTTAAGACATTTCAGCGAAGCTTGTTCCTCGAATGCGTTTGAGATGTTTTAGCAGAGTAGGACCTTGGGATGCGTTTAAGACGTTCAGTAAATTTTATTCTTGAAATGCAATGGAAACATTTTAGCAAAGGTAGTTGGGTGGAATTTAGCCATTGTTGCAAATCCCTTCAAAGCGGAACGTGGCCGCCATAACGTGTTTGAAATACACAAGTTGTTTTGACTGCTTATTTCACTCGTTACCATAGAATATGACCGTTGTCGCGTGGATTAAATCTAACTTAGAGATTTACTATGAATATGTTCATGTTTAAAGTCGAATGTAAGAGACATATGTGCGAAGAAGAGATGTAGAAGCTCAGGTTCAAATGTATGCGCAAAGTGGGGATGCATGATAACGGTTCAAAGCAGCAAAGAATGAGCATGTATGATAAAAATCCAAAGTATGAACTGATGCATGATAAAATTTGAAGTGGGGATGGATCTATAACCCTTTAAGCATGACCATTACGGATAGTCCAATATTCACACGCCTCCTTAGGCAACTTGATTATATTTTTTGTGCATGTATGCGCCTTTTTAGGTAGTATCATGCAGGTTCTTAGGTGTGTGCACTTTCACAAGTCGACTCGTCTGCGAACGCCACTCCAGCATGTGCATTTGCCGCGCGGGCCATTTCTTGATGAACTTTACCCTGGTTAGTTATCTCAATATCAGAAAGTGCTGGTACATTTGTCATGATTTTAATGAATTACCTCTTGAAATGCTTAGGAACACATCATTGAGTTATATCTATCATATACTAGAATAATGTGAGTAGAAAATGTTGCATGACTCTATTCACTTGTCATGATACTTTGGAAACACAATATGAACATGCATGTGCTACATATACTACCATGTATAACCACTCATGCTTACATTGAAACTTAAGGTTGTGCATTGCTAGCGTATGTTCATGTTTAAAGTCGAATGTAAGAGACATATGTACGAAGAAGAGATGTAGAAGCTCAGGTTCGAACGTATGCGCAAAGTGGGGATGCATGATAACGGTTCAAAGCAGGAAAGAATGAGCATGTATGATAAAAATCCAAAGTATGAGCTGATGCATGATAAAATTTGAAGTGGGGATGGGTCTATAACCCTTTAAGCATGACCATTACGGATAGTCCAATATTCACACGCCTCCTTAGGCAACTTGATTATATTTTTTGTGCATGTGTGCGCCTTTTTAGGCAGTATCATGCAGGTTCTTACGTGTGTGCACTTTCACAAGTCGACTCGTCTGCGAACGCCACTCTAGCATGTGCATTTGCCGCACGGGCCATTCCTTGATGAACTTTACCCTGGTTAGTTATCTTAATATCAGAAAGCGCTGGTACATTTGTCATGATTTTAATGACTCTTGAAATGATTAGGAACACATCATTGAGTTATATCTATCATATACTAGAATAATGTGAGTAGAAAATTTTGCATGACTCTATTCACTTGTCATGATACTTTGGAAACACAATATGAACATGCATATGCTACATATACTATCATGTATACTCACTCATGCTTATATTGAAACTTAAGGTTGTGTATTGCTAGTGTGTGTGTGTATATATATTGTTTCAGCTAGTCATCCTTTCGTGAATGTCGGCACAATCAGATTCTTTATTGAAAGAGACTTGCCTAGCCAACTACTTATTGCAACTCTTACTAGAAGTTAAATGAAAGCAATTGGTACATCATCACATCCAACTCGGGGCTACAACAAAAAAGATAACCTTACATGATTAATTCAGTGAATAAACATTCATCATCACAGTTGAACATTCTCATAATTCGGTGGCTCATCAAGTAAAATCACAACACACACCAAGACTATGTACAAGTTCAAGTGCTACACATTTGAACTTGCACATGGGGTTAAGTTTATACATAATTTTTACTTCCTGGACATACCCAATGGGTCTACCCGCCCTGATCGGACCCCTGTAATTATTTACCTATAAGCGTCAAGTCAAGTGACAAGACTTGGACGGACCCTAACTACATTGGGAATGAATTAGAGGCATATGGCTTGGTAGGTTTAGGATGAGATTTGTTCTGTCGGTCTGCCATCATGACCTCCTCAGTAGGTTTTAGATGCGTCATCCTCTCATTGATGATGAACATAGAGACACGTGACAGTGTCCTATACGTTGACCTTTACATACACTCGACAATCGTTGATTGACTGTCATAAAATTAGGATTTACCCCCCACTTTCTATATAAAGAGGCTTAACACTCTTATTGGGGGGGATACATTGACATTTCACACACACATTTGGGGGCTCTCTCTCCCACTCCCTCTCCTTGGCAACCTCAAGGATGTGCGTTTGATAGCGGTTGTCACCATCTAGGTCGCTAATGATGCTCATCATTTCCTCCACACTAGACCTCCATGTTCCTAAGGCTTTTTCGATGATTAGATGACTCTCCGTTCATGACCCGTTCTGGTTCAAAATCCTTCCCCAAAATAAACTCTTTCATTTTAGTTTAGATCAAATCATTTGAACTCTTTCGTATAGAGGCTGATGTTTGGAAGGAGGTTAATTATTTTTTTTGCCAACCATTATATGCCCAATTCTCTTAATGAAGCAAGTATCATTTCTTATCCTTAAGGTCCAACAACTTAAATCTCCTTCATTTTAGGCCCATAGCTTTATGTAATTTTTCCTATAAGATTATTTCAAAAAATTTGGCCAATAGATTAAAAGCTTTTCTTGAAAATATCATTTATGATTCTCAAGAGGCCTTCAGATTGATGTGTCAAAGGCTTATGATAGGGCTAGTTGTTTTTTTTTAATTAAAAAAACTCTTAATAAAATGGGTTTTGATGATAAATTTGTGCATTGGATCATGTGGTGTATTTCTAATGTTGCCTATGATATTAACATTAACAGTGTGCTTAAGGTCCATATTAAGCCTGGTAGAGGGTTAAGACAAAATGATTCCTTATCCACTTATCTCTTTATCACTGTGGTTGAAAGTCAATCCAAATGTCTTAATGAGGTGGTTTTAAAAGGTAATATCAATCATATTTCTCTTTTAAGACAGTTCATTCATGTCTAATTCTACCATTTTTTCTTGCTCTAACCTTAACTTGTGCATTATTAAATATTATAATGCTACTAGACAAAGAATTAACTTTGAGAAACCAGTATTTGGTTTAGTAAAAATGTCTATTTAATGAATGATTGCTAGTATGGTTCATTAAATATTATGAATGCACGCGATCTAGATCTGAATTATTATCTATGATCTTAATTCTCTTGTACTAATGCAAGATCACAGTCTTATTAATGAATATAAAATTTTCATATATTTATATAAATTATTTGACAATAATTTTAAAAAATAATTATAAAAAAATGTAATACTCATTAAATTTCATATAAAAAAGTCAATACACATACTTTGAGGGTATAACCCCCAACACTTCTATATATGATAATCGAATTTATGTGTATTAAATCTTTATGATAAACAACACGTTGATAAATATATTAATTCGCGTCGATCCTGTCATATATAATCTCATTATATAAAACACCATCACTAAGAATCCTGAGTAGTCATGAATTCATATTCATGTCTACTAGATCTTTTGATTCACTAGTTAAGGTTTATTTGGAAAACATGTTAGTGACTTTTATTTTGGAGATTCACTGATATAGATGGCTGAGAACATGATTTTACAAGATTTAGAATACAGGTTTTTCTAACGGATTGTATATTGATTCTCTTAAGTGTTAATTTTAGAACTGAATGGTTCTTGAGCTCAAATTTATAATAAAATTATAAATTAGTAATTTACTAGTGGATTAATGGTACTTAAAGACTAAAAGGTAACTAGAAGGGTAAAACAATAATTTTGAGCAAAAGTTGGAGGATAGAACTACGTGAAATAATTATATTAGTGGATTACATGAAAACACTCTGTAAATACAATCTGTAATCTCTAAAAGTGTAATGTCATATTTATAGTGGAGTAATAGTAGAATTAATAAATAAAATTATTTAATTAATAATCTCATTTTTTGGAGCTTAGAATTATAGGTCCATGGTCCCCAAATTACATCTATACTACGCAGTCTAGGGTGTGAATATTTCAGGATATGAGAAAATGACTTACTTGCAAAAGAATTTTTATTATTGGGTAAGTACATAATTATGAGATAATTATTTATGATTAATTAATTAATTAATTAAATTATATACATATATAAATTGTTGGAATTAATATATATCTAAAAATAATTATCGATTTTTCTTTTAATTATCGATAAATGTGACAAAATATCTAATTATGAAATTAGATAATTAAATTATTATTATATAATAATTTAGATCAACTAAATCTGTTATTTATGAAATAACAGATCATTTAATTGATATAGATAATCATGTATGTTAATTTTGAATTAACAAATATCTAGATATTTAATTTCATTAAAATAAATATTTAATACACAGTAATTATCACGTGTCAATCATTGGCACTACAATGGTGTCGTGTCAATAATTAATTGTATATCAGAGATTGACACGACATCATTGTAGTGCCATGCAGCACTACAGTAGTGGGTGTGCAACACTGCAGTGCCACAAGACACTGAAGTGGTGCCATGAGTTAGGCCATAATAAAAAAATGATATAATGTGAAAATGCTTAATCTTGTAAATTAGGCCAGAATAAAAAAAATATATGATTGATTACGGAATAGAAACAGAGCAATAATTCAAGGATTTGAGTAGAGGGCAGAACATAAATTAAATTTAAAAGTAAATAAGAAAATAAACACAAAAATAAAAAAATAAAACTGAGAAGAAGAAGATAGAAGATAACAAAGCAAAAGGCAGGGAAAAAATGAAACAACTTGCAACGAAGAAGATGAGTTAAATGTCGTGTATATATATATCTTTTCAAACTTCAACCACTTATTCAGTATTTTCATAAAATATAAATAAAATATTATATTTATAATACATCTAATAACGTATTATATGAAGAACTGTTAAAAACTCAGCACTTTATGAATCCTATTTTTTTTAAGTGTAGATGCATCAACACCATTATTTATTTGCATTCCCAAATTATTTGAGCTTGTGTGTTAATATTTGAATTTTATGAATCTCCCTCAGTTTGATAAAACTGAAACCAAACATGCACGAAACTATATCCGAACCGTTGGTGAATAGAATTTGTCAAAAACCGTTGGTGAAGCTAGATGAGAATTTGTCAAAATTTTGACAAATCATTGAAGAAGGAGATGCAATTTATGGCTACTTTTGGTTGAAAAATATGAGATATATGCAGTTAATAAGATTGAAGAAATGAATAAAATTATAAAAAAAATAGGTATGTACTGTGCATGTGATAATTTAACAGTCATTTAATGGTCATGAGTGTAAATTGATGGATGGAGAAACTTAGAGGATCAATTAGAAAGAAAAATTAATTAATGGAGGTAAGTTGATTTTATAGCAAGTGTAAGAAGTTCTATGATAATAACTCTAAAAATAATATTAGAAAATAATATAGTTTTTTTGTAATGTTCTTTTATAGATTTAATATGTTGTTATTGATTGTTCTTTTTATTTCATTTTATGCTTTAGTTTTTTCTTCAAATTGAATATTTGTTGTTTATGCTGCTCGCCGCGGCGCTTGCGCGGTGAAAGCGTGGATGGCATGGCCTTTTAAAAAAAATTAAATTTTTAATAAAAATTGAATCTTTTAATAAAATAAAACTTGCACAGTGTCAGGATAACCAAATAATTTTTTTTTATTGAAAACTCTTTTTCAATTAGTCAGGATCCATTATATATTTGTAAGTTAAATCTACATCATATAAGGTTCAGAATCATATATAGTTCTTGTAATCTATATCAAGTGTCATTGCACAAATTGATCGATCATTCGTTCTCACGAAATCATTTCAACGATTAGTACACTCTGAGATTCACACCAAGATTTTCCAAGTCAATTCTCAACGCACTAGGACATATGTAGACACATAGAATATTATAAGGCATTTTTTCTGTCTTTAGATGTTCTCAACACATGAAATCTAGAGATTTACTGAGAATAACTTTAGTGAGACGATTCTCTAAAAGAACGTGATGATTATTCTCTTAGAGATTTGATTAAAGTTTAATCATAAAATAAAATCTCCCTTTCACCAATCGTGTCTCAATTCAACTCTTGATTGACGAAGTTATGATCTGATCAACTGATTCTCACATGTTCTTTCAACCACAAATGTCGTTAGAATAATATCTTTATAGTATCAGATTTTTAGGGATAAAATGAAATAATATTTAATCGTAAAATTATCAATTACAGTGAGACTCACTCTAATTGTGCATAACTGCAATGCCACATGGCACTTCAGTGTGTCATGAGCCAGCACAGTGCCTCAGGGCATCACTGTTGTGTCATGTGGCACTACAGTGTTGCCCACTCACTATTGTAATGCCACATGACACCACAGTAGTCCATCTCAATTTCTGACACCCTATCAGCGATTGACGCGTGGTAATTACTGTAAATTAAATATTTATTTTAATCAGATAATTATCTAGATATCAACTAATTCAAAATTGACATATCTTATTATCCCTATCAACTAACTTATCTGTTATTTCATAAATAATAAATTTAGTTAACTTAAATTATTATCTAATAATAATTTAATTATCTAATTTCACAAATTAGATGTTCTGTCTCACTTATTGATAATTAAAAAAATTGATAATTATTTATATATATAATTTCTGAAAATTATATCTAAATATATAGATAATTCAATTAATTAAATCATAATTAATCACACATAATTATTTGATAATTATGTACTTGACCAGAATAAAAATTCCTTTTGCAAGTCAATCCTTTCTCATGTCCTGAAATATTTACACCTTATACAGCGTAGTATATAGATGAATTGGGGATCATGTACCTATAATCTCAAGCTCCAATAAACGAGATTATTAATTAAACTTTTTTAATTAAATATTCTTATTCATTAGTTTACTACAAGAAACAAGGGTTTTAGTGACCAACATTTTGCTCGCTAAAACCCCAAAAATTTATCGTGAAAGGCTTTCGCGACGAACATAAGTTCACCATGAACTTCGTCGCTTTTGCTTCGTCAGCGAAAGTCTTTCGCGATGAATTTTTGGATCTCGTCTCGTTAGCCTTTAGCGACGAAAAAAACTGGCCGCGAAAGGCTTTCACGATGAAAAAAATTTGGTCGCCAAAGGATTTTCGTGACAAAAAAATTCATTGCAAAAGCCTTTTTGCGACCAATTTTTCTTTTCGTCACAAAAAAGCTTTTGCGACCAAAAAAAGTTTCTTCGCAAAAAACTTTTGCCACCAATTTTGTTTGTCGCGAAATATTTTCGGCGACCATATTTTACATTATAAAATGTTGAAATAGTAATTAACATCACGTGTAATAGAAATTAATATCATCAAAAAATTTATCAAACCCGATATTTTTCTAAGAAATACATATATATATCATCAATATAATATTTCATTACAAAATCCCAGAATACTAATTCATTATAGGATTTGATTCACAAATGTATCCAAAGAAAAATAAAAAAGAGAGTATTTAAAGTTTGATGTTACAACTACAAAGCTTAACAAATATTCTATAACTCACGATTCTGTTGTTGAGTCATCGTCAGGAGATGAAAAACCGTTTTGACGAGCCCAAGCAAGTAAGCTTGTAGTTGGCTCTCCATCAACTTGATTTGCTTTTTTAGTTCTATATTTTCAACTCTAATTCGACTCTTTTTCTTGGAAGATGTCGGTGGGGCTTCATGTCCAAGACTTTTATTTTCGCTTGATGACTTCTTCAACTATCTCTTCTTTGGAGCAAGATATGACATCATCAACGATAGACACATCTCGCAAAGCACACATGCATTCTTGTGTAACATCACAATGAGCCAAGCTTTATCAAGCACGCTCAGAGATTATATAATGTATTTACAGAGTATTCTCATGTAGTCCACTAACACAATCACTTCATGTAGTTCTGTCTTCTAATTATTAGTTCGTAAATTATAACTGGTTAAAATTATCATTCTACCCTTCTAGGTTACCTTTTGATTCTTAAGTACCATTCATCCACTATTGAATGACTAATTTATAATCTTATTATAAATTTCAGCTCGATAACCATTCAGTTTCAGAATTAACACTTAAAAAAATCAATATACGATCCGTAGGATATATTAGATTCCAAATCCTGTAAGATAATGTCCTCAGTCATCCACATCACTGAATCTTCAAAATAAAAGTCACTAACCTGATTAACAAACAGACCTTAACGAGTGAATCAACTGATCTAGTAGACATGCATAAGAGTTCATGACTACTCAAGATTCAGAATGAGCTACATATGCTCATCAAATTGGTGTGTATTAAATATTTATGATAAACGAC
Organism: Datisca glomerata; assembly: GCA_003255025.1. Classification (NCBI taxonomy): domain Eukaryota; kingdom Viridiplantae; phylum Streptophyta; class Magnoliopsida; order Cucurbitales; family Datiscaceae; genus Datisca; species Datisca glomerata. Next base: position 686,254 of record QANY01003934.1, read on the forward strand.
ACGCTAATAAAGATATTACACATCGGTCTTGTCATATATAATCTTATTATAAAAAGTACATTCACTAAGATGTCTATCCACATCAATGATTCGAATCTAGATCACACACAATCATAATGCTTCGTGAACCGTACTAGTAACCATTCATTAAAGATTCTATACTTTTATATGTTGCTGACAATTTTATTCATTATCTATGATCTTAATCCTGTCGTACTAATACAAAAACATAGTCTCATTAATGAATGTGAAATTTTCAGAAATTTATATAAATTATTCAACAATAATTTAAAAGAACAATTATAAAAAAAATGTAATCCTCATTAAATTTCATATCAAAATGTCAATACACATGTTTTGAGGGTATAACCCCCAACAATCTCCCTCCCACTTGCCCTAAAGTAAATGTGACATATCTCTTAATCACATGTCACGCAGGTGTCCCTCAAATGACTTCATAAGAAATTCCTTTATAAAAGGATGAGCCAGGTTCTGTTCTGATGCTATCTTCATAACAGCCATATCCCATCGATGCACGATCTCTCTTACAAGATGATATTTCCTTTCTATGTGCTTGCCCCTCTTGTGACTCATCGGTTCCTTGGAGTTTTCTACAGCTTCACTGTTATCACAGTACAAGATCAGTGGGTTGTCCATATCTGGAACTACTTTCATATTAGAATAGAATTTTTTGAGCCATACCGCATCTTTCGCAGCTGCAAAAGCCGCTATATATTCGGCTTCCATAATAGAATTTGTAATGCTAGATTGTTTAATACTTCTCCAGACACAGCTCCTCCACCTAGGGTGAAAACGGATCTAGATGTTGACTTTCAACTATCTCTATCTGATTGAAATTAGAATCAGTATATCTAGTGGGGTTCAGATCTCCACTGAATAAACACACATATAGTTTATCATTCTCCATAGATACTTGAGAATGTGATTTACTGTAATCCAATGTTCCAAACCTGGATTCGATTGATAACGACTGAAAATTCTCACTGTATAACAGATGTTCAGTCTCGTACACAACATGACATAGATGAGACTTCCAACTGCTGAAGCATATGGAACCTTTCTCATATCCTCTTCCTTTTGATGTGTCTTAGGACATTGTTCCTTGGAGAGGATCATATCATGTTTAGTCAGTTGTTGACATTTCTTGGAATTCTTCATAGAGAATCTCTCCAACACCTTATCAATATAAGATGTCTGAGAAAGTGTTAAGAACTTGTTCTTTCTATCCTTTAAGATTTAGATGCCTAGAACATAGCTAGCTTCTCCCAAATCTTTCATTTGAAATTTCTCAGCTAACCACTTCTTTAGTTTTGACAAAGTTTCTACATCATTCCCAATAAGTAGAATATCATTAACATAAAAAACTAAGAAAACCAATATCTTATCTTTGGCGTATTTATAAACACAAGCTTCATCAACATTTTGCTCAAAGTTATACGACTTAATAATCTCATCAAAGGTAAAATTCCAAGATCTAAATGTTTTCAACGATTTACCTAATTATTTTTCAGCTTCAGCCTTGAAGTCTTTTAACTTTCCAAAAGTTTCAAACTTTTGATGCATTAGATAACTATAACCATATCTTGAGTAGTCGTCAATGAAAATGACAAAATACTCATATCCACCTCCAGCTTGTACATTGATCAGTTCGCAGACATCACTATGTAATAACTCAAGTGGTTCCTTGACTCTTTGCCCCTTTCTAATTAAAGGTCTCTTAGTCATTTTACCTTCTAGACAGAATTCACAAACATGAAAAGTTCCAACTTTTAACTCTCTCAAAGCATCATGTTTTGTTAACATGTTTAACCTATCTAGATTAATATGCCACAACCTAAGATGTCATAAATATATGTTATCATCATAAGAAACATTTGTCATTTGTTATTTTTCAGTTTTGCTACTTTAAATAATTCAGAATTATTTAATGCGCGTTCAGTCAGTTTAAGTATATACAGTCCGTTTATAGTTTTAGCATGACAGATATCGAATCCATTCTTAGAACTAATAAACTCTTTATTAATGAAAAAAACTTCAAATACCTGTTCTTACAAAAATGAAAGAGAAATCAAATTCTTCGAAAAAATATGAATATAATAAACATCGTTCAAAACCAAGTAATTATATTCAAAAAGTAAACTGACTGTCACTAATGCTTTAGCTGACATGAGTGCACCACTGCCAACTCTCAAAATGACCTTGCCATCAGCCAGCTCCCTTGACAAATCTAGCATCTGCAAAGAAGAACATACATGGTTAGAGGGTCATAAATCAAATATCTAGGATGAAAAGTCATATTCTACTAAACAAACTTCAAGTACAAGTAATTTACCTTTCTTTTTCAGCTCTAAGAGATACTTGTTACAGTTTTTCTTGCAATGACCTTCAATCCTATAGTGGAAACACTTTCTTTTGAACTTGCTGTCTCTCTTGTCCCTCTTGCCCTTCGGCGATGTCTTGATTTTTTGTACTCTTTTGTTCTTACTCTTGTCATTACCATTGTTCTTCTCCCTTTTCTTGTTCTTAACAATATTGGAAGAAGGCTTTTGCTCGACATCATTTATCTCACCCTCTTTGGTCATTCTAAGATTGAGTGAATCAAAAGTCTGCAGTTCATTCAATAATTGGGTCATGAACGCAGAAAAAGCTAGTGTGATCGCCTCTAATATGATAAATTTGAGCTCAATAACCATTCAGTTCAAGAATTAACACTTAAGAGAATCAATATACGATTCGTTAGGAAAGCTTAGATTCCAAATCTTGTAAGATCATGCCCCCAGCTATCCACATCACTGAATCTTCAAAACAAAAGTCACTAGCCTGATTGACAAACAGATTTTAACGAGTGAATCAAGTGATCCAGTAAACATGCATAAGTCTTCGTGATTACTTATGATTCAGACTGATACATATGGTCATCGAATTCATATTCTCATTAATGTGTGGAATTTTCATATATCTATATAAATTATTCAACAATAATTTAAAACAACAATTATAAGAAAAATATAATCCTATGTAAATTTCATATCAAAATATCAATACACATGCTTTGAGGGCATAACCCCCAACAATTTACTCTATTATTTTGAAGGTTTACTAATGAATTTTTATTTTTTGATAACTCATAGATTAGCTTATTACTAAAACTAAATAAATATACCAAGAGAACTCCTAAAACTCAAATTTACTAATTAAGTAATTAACCATTTCATTAGAATGTATTGAGACAAAGAAAATTATTATATATTCTTATTAATGAATGATACTTCCTTTGTATTTACAGGACTAAAACACCATAGCATCCATCATTTATTTCAAATGTGTCGCTTTTCTAGAATGTAGTCTGAGATAATCGATAAAGATTATTTTTTTGATTAGATAAATATTAAATAATATTATAATTTTTACGCATAACACTATTACGAGTTAAGTTATTTACAAAATCAAGTATATGTAAATCAATTTCTATTTTCATATCTATATATGTTAATATGTACATATACATACACGCAGGTATATACGTGTGAAAAAAATAGTATCAACTAAAACCCAACACGAGGCAGGTGTCTGGTTACCTAGTCTCTCTTTAAGCGACGGAAAATGATAATCCATTACAGACTCCCTCCTCTTATCTTCCTTCCTCCGCAGTCTTCATCCTTATTCACCAAACCCTGCAGAAACCATTGCCCACCCCACAGGCTTTCTCTCGTTCCCACCTTCATTACCCAACTTCATCACCATTCAAACGACCCCACCATCACCGCTTCCTCCGATTCGGGCCTCCTTTTTCGAGAAAAGATCCTCTACCTCGAGAACCACCTCAATGTCAATTCTCATAAAGCCCTCCAACAAAATCCTAATTTCCGCTCTGCACCAATTTCCTCCCTCAAGTCCGTCGAGCTCTGTCTATCCTCCATGGGCCTTGAGCATTCTTCTCTTGGCCGCATCCTCGACATGTACCCTCAACTACTCACTTCTGACCCAAGCACTGATCTTTATCCAATCTTCGATTTCCTTCTCAACGAGGTGCATATCCCCTTTCCGGACATTCGAAAATCTATTATCCGGTGCCCTAGACTCCTTGTGTCCGATTTGGACCTTCAATTGAGACCCACTCTGTGCTTCTTGCGAGACTTTGGGTTTGTCGGATACAGTGCTATTACATGCCATACGACATTGTTGTTGGTCTCCAGCGTCCAGCTCACGCTCTTGCCCAAAATTGAGTACATACAGAACTTGGGATTTTCTTATAAAGAGGTGGTTAATATGGTGCTAAGATCACCGGGGCTATTGACATTGAGCATTCAGAATAATTTCATGCCGAAGGTGGAGTTCTTCTTGGAGGAGATGAAGGGAGACCTATTGGAATTGAAAAGGTTTCCGCAGTATTTTTCCTTTAGTTTAGAGAGGAAGATTAAACCGCGGCATAGATTATTGGTTGAGCACGGGTTTTCGCTACCTTTGTCGGAGATGTTGAAAGTTAGTGATGGAGAGTTCAATGCTAGGTTGATTGAGATGCGGCTGCGATCTGCCGACGGCAGACAGTTAAAGTAAGTTGCTTGGTCTTGTAGTTTGTTCACTGAGTTAATTGTGAAGATGTGTTGTTTTTGTAATTCTGGATATTAGTCTTGTTGTGTCTAATGGGGAAAGTATATGTACATATTTCATGCAGTATAAAATTGATTTATTCCTTATTGGTGACTACGTTGTTGAATATGGTGTGTTCACAAAGTTGAATCTTTTTTATTTTAGCTTATAATGCAAGAAGTTTAAATTTCTGCTTAGATGCTTTAAGAACATATATACATGCTCCCATATGGCTTCCTACTAGGAGCAACAACATAGGTTGGATGTATAATTGTAATAAGTAGGTTGTGATCAACAACTTAAGGTGGTGAATTTTAGTTATGTTTTGAAAATCGCCTCATTTCTTTTCTAAGATGCAAAATTAGCTGATTCTGAAGTTTTCATTTTGGTAGATCTTTTTATAACATCACCTCACTTGTGGGTTATGCTTGGCCGAAATTATTGGCTCTAGCTTGATAGTTGATACTAGTTTCTCTGTCAGTTTGTCCACACTCCATATATCGTTTTTTATATAGAGCTGGCTGAACAATCTCTCAAATTATATATATATTTTATTGGGAATGTATAAAATGGTGACCTATTTGAGAAGGAGGTCTATTAGATCTGAATGTCTGAGAATAAATTAAATCCCTGAAGGCATTCAAGAATATTTATGGTGATTTTGATGATTTAAGGAAATTCTTAGTGTTTGACAAGGTCCTGACTTTCCTTTGCAAATGGACATTTCATCAGAGGCTAGATTATATGAAGAAGATTTAGGAATATGATGATGATACTCCCACCTCTCTCTATCACGAATCCAAATTATGAGCCTCACGTTCTCTAGGGAGACTTTATCTTTTTAATTGCAGAGACCATTGCACACTTTCTTTTTGGGTTTTTTGAAACTCACTCTGAGAGATCACTGTATTCCATATCCATGTTCACCTTCTGCAATCCCAAGGTAACTCGCCAGTGTCTCCTCTCTTATTTCTCTGTTTCTGTTTATGGGTTTTGGTCTAAGGAGCAGCTTCGCACTTGCTGGTGCTTGTAGCGGCCATTTTCGAGGTACTGATGCTGTTTCTCTTTGAAGCTTCAAAGGGTTTAAGTTTTGGGGTTCATGGTTTTGTTTTGTGTGAAATTCTGCATTCTTTTGCTGTTAGTTATTGTGTTTGAACTCAGCGCAGAGGATGTGGTGTATGAGAATTGTAAATTCTTGAGTTATTTTCTATACTGTACTTGGTTGCGGTTGAGTTTGATTCGGTTTGCAATTATTTGGTTAATGGTAGCTCCATTTTGGATGAGTTTTGGTTAAATTGTCTCCCCTTTTGTTGATTTTGGTTATAATGGATATGGAAGAAGAGTGTAGTAATGCAAAAATGCAAGATTAGAAGTTCGAATATTGTGTCCGAAGGAGGTCGGTGCTGGGGTTGCTTTTTGTGTATAATGGGATGAGGAAAAGTACGAGATGAGGAAGCTAGAAGGCAAGGAGCCGCCGGAAGCAAGGGCCAGAAAGTTGACCATGATAGGAGAGGAACAGGAGAATATTGAGCTATGCTCCTGACGCCAATGCTGAATTAGTCTCCTCAATGCAGAAAAGACATGGTCAGTCTAATTCCAAGAGTCGCAGCGAGAAGTTCAAAACTCATCAGGAAGAAGTTGCCTCAGGCTTTCCAATTGATCCACCTAGATCATCTCAAGCTGCAGAAGCAAGTATAGATCCCCAAGGGCACCATCCTAAGAGAGCCTCCCATTCAGGGCCACTGGCTAATCAGGCTGCCTGGGTGAAGACTGGTAATAAGAACCTAGATGATGCTCCAAAGATGGGGCAGACTTGTCTATTATGCCTGGATTAGTGGCAGGTTGGAAGAGCATGTTAACTGATGATCGCAGAGATAGGTCTGGTTCTTCACAACCGGAAGTTCAAAAACTAATGGGAAGGTTCCTGGGATCTTTCAAGGAAACCTCTGAATCCTATGCATCTCAGGATAAAAAGCATCACCCGCGGAATTTTTCAGGTTCTCATAAAAAAGATGGAAAGATTGGCAGTAAAGATCCAAGTCTCGTTGGTTATGGATCAAAGGGTCACAAAGTTCATTACTCTGGTCCTTTGCTGGTTCCTTCAGGAAACTCAGATGTTGAAGGACCACGATCGGCATATCCAAGAAGCCGTTAGATGAGCTCGACTTGATAAGGCAAAGCCCAGAAAAATACAAGTGGAAGGGAAGAATCAAGTCTTAACCAATTCATTCATTATTTCTGGTCGTTGAGCTGAACTAAGAAGAGTTAAATGAAACCAAGTCATTATCAGGAAGATAACTGCTGAGTAATTTGCTGGTGATTTTCCTCCTCAAAATAAGAGCAGATTTCATAGGGGTTTTCTTGTACAGGGGGTTTATTTATAATGGGGCCATTTTGAGCTAGGATTATAGCTTGTTAATCTCTCTCTCTCTGGGCAGAATGTATCTTTTTTCCACTGCAGATCAAATTTCTACTTATGGGCTATTCTTGTAGGGCATATTATTAGTACTGTAATGATTAGCGTGGGAAAGATGCAATATTTTTTTTTGAAAGAGTCTTTTAAAGACGGATTAAGGGTTCCGATGCAAAAAATTTGCAGAGACCATTGCAAGGAACCCTTCCTGCATACAGAGAATATGTGAGTGACCACCTGCAGAAATATGGGTATTTTTTTTTCATTTTACTTGTTTTGTAGTCGGAATTTGCTTCTGATAGTTTGATGTGCTACAGTTTAGTAGTTGGGTCATTTTATGATGGTAATATAATGAAGAAATCCTTACTGGTGGCTCTGTTAAAGGGCTGTTAGTCACTCCACATTTTTCTTCCTTGGTGTCCTCTTTTGTCATAAAGTGTCTGATGTGTGGTTGCTTGAGCTACAAGAGTATTGTCATAAAGTGCCTGGTGTTAAACCCATCTGATCATGAGGTGCCGACTTAATACGTCAACTTAGTTGGAGCTTGTTCGAGCCTTATCAGACGGGTTTGCTGCAATTAATGCTTTAGATAGTGTACTGCTGCTGAGCATTCTGTATAATGAATTTTCATCATCATCTGATATAATAATATGTGAAAAGAACCGTTAAGAAATGTTTTAGACTATGTTTGGGTCGTGAAAAATATGAGAGAGACAATTAAGAGGAAGTGGAGGAGAAATGAAATTATAAACTAGTGAAATTCATGCTTGTAATTGTTTGTCCCTACATATTCCCAAACAATGAAAATTTAATCCTTGACAAGTTTCTTTCTTTGCTATACTAATTTTTTGGATCCAAACATGACCTTCAGGTAGATTTCTGTAAGCGTTTCTGCTATTTGCTTAAAGAAGCAAGTTAATTAATTGCCTACTTTCGCTGGAATACATTAGTGAATTAATTGTGTAATCGGCAGAACTTTTCAGAAATCATCTACTTTAGGTTTCTGTTTGTGTTGTGCCGGAATGGGCCAAAGGCCTTAATCAGATTGTTTCGTTCTCGGCCTGTTTCTTAGTTTTTCTAGGGAGGTTTACACTTATAGTTTAAGAAATATATGAGAGGGAAACGTAAGTGATATTCCTACCATAAAAGAGATTTGTCAATTAGTTGCTCACAAAAAATGAAAGTGCTTGCTTATAAAAAAAATGAGATTTAAATATGTCAACAAATCTCTAAAAGTTATACTACATACTAATCATTAATTCAAAAAATATATCAATTAAGATAAAATTTTCGTCACATGATAAATATTTGAAAAGAAATTTTAAAAATATCCGTAGATTTATAAAAGACTAATTAAAAGTACAAAAACCTAATCACTACCCTACTGTATAAAATCTCTAAAACCGAAGCGTGAATTTTATATCTCAATGAAGAAATAAAAAAGTTATCGAAAGATGAATCAAATAAAAAAACAGTCTTTTATTGAAACGTTATCAATCATTTACAGTACAATGAATTAAGTTGTGTAATATTATTGCCGACACTATTTTGTAAGTATATTAACAGTATTTTAATAAGATTTCATTGAAACATCACCCACCATTTGAATACTTTTTATTTATGTTGTTATGAAGTGGTACTGCCAAAAAATATATCAATGATGTAGTAATATTATTCATTAAAACATTACCTACCATTTGAATATTATTTATGTATTAAGTTATGTAGTGTTATTGTCGAAATTATGTCTTCGATATACTACTCCAAGTATATCAATGATGTTCCATTTTTGCCCTTGATTAAACTTGATTTTTAGTACATTGGTTCTACTCTCTCTCCAATTACAGGAGGCAGTGGAAATCTCTCTCTCCCTCTCTTATATCTCAACCCCTCTGTCTCCAATCTAGGCGAAAGTAGGTGAGATCAAAATCCTTGAGCTCGAGTATGGTGCTTTTGCCTTTTTGATTGCTAGGAAAATTAGGTACATTACCTCTCTCTCTCTCTCTCTCTCTCTCTCTCTCTCTCTCTC